>JAGPOW010001296.1:101377289-101414890 GCA_030014935.1 Caiman crocodilus
CCGGGTCCTCCTTCCTCCCCTTCTTAAAGATGGGAACCACATTGGCCACCTTCCAGTCCTCTGGCACTTGTCCAGAGCTCCAAGAGCACTTGTATAACCGAGCCAAGGGCCCAGCAATCACCCCCGCCAGCTCCTTCAACACCCTTGGGTGCAGGTCATCCGGGCCTGCTGACTTATAGACGTCCAGCCCTTCCAGAAGCCCTTCCACCAGGTCTACCCTCACCCATGGCCTAGCAGTGATTCCCAGGGGGGAATACAGGCTTCTAACGGGAGGGAAGTCCCGGTCCCCCCTCAGGAAGACTGAGGCAAAGAACTCATTGAAGATCTCCGCCTTCCCATCGGCTGCGAGCACCAGTTGCCCGATGAGTCCCTCAGGGGCCCGACATTTCCCAGGGCTCTATTTTTGCTCCCCACATATTTGAAAAAGGACTTCCTGTTATCCTTGATCCTAGTCGCCAGGCAGAGCTCTACTCCCGCCTTGGCCTTCCTAACAGCCCTCCTGCACTCCCAAGCACAAGAGGAGTACTCCTCTTTGGAGACTGCTCCTCTCTTCCAAAGGTTGTATGCCTCCCGCTTAGCCCTCAGGGACCCCCAGATATCCCTATTAAGCCGTGGGGGCTTCCGGGCACTTTTGCCCATCTTGCATCAGGCAGGAACGGTCGCCCCTTGGGCTTGAAGGATCGTCTCCTTAAGGAACACCCACCCTTCGTGAACGCCCATGTTTTCAACCCTACAGACCTGCAGTGTCTTTTCAACCAGCCTTCTGAGCTTCCTGAAATTGGGCCTTTTGAAATCTGGGACCCTAGTCATAGTGTGGGCCCTATCTATACTGTGCCGGACAGCAAATTCTATCAGGCGATTATCGCTATCTCCCAGGGAGTCCCGTACCTGGAGCCCTCCAACCAGATCATCCCCTGAGGCCAGGACCAGATCCAGCAGCGCATCCCCCTGGTGGGGCCATGCACCTCCTGGACCAAGTGGAGGTCCTGCAGCTCCACCAGGAACCTCCTGGGACCTCTTGGACTTGGCTGACTGCTCCTCCCAGCAGATGTCCAGGTAATTGAAATCACCCATGACAATGACATCCTTCATCCTAGCTGCCTCCTTGAGCTGGCCAGCAATTTGGAGGTATCTGATGTGGCAGACCAGCAACTTTTTTGTCCAGTGGGCCAGGGACTGGTGCCCGGTTCAGCCAATGGCAGCAACTGCATGTAACAGCACTACACAAATGAGTGACTGGCTGTTTCTTTCTCTTTCCTCACCTCGCATGATGTGATGTCACCTGGAATGTTGGAACATACGAACTGTGTTGCTATGACATATCAATGTTATGCTTCTGAAAATGTATTTATTTCTTTCCTGGCAATTTGCTGCGGACTAGTGATTGGGTCCATGGACCACCACTTTGAGAAGCACTGATCTAGAGCACTACTTTGCAGTCCAAAATGGAGAAGCCAAATGAATTACTGAATTGGCTACAGCAGGCCCAATCTGGGCCACTGTTTGAAACTTGGATACCTTGGATATTTAGGTACCAGAATAATCAGTCTGGCCTGCACCCTTAATAGGCACCAAGTTACTGGAATTGGGACAGTCTTGGACATTCCTAGAAGTAGAAATTCACCCACCTGGAAAACTTCAAAGTCAAAGTCAGAGCAGCACCCTGGCAGTTTAGGCAGCAGCTAAATAGAAGATTTTGCCACCTTGCCATCTAAATTCTGCTTTAGGCACCTACAGGTCCTTTATTAGATCTAGCTCTAGCTGCCCAGCTCCAGGAGAAGGTTTAGGGTTCTGCACACTCCTAATGGAGGGAAGCAGTTCTCTGTAACCCGAAGGAAGGCAACTAAGTCTACTAATCCCTCTTCTCAGTTTTTTCTAACAGCTAGGTTAGCTGACTTTCTGACCAGTCAGAAGTAAGGTAGAGATGAACCTTATATAAACTAGAGATTAACCAAGGCAGAGATGCATAAGCTTTCATGAGCAAGAACTCACTTCATCAGATGCTATGAAAAGTTATGTAGAGGGCAGGCTATCAAATAGAGTATTTTAACAGAAAAGACAGAAAATGTGGAAGGGGTGGCATCAAAACAACTAACCCAGGTAATGGACCAATAATCCATAGCCCCTGTTTAGACCATACGTAATACAATCAATCCAGTCTAAGGATGATTTCTTTTTCCTCAGTTTCACATGGATGTTGACTCTTTCACTGTATAAGAACAGGTCCTGTGAAGCTAGAAAGGTTAGTGTTGTGTCACAGTTTTGTGCACATTTTTGGACTTGATGTCAGATTGCTTTCCCCTCATCAATGACCTGCTCACATATGGATTGCCCACCCTGTCCAAAGGAGACAGCAGAGGGACACTGCAGGTGATGGTGAAGAAGATAGTAGAGGAGCCAGCGAATGAACCTGGGATGTTATAGTCTATGTTATTTGAACCAGTGATGACATGGTCTGTGAGGTATTGTTGAGGGGGCACAGCTTTGCATTTGTTGCAAGTCCTGATGCTTCAATGAGAATAAGAGTTAGGTAGCCTGCTGCTTGAGAGATACCGTTCGAGGTTGTGGGGGCTGACTGCAAGCCAGGACAAGTTTTTCCCCCTCATGGCCACCTTGAGATGGTCATCATTTTCCAGGACAGGATTGGAGGTAGTGGTGTCAAGCTGGGAGCTAAGTGACAACCAGAAGCAGTCTGCTGGTCTTGTCTTGGGGTTAGTATTGTAACAGGCTGGAGTGGGGTCTGTGACTGCTTCGTTTGGAGACAGGTGGCTACAGGTTTGGGTTTGTATTGTATGCATAGAAATCCCTGCACCAGATCTTGCATCCCAGTCAGTGGGACCACCTGTTTATTGTGCTAGCTTGTAGCTTCTCTGTCTAACTGGTCCCATGTAATAAATAGGGAGCCCTGAGGCCTGCCCTGAATGTTTGTTATGATTTCCATTAGAGAGCTAGAGGCCCCCCAAAAGTGGTGAGATGTCCAAATCCTTTTCTGGACTAGCACGTGCATTTCACACCTCGGTCGCTCCATATCCATGACTGGCCCTTTGACACCAGGGGGAGGCGTGTTCCTGAGTTGATCACAGTATCATATCCTTGCCTAAGATCACTGGAGTGAAAAGAGGAGTCATAGCAGGGAAATGATTAATTTTTTAAGAAGGAAAAAACAAAACCACCGAGCCTCCACACTAAGAGAGGGTGCATTATTCTGCTCTCCCTGAACCCTGCTCTCCACAGAGGGTTTTTTTGTACCAGTATAATGATTTCAATTAAGTGGATGCCATTTTTCATACTAAAATAGTGATACTGATACAAGCTCTAGTGTGGTCACAGTTGTAACAGCATAGCTTGTCCTCCTCGTATGGAAATCTGTTACCTTGCTTCCCAGCTTGGGGTGGGGAGGGAGGTAGCAGTGAGGAATATTCTGCTCTATCTGTACCAATTCAGGTAACCCACTGCCTTTATGTGTGTGACCAAGGCACCTGCAACAGCGTGCAAGGAGCCCCATGTAAGTACAGCGAGGCGTGTAAAGTGGATGTTGATGGTTGTTGTTGTAGCAGGGGTGGGGGAGACGTGAAAAAAAATTGAGGGGGCCTGAGAAAAGGAGTGTATCCTCAACATTGCCTGCCAGCTCCAGAGAGGCAGAGCTAAGACTGTGGAGTGATATGGAAGAGACTTTACCACATAATGGCATACTTGTATTTCACTCAGTAGCTGGACAGTGTATAGATGCTAGCAAAGCCTTGACACAACCAGGATCAGAGTGCCATGCCCCTTGCCTGTACGTATGTACAATTCCATTGTACTTTCAGTGGCAAGCCAGGCGACCACCCTGTAACTGAGCCATATAACTCTTCTATTCATTTCAGTGTGTTGCACTCTGGATCCTGAGTTACAGAAGAAGCATTTGGCTCTCTTTTTATTTCAGTGGCGATGTTTAGCCTGTAGTAAGGTGCTTCCCTCTGCTTAGAATATTACTTCCTGCTGGCAGCATAATGCATGCATGTCTCAGTAGGACATCTGACCCAAGCCAATAGATAGCTATCTGCATGGATGGGAGAGTGAAGCAAAGCACTTGACCATAACATGGGCAGCATGAGTGCTAGGTGCCCCCATCAGCCTTAAGGGGCTTGAACTCATCTTCCTTATGTTCAGTGTCCTTAGCCCCCTAAGTTAGGACTACCTTTTGTGCTTCTCTTTTTGAAGCTGGCACACTGGGCAACCAAGAGGGAAAAAAACCCATGGGGAGAGGCCACCAGGAAGGAAGGAGTCTTAATTTGTAGCTCAGAGTGACTGCCGCTGCCCTGGAAAAGAGGGGAACTTAGGTCTGCCGCCCCTGCTCCCACAACATGTGCCTTCTACTCAGTGTTTCTTTAATGTTAAATGAACCATGCAACTGTGTGTATGTGTAGTCACGGTACCTGGATTGCATTTCAGAACACAGGCAGTTTCTGGCCTACCTCAACGCAAGTAGGAGGGGGCTGGCTTACAGTGCACAGTGGTATCTGAAAACAATCCTTAGTAGCACCAATCCATAGTGTACCTATGCTACCCTGCTGGGTAGGCTGGATGTGGTGAGGTGTAATAGGGAATTTCAGGAGAGATTGGAGACTAAAAAGAATAAGTTGGTCCCCCTAAGGCAAGGTGAGCTAAAGCAGCAGAGACTGGGCAGCACTGAGAGGTGTCTATGTGTGGAATTTCTTTTTCTCTGAAAGGAAAGGCACAGGTTTTGAGGTTTGCTGCCTCAGAAGATAGCACCTCCTCCCCCCACTTCCCTTTGGGCAGGACTGGCACACCCCTCTCCCTGTTAGGAAGTCTGGGTCATGTCTTTCATGTGGCTTCTCCTGCATAAAATAGTACTGTAATAAGGACAGCCCCTAAAGTAGGGGTTGGCAGTGTTTTGGGGCAGTGTCAAAAGCACTCCAACCTCAATTTGTAAGATGTTGGTGGGCCAAGGGCAGACAGTGGGGGAACTGCAAGGGGCCCATTCTTTGTTGGGGCAGTGCAGCCCTAGCCTTTTCCCCACAACCCACCCAGGAGTGCACTTGCACCCACAGCCATTAACAAGTCAGGCTGAGGCTCTGCAGACCTCTGTGTAACTGCTTGCAGCCTCCGTGTCACCTTCTTCAAGCAGCCTGGGCTCCATGGCTGGCTCATTGCTGGGCCAGCTGTGGCAGGCAGCTGGGAGGCTGCAAGCCACTGCACCAAAGTCTGAAGAGCCCCAGCCTGGCTCATTGCTGGCAGCAGGTGGACACATGCCTTGGGATGGATGGCAGGCATGCTGCAAGGGACCCACCCCTTGGGGTAGAGCAGCCCCAGTCCCTTCTTTGCTGTCTGCCCAAGAAGCACCTTATTGTAACTTCCCACTCTTCCCTCCAACACTGATTGGCCAAGAGCACTACCTTTTCTGCAGCCCTGCCCCTTGGTGAGGGGCAGGGCCACGTGAAGGGTAGCCCTCTCTGCCAATCAATGGCAAAGGGCTTACCCCTTTCACCTGCTTGGCAAGCTGAGGTCAGGCCAAAACCAGGAACTAGCGTTTTATTGTTAGTAAGCTTATTTTCAGTGGTTGCATGTGAAATCATGGGGAACACCAGCTTTCACTATTTCCATCCTAGGCACAGGTAGTAGTCACATTCCTTTTACCCAGACTAGGCAAATCAAGTTTTTAATCTCTTTTAACCACAGGCTATTCCCCTGACCATGCTGCCCTATTCCAGCTTGTCTTTCTAAAACATGCATAACCAAACTCCAGAGGGCTCACTAGTGCTTTATACTGGTGTATATCAATACTTTTCTGTACACTTCTCTGTACCTTACTTGATGCATTCTAGGGTCATGTTTTCCTTTTTCATGGCTACATTACATTCATGGGTCATAGCTAGACACTTAGGACTTTCTCCTCTTCTGTTGTTTCCAAGTGACAAGCCCCAGGTTACAGCAAAAAAATTCTTATTAGCTCTTACATGCACGACTGCCTGTTTTCATCCATTTCTATTACTTCAGTCCTTGACATCATCAAATTATTCCTGCGTAACAGCCCAGTCCTCTTTCATATTGATTCTGCCTCCCAATTTCTGTCATAATCAAGTTGCATTAGTTATTCCTACCTTTTAATGCCACTGTCACTAATGAAAATATACAATAAGATTAGTTCCTAAAACTGACCCTTGAAAATCTCCAGTAGTAACCTCCCTCCTTTCAGTACACCCCCTATTGTTTCTCCATTAAACAATTCCTTACCTACCTTATACATCTATTAATCCCCAATCTTCCCTAGTTTAATTATTTCCCTACCTGGCACCACATCAAATGCTTTACCTAGTAGATCAGACCTATTGTACTTCCCTTGTTTTAAAATGAATGCACAAAAACAGTTATCTTTCCAAGCAAAAAATATCAGGTTAATATAACATGTTTATCTTTAAACATTAACATATAAAGTAGTCATTGGGTCAGGAAGGGAAAAAAGTGACAATATCTCTAGAAGCTGGTTGTTAGCACACTGCACAGGAAAAGCCAGGTTTCAAGGTATGTTATAACATAAAATCTGTATTATACAAACAGCTGCAACAAAAGAAACATAGGCTCAACCTTGAATATGCTACAGACCAGTGGAGAAGCAAGTCCCCTGGAAGATGGGAAGATCTAGTTTCAACTCCCTGCTCTTAATGAGACAAAGAAAGGATCTGAAACTAGTCTCTCTCAGTCTATTGCTTAATTAGATACAAGGGTGGGGAAACCTCACTATCATTGCGTTTTTGGAGGTAGGGTTAAGGTATGCTCTGAACTCATCTATTTGATAAGGGCCCAGAGGCTAAATTGTTGGAAGAACATCTAGCTTGTGAATCCCATTGGAGTTTAGGTATAAGCTAGATATCTAGCTCTTAGGTGGTTGTGTTTCTGTGCATACCTTACAGTGACACCTTAAGTGCTAAGGGCCTTAGGTGCCCAAATAGATAGGAGCAGGGTTCTATGAATGCCAGTTACCAGATTCTTAAAGGGAAAATAGACATCTAGGTTCTCCTTGTAAATCTAACCCTAAATATAAACTCAAATATTTACTGAGTATGCAAAACGTTACATACGGTCAGAAGCAGCTGACCTCTAATAAGCTCCAATGTGGAAAAACTCATCTTGTACACCAAAATAATGTAAACCTCAGAAAATGTGTAGAAGAAAATAAATCATTTCCATTCCCCTGCATTTAAAACACATTAACACAGAAATAAGCCACACAACATACATTTTTTGCAGGTTTATTTTTTCAAGCTGCTGTTGCAGGATGCAATTTTCAGTGCTTTCTTTAAAAGGAAGCCTTTAGTCTTCCTAAAGAAAACATCAGTGGTATATTTGCTTTTAAAAAACTTCAGTGTAGCAAACAAAAGCAACATTTTTTACATATAGATTTCAAAAAGTGCAGAGGTATTTATAAGAAGAAAACATTTCAAGCCATTCCTTCTCTCCTGTTCATAAGTTAGATTATAACTAAATTCAGTTATATTCTATTAGTCCATTATCTTTCAGCCTTGGAGTGCTATCGGGAGTAAGAAGGCAGAGGAACCAGCCCGTTTCCAGAACTGATGGACAGTAGGAGAGGAAAGGGCAGCGTTTGGACAGCTGCATAGGCTGACACTGGTCCCCTGGCTAAGTACAGACAGTCAAAAAGCCTGAGGCTGAATCAATTCAATCTTTGCAGGTTAGGCTACACCAGGGGTGGGCAAAATGCAGCCCAGGGGCCAGATGCAACCCGCCAGGCCATTCTATCTGGCCTGCAGAGCCCCTAAAAATTTAGTAAATTAATATTTAGCTGCCCTGGACTGCCCATCATGTGACCTCTGCCCAAAATAATTGCCCACCCTTGGTATAAACTGTGTAGATTGAACAAATAAGCATATGAACAGACACTCATTTAGTTTTGATTCCAGAAATGCAGCCACATGCCTGCAATGGCATAGGTCTGATCCCAGAGGTGCTAGAGCATGCCTCCCTGCTTGGCTGAAGCAGACAGCCTGGACCAACCCACCTGGAGAGGGAGGTTTGCAGGAAAAGTGCAACATATCCTGGGATGCTGGAGGACTGAAGAGTTGATTTGAATCTGGAGGGGATCTGGGACAGGAGTTAAATAAATAAATAATTTATCAATTAAGTCTGATACTACATCCCTCCAGGTTTATCTTAAACCAGTTTTAGCCATTTTGAAAGCAGTTATGTGCACTGAACTTCTGTTGTGTTACAGATTTGAACTGGTTTTCAATTACTTATTTGGTTTATGCGTAATTTCTGTCCCACGCTCCTGAGACCAGTGGGAGATCTACCTGACTAATGTCCTGGATGGATAGATTTTAAGTGATGGGACAATGAGAGGAAAGAGAAGATAAATCTAAGACCAGAATAACAAATCAGTATGTCCTGGATTTAAACCTCTAGGCCTGCAGTATCTTGAGGTCCTTATACCACACTGCCTGTATATTTTAAAACTTTCAGGCCCACTGAAGTGGAAAAAGTAATCTATAGTAAACACACTCAGGAGCTTTTCCAAGTGATATTTCTGGCAGCTTTATATTTACATCCCAAATGCTCTCGCTAACCCCAAACATAGAACTAAATGCCACTGAGCTCTAAAAATAAAAAGCAAAATTTACTTGCTAGTATTTCAACATATCACAACAGCCTTCCATTCTGCAAGTGGAAACACTGTTTTTAGTTGGTTCGTTTGGGGTTTTTGTTCATTTGGGGGGGGGTTTGGGGGAGGTGGCTTTTTGCTTTTGTGGGGGGTTAAAAACCTTTCCCAAGTAACTGTTACACTGATTCCAGGTCCAGAGAGACACATTTGACAGATACAAAAACATTTTCAACTTAAAGGCATTTCAAAATTACACAGAAATTGATTTACAAGTGCACTAATACATCTAAAGCTATTACATAATTTCTCACATACAACATGCGCACCTCCACCAAAATCAGCCCCTAACACTGGATTTCATGTATTAAGCAGGGAAGCCAATTTTTCTGCCTAGGAGAGAAGACCTCTGCTTCTCAACAGTGCAGCAGCTGTGGTATTAGTGTTCAGGCAGCTGAAGGAGTAAATTGACTTAATGGCTTACTGTTCTCCACTCCATATATATTAATGATGTCTCTCTTTTTTAATAGTCTTGATGTTCTACTAATCAAGATAAACTTTCTTACAGAAATTTTGCTGTCTGTCAGCTGCTTCTGATCTCTCTCCTCCTATTTCACAGCCTAAGCAGGAACAGGAGGGTAAATCAGATGAAAATTACATGTCCCTGTTCATACAACCATAACTCTGGAGCTGTTTTTTAATTCATTCTCCCTTTCAAAAACATGGTGTGTATTATAGTTTAGGGCATGTTATATGCAGGAAAATATGGTGTATCTATCATACTGCCTTGAAACATACAAAAATATTGTTGCCTATTTTCTTTACATCAACATTCTCTTTTAATAAGATGTATACTTAAATATATGGAGGTTTGCATCTGGTTATTACTTTGATACACAAATATAAATGATTTAGATGAGGAGATTGATTAAGCATAATAAATTACTTACTGGAACTCCTTAACTAGACTTTTTCTTGTCTTATGAATAGGCTTATAAGACAATACACACTATGTTTTCCTTTCAGTTAAGGTCTGTCCTTTTGGTAACAAAACTCCAGTGTTCTAAGCATATGCTTTATGTTTAAACACAAAACCATCCTTAGGTATTTAATTAATTAGCAAAGTGCTTAATGGCAATAAAATGTTAGTAAGGATCATAACTGCATAATAGTTCCTTGTTATGTATGTTGATGTCAAATGATTTTTGGCACTTTATGATGTGTGTTGTTTTTAAAAAAAAACAAACATTAACTAGCCCTACTAGGCAAACAACGCCTATTCCAAAAGCAAAAAATGATACAATTTACACATCTAACTACTTAGAAGGTGCTCAACAGAATCAGATAGGTAGTTTTATAAATGGCATCATCTGTGTCTTGGACTGCAGGCACAACCATTAATGGGCCCATAACTGAAGGCCAAATTGAATCCTTTACAAAAATAAAATCAAGGTCAATCTGGTATATTCAGTTATTGTCTGATAACGCTTTGGGTTCTATATACAATGCCTTCTGATCTAATACGCTTAAGTACTGGTCCATAGATGTTCTTCGTTAATGGAATTACCATGCCCTTGGCATCAATTTCACCTGAAATATAAATAAAGAAAATATCACAGAGAAATGTACAAGTATCAAGCTCATCTGACTAATTAGTACTGATACTCTGCAGAGGTGGAAGAAAAGTCAAGACCCACAGAAATAGGAACTTGTCATATGTACCTTCATAAACATTTTGAATGGATTCAACAAACATACATAGAAGTCTTTTAAAACAGAAGTGAAAAGGCAGATGACTAGATTTCTGCTTGGCCAGTAAAGAAGTAGAGACCCAAAATATCCACAGGTCTAAACAACTTACCGATGAGTCATTTTTTCATTAAATATGGCTACTGGAAGAGAGAATGTGCTTATCTACATATAAGGCTAATTGGTTAATATTATTCCAAGTGTGAATTTTAATTGATTCTGATGGTGGGTAGTAGAGCATCTAACTTATTAAAAGACTGCAAGGTAGAATCTCTTTCTGAATGCAGCAGTAGGAGTTAATTTACCCCTGAGATGTAATGTAATGTCAAAGACCCCTGAGAACAGTGGTACCCAACCTTTTCAGCCCACAGGCCAAGATGAGTGGTCCTCGGTCCATCCATGGGTCAGATCCCATCTGTGGGGCCCAACATAGCTTCATGAGCCCAGGCCACTTCATTGAACTTGTGTCAGGCCCTGCCTCAATCCAGCCATGTGGGAGTGGGGTATGATTCCTCTGTGCAGGGACTGACCCAGCCAGAACTGATCTAGCCCTGTAGGGCTTGGAAACTGGGCAGCAGGGGAGCAGTGGCAATTAAGTCCTACCACCCCCACCCCACCTAGGCCAGCAAATTTCTGGATCCATGGGAAGACCCTTGGGCCAGATTATATGGCTCTGTAGGCCAGATCTAGTTCATGGGTCAGGGTTTGAGCACCCTGTGCTAGCAAAATAATCAGCAATCTTTAAGAACAGTTAGAATTTGACAAGTGACCTGAAAGCTCAGCATGCAGGATGGATGACAGATACAAAAGTCAACCAAAAACAAACTGTATAGCTAGAATTCTGTTTTAGTTATACAACTAGAGATAATGGAATAGGGAAAGCATGAATGTGTAATGAAAATGGTGACCCCTGTTGAAGCAAGAAATAGTCTGCTTTATCCAAGCAGAATGCAAGGATTCCCTTAAAAAATGAACTCTCGGTACTGAAGACAATGGTAGATATTTAGAACTTCTTCTTGATGCAAACAGCCCCTCTCACTGAATAGATCTATTGTAGCCTTACAATCAACTTCCCAAAGTGAGAAAGCAGACTAAGTTCAAACACAAGACTCTTAAGCAGGGATCGTTGTTCAGACAGAGAACTATTATGGAATAATTATGGAACTTTAAATTCACATTTAAGCTTATTTTACAGTAGCTTCCAAGCATAGACAAGCTGTAAGAAGTCTCTGTTCTCCAGCTCTAGTTACTTTTTCACTTCCCTTTCCTAAGGACTTGAAGAAGACATAAGTGAAATTTTTAGCATCCTTACAAACTATCCATAACAGATTGGCAACCCCAGTTCACTCCTGCCAATTTGTTAACCCTAAATCCCTATCATCCAACTTTATTTCTAAATACTAATTAATACTCCAGAAGACATTTCTGGGGGACAAAGCTAAACTTTTCACAAAATACTCTCCTAGACTAAATTCTGAATACATAAACTGAAGTAAGTAATAAAGCCTGTGGCCTCTTTAAATCAATCACTGGAATTTCTCTTGGTTTACAGAATTAGACAACAGAATATAGGAGTAGGAGAGGGCTAAAATGACATAGAAGTTCACTTGTAATCCACAATTTATAGATTTTAACAGTGCTTGGAGACCCCTGTGCAGAAGATTCTCTATAGGTAACAATCATTCACAACTAGGGGTGCGCCAATGCACCAATAGAGATGTTGGGGGCTGATACAGATAGCCAATATTTCAGGAGGCATATCTGATACTGATCTGATACAGCTGTCTCCCGGTAGCGTGTCTGGTATGGTGGAAGGAAAGGAAGGAGGGAAAGGGCATGGGCGGACAGATCAACTCCCCAGTGGTGAGGGACGGCAGAGGCAGGTGCTGCCCAGCGGAGTGGAGCGGGGGGCAGTGGTGGTGCAGTACATGGGGTAGGGGCAGCTCCAGCCATTGCTTGCACCCCAGTAGGGTCGGGGGACATGTGCCCCAGATCTGCAGTGTGAGCTGCAGCATGGAGCCAGAGCTGGCACTGCACAGGGCTTTTTTGCTGGGGGTGGACTCAAAGCAGTCTCCGGTGGTGCTGGGAGGAGGCTGCAGCTCCGCTCCCAGCCCAGCGCTGCCACAGCTTTTCCCTGTGCTTGGGTGAAAGTGGGGCCTCCTGCCCTCTCCCCACTCTCTCCCAGTGGGGGTGTTGATCTTCCCCCATCACACCTCTTCCCTCCCTCCCCCTTCCCCTTCTGACTTACCAGCTAAAGGCAGCTCTCCACACCGCTGGCTCTGTGCTGTGCTGCACTGCAGCTGCGCGCAGTACAGGCATTTATCAGCCAAATTATTGGCCCCATAGGGCCAATATCCAATATAGACAACTTTCTTCATATTGGTACTAATCTGATATCGGACCGATGTATTGGCGCACCTCTATTCACAACTGCCACTAAAATTACTGTAGCAAAGCTTAGATGAAAAAAAAATTCAGTATGACAAAATGCAAAATGCTTCTATTATAGACTTTTCTAAAGGGTGTTTTTACAAAACAGCATGTATACTTCCTAGAAAAATGGTTTACCTGTCATTACTTAAACAATAATTAGATATATATAATTTAATTCAAACAGAAATGAAGGTACTTACCATTCAGAACCATTTTAGCAGCAATAGCAGTGGGATACCCCACAGTTTTAGCCATTGCAGAATATCCTTTATCATCACCGTACACCACCAGATCAATTAATTTGTCTTCAAAATGTCCAGATGGATGCCTAAGACCTATTTCACTTCTCATAACAATCATATCTCGCTCTCCAGCACCTAAAAGCAGCAAGACAGACCAGCATTACTAATTTTATTTGTATTATTGAAATAATGACATCAGGATCTTAGTGTATTAGGCATACATAAAATATCAATTCTGCTCCTACCTCCTAATAAGCAGCTTACAATGCAAGTGCAGGAATGTTCTGCTTTATTCTCTTATTTCTGACTAATCACAACCACCCCAGCAGATGTCTAATTGTCTAGTCCTGTACACTTCAAATACAGAATAAACCAAGTTAAAATAAAATTAATTCTGTAGTGTGGAAGTGTTGAGCAGAATTATTGTTTCACTTACTCTGGTTCACTTCCCTGGAGACATTCTGTCATTAAAGAAGTAAAAGTACAATCATAACAAGTCAGACCCTTTATAACATGAAAATACCATCCTAAAAAATAGTATAAATGGTGAAGTTCCACAAGACGCATTGATGTTTGACCT
Source organism: Caiman crocodilus (assembly GCA_030014935.1). NCBI lineage: Eukaryota > Metazoa > Chordata > Crocodylia > Alligatoridae > Caiman > Caiman crocodilus. The sequence goes on from JAGPOW010001296.1 coordinate 101,390,911, forward strand.
GGATACATAAACCTACAATGAGGGACCCTGAGAGGAGTAAAAATAAAACTAAATCATATCTTAATACCCTTTAAACTACCTAAGTTCTTTCTAATTATAGGCCTTTTCTTGAAGCTATACCTTTCAATGGCAGAATTACTAATTCTTCTATCTTAATTCTACAATGTATAAAGGACTATTAATGGTCATTAGGAGAGATCCCTAAGGAGAAATTAAGTATTAAGACTGATGACAACAATTTTCAGGCAGACAATACAATCAGTGCAAGAAGTGCACCTAATCGGTCTATGGAACTGGGAATGGTCAGCCAGAAACATCTAAAGTGGTTATAGACTAATAAAAGGAGCCTGTACAAGAAAAGGAAGGGGCGTGAACTACTGGTGGAGGAGATGATACTTAACATTATAACAATAAGGACCAATGATGAAATAACAATTATATGTGGATCACTGGTATTGAAGTGTATGAATTCTTTCAGAAAAAAATGACAATTAAGATAAACATAGCACTACCTGGTAATGGATTCAGAAGGAGCAGCATGGATGAAACAGAATCTGTTTGGGTTAAAACCCTTGGGGTGGGGGGATGGATGGTAAAAGAGGTTCTCTAGGGACAGAGCCTGAAGTCTGCTCTAGTTCCCTAGGGTCAAACATGGATTAGGAGAGACCGCTGAAATGTTACTAAATAGATTCCTAGCAGCAGTTATCATTATGGGAGACTATCTTCCTGATATAAATTGAACAGCAAACACTACTAATTATGGCAGTGCCGTTATTTCCTGATAGGAGAGCCAAGTAACTTTCACTAAATAGTCACTGAACCAACCACAGGTAAGCCTATTTTAGACTTGATTTTGGTAAGTAAAGATGACATCAAAGGAGAGCTGATTGTAGAAAATAAAACTACTGAGTGATCTCAAGTTAATCCAATTTAAACTAAATGGAAGAATAAGTAAGAGCAGGGCTGGAACTAAGGGGCACTTCTACATGTGCTCCAGAGGTGGGGGGGCAGTATTTTAATTAGAGTAGCTCTTAAAGTCACCCTAATTAAAGCACCACCACATCACTTATATCAATGTCTCTGCTCTTAAAAATGGCAGTGGGGGTGCTTGAACTATAGCTTGTTCAATGAGCATTAGCTCAAGTGCCCCTGCCCCCATTTTTAAATGCGGGGATGCTGATACACAAGATGCAGAAGACTGTAGGAGCACAGCAATTACCACACTCCAGCAGATTCAATTAATCGAGTCTCCACTTGTGGATAGGTGTCCAAAAATTTTGCTTTCAAAGGGCAACTTTATTTAACAAAAAAAAGTGCTAGACAATGAAATCAACCAAACTGAAGAGCTCAGGAACCTGAATATGGAGGTAGCCTGGAATCTCTTAAGTGAATGGTGCTAAGCTGCAGACACAGGTGATAGTGGTCTGTTGAGCTTAGCGAGGGCAAAATGAAAACAATATCTCAAGGAATCCTCTGGACCAGAGTGAAAAGCCAGTCATATTTTGCACGTGCACAGTGATTTATGTGAAACAGGCTCAGTGCTTGAGTGGAGACAGGAATAGACAGCTACTGGTTGCTACCCCCTGATTTAACCTGAATTCTGCCTTAATGAAGGTGAGATGTTAGTCTTTGGGAAAAGAGAACATGAACACTAGGCCTGTGCGAAGTGGCTAGTATTCACTTTGGCTTCAGCCAATTCAGGGGACAGGGATTCGATTTGATGATTCGAAGCACTGTCCTGAATTGATTCAGCCAAATCTGATTTGCCAATTTATCTGCTGCCAAATCTCTAAATCAGCCAGGCCCATCCCCCCAGCCCAACAATGACTGCTCCAGCCACCCCAGCTCCCGGCACTTGGGAAAAAAAAGCCTTGACTCACTGGGTGCTGCCAAGTGGGAGGGCGATCCCTGCTGCCCCCCGCACTGCCCCCTGCTGCACAAGCCCTGACCCCCTCCCTGCTTCCCCAGCCCCCCCTCCCCCGCATAGCTGCCCTGCCGGCCACAGCTCTGGTTCTTTAAGAAAAAAAATGAGAAAAACTCCAGCCTCACCATTCCCGCCTGGTGGGCAGCAATCCCCACTGCCCCCCGCGATGTGGGGAGCTCTGCACAAGCCCCACGAAGCTCTGAGGCAGCTGTAGGAGCAGCGAGTCCTAGTGCTTTTCTCCATTTTTCTTCTTCCTTAGAGGGCCAGAGCCACACCGGGTGGGGCAGCCATGGCAGGGCTGGGGCAGTGCAGGGGGGTGTCAGGGGACTTGTGAAAACCCACCATGTGGCATGGGGCAGTGGGGATCAGCAGGGATCATCCCCTGCCCAGCAGCACCTGGTGAGCATCAGGGGTTTTCTTTAAAGGGTCAGGAGCTGGGGCAGCCCAGGGAGGGGGGGACTGAAGGAGCAGGTGGGGGCTGGGGGAGCAGGCAGAGGATGGGAGCTGGCAGGATTTGCTCCCCCCTCATGCACCTCCTACTTACTAGCTCAGAGTCCAGCTGCAGCTCCCTGCTCCAGCCACCGAGGACTATCTGAATCAGGGAAGCTATCTGAATCTTTTCTGAAGATTCAGAGAGCTTTGAATTGGTTCAGACCTCCTAATTGGTCCCGATTTAATTCTGATTTGGAGATTCGGTCACCGAATTGATCTCCTCCAAATCAAATCACCACCCAAAGCTTCGCACAGCCCCAGTGAACACTGAAGGATATCAAGTGTCTGGTAGATCTGTGAGGCCAGTGTTAGCACGCATGATAGAAGACTACTCCAAGACAGTGGGGTTAAAGCTGCATTACAAGCGTGCTACATAAGCTAGCTCTGGTATTTCATTATTTACGCTATTTAGGTGTTCTCCACATCTAGAGAGGCACAAGACTCCACCAGATCACTCTAACTCTGCATCAACAAAGTTCTGGGGCACCTAATTACCCATCCAACATTTTCCAAAATAACGCGGTGCAGCATCTACTTCTTCCTCTTCGCATGAAATCTTTCAAAACCAGTATTTTCTTGTTGGGCTGCAGTAGGCTATGAAATATTTCTACAAATGCAGCAGAAAAGAAATCGCCATACAACCATATGCAGCCTGCAGGAAAACAAGTCTCAAACCCATCTGTCTAGTGACAGCTCCACAGTACATCTCCACAGCTGCCTGCAATACCGTTACATGATGATTTGGGTTTCTTTTGAGGAGGGATGTGAACTCAGAGTAGTTGTCACTGCTGCTTAGGCAACATTATTTTATAATAGACAGGTAGCAACATACAACCTGCAGGACGGATTCAGCCTAGAAAGCTTTGCCTCTGCTCCCTGTGCTAGGACCTGGCATCTGGAAGCTGCATCTGCATCACTGTCACTTCTCTCTGCCCCTCCCTCCAGCTACAGCACAGGCTTAGCTTCTACCTGGTTGGAAACTGAGCCAGGGCTAGGCAGCTTCCATCTGTAACCACATTGCAGCCAAGCAGTGGAGCGGCACTGTGGAACAATCTTCTCTCCATAACTTCCTTGAATTTGGTGGCACCACAGTTGAAAAAAAAATCACTGTTGTACTGCCTTAGCTTACCAGGGAACTTTTTATTCAGCTCCACATGCCTCTGTTCCCAGAAGACACAAGGGTGGGCAGTGTGGACCATCTTCTAGCTACCAGCTCAGTTTCCTACCAGCTGGAAGCTGTGTTTGTGCCTCAGCCAGGAAGCTGGTGGGAAGGGGAGGAAGCACAGCTGGGAAAAGCAGCAGCATCTGGCTCCAGTGTGGGTGCAGACAACCCCCCCCCCCCACCACCACCACTGCTGACATGCTACCAAAGCCCCCTGACCCACACCAGACTGGGGCTGGGGTGTTCATGTCCATGACTTATCAGGGTTGCCAGCCCATGCTTTATGGCTTTAAGGTGTTTGCCAGTACCTGCTTTACTTTTTCCTCTTTTCCTACTAAAAGAAGAAATAAAAGAAAAAAGCAGAAAGATGCCATTCAAACCTGAAATAACACAATATTTTTCACATACCAAAGGGCAACTTTCTCTCCATGTGCTTTGCAAGTGCCCCTACAATGGAGTCAGCTATAGGAACTGGCTCATCGCCAAGTAATCCTAACCTGGTGGGAGGAAGAGAGAAAAGAATGAATACTGCTTTCCTTTGAAAATTACATCTTCTATTACCACAGCCTCAGAGATCAGACCCTTTGTACACCTTTTTCAGGAAGAGAAACAGGGCATCCAGTGGAATGGTGATCATATGCTCAAAAGCTCAAAAGGAGGAATAAAAAAAGCAATTAAAATTAAAATTTCATACATTATTTAAAAAACAATCTGCTTTAAATTAAATCTGAATTTCTGACAATCTGGTTTAAAGCTTAAACTTCTTATAGCCTATTAAAAATAATATGCTGTATCAATGAAACCTTCTGAAGTTTTAAAGAGAGAGCCTGCTGGGGGTTTTTAATTATATATAGAGTCAGGAGAAATGTTTTCATCCTTTGAGATCAACTCAAATGTACAGATGAAAATGTCATATGCTGTACTAAGCATCTTTATTATTATAGTATTTACAGTGGCAGAAATGGCATTATTTACATTTTTCCACTTTTAAGTACATTTACTTTATGTTGTACAGAAAGGCTCTCGTTTTATTTCAGTGCAGCTGTGTAGTGTAGAGGATAATTTTCTTCTAGTTTATTCAAAGTTAAGAAATGGATAGGGAGTTTCATAAACAGAACAGCTTGCTTTCCTTTTTCAATCTATGAACAAAAAATTAAATAGGAGAGGATTACTAACTGTAAAAACTTGAAGGAGATGGGCAGATTTTTAAAGGCATCAGGCCTTCAGAGATGCAAATACATCTTTGTGAAATCTTTAAAAGCATCTAGCATTTAAATCTTACTGAAACCTAACCAAGGAGGTACTTCTTAAAATTCCAGCTAACATCTATTTACATTTTTAGGGGCCTAAATGAATTGGAAAACTGGTCTAGAGTGATCAGAAATGGTCAATTTACTAATTGCAATAGATATTTCTATTGATTAATATAGCAGTTAGACTAAAATTAACACTATATTTTAGTAAGAAAAAGAAGTGTATTTATCTAGCACATTTAAAGGATTTTTTATTATCTAACAATAAAACTATTGTAAAGTGTTATAAAAACCACTTTAATTCAACTGGAATTTCATTCAAGTACAGTTTGACACAAACTAGAAGTAAAATACTTAATCGTCATCCAGCATATAATAACATGCATTATTCAGCATTCTCTAACACAGAGGTGTTAAACTCTTCTGGCCCTGTGGACCAAATGAGTGTTGCAGGGCTGGCTCACAGAGCCCTTGCACACTGTCCTTGCCAAATCCTGCACTTGCAGTGCTTACTCCAGCCCATCCATGACCAGGCCTGCAGAACCAGTCCAGGCTGCAGCCCACATGCAGCATCCACATAGTGCCACCACAGGCAGCATGGGTCACAGTGTAAGCACTGCATGTGACATGTCTTGGAGCAGCCTCCATGTGACATGCCCAGGTAGCTGTATGAAGTGCAAGGTTTGAGCCAGCCAGAGCAGGCACTGTCCAATGCATGACCTGGGCCCTGATGCCACATTCTGTGTGTGGGTCCACTAGGCCCAGGGGCAGCACCAGAGGCTGGATAATAGGGCTCCATGGGTCATATCTTTGACACCCCTGCTCTAGCATAATAAATGTGTAAAAATTAAGAATCTGAATATATACTGATTTCTATTACTGTTTAATTCAGTATGTCTGTAGACACAGGGCACATCTGCACAAGACACTTTACTCAAAATCAGAGCAAATTACTGTGCAGTAGGCATCACCGGCTACATGAGCAGACACTTGCTGTCCAGTAATTTGCTCTAACTGCATACATTTGTTACCTCTCAATACAAGTAGCAAATTTACTTGTGATTACTTACTGTGCCACGGGTCACGTGTAGACGGCTCCAGACAGCAGGGGACGAGAGGTTGCTCCCTGCCCCCAGGAGCTATCTGCTGCTAGGGCACAGAAGCCTGGGTGGGGACAATGTCCCTGTGCCCCAACACCAGGGCGCTCACACCTCCCACTCCCTAATCACGATCACAGACCAAAGGTTGGGGAGATTGTTCCCAGATGCAGCTCCCTGATCACGATCGTGGAGCAGGGGCTGGGAACAGGCTGGGAGCCTAAAGCTCCCCCTGGCTGCTGCAGAGGGCCAGTGCAGGGCCAGAAGCATACTGCTGCCCTGAGCAGCAAAATCTGCTCCTGCATCCCTGAATGTGTAGACACCTGCCCAGGGTGGGTTTAACTCCACAGTAATTTACTGTAGAGTAAGCCCACCGCAGAGCAAATGCATGTGTACGTGTACCCACAAAATATCCAACTGGTTATAATATTTTGAGGGTAAAAGGTGTATTTTCATATATAGCTCTGTGAAGACCTTGCAGTACTTCCGCAAATGTTCCAAAAACAGAAAGTAGAGCATAAAGTTTTACTGTCTGAAAAAACATTTTTTTTCAAGGTTCTTTTTATTTTACTTTCTCAATGACTGAACAACACATTTGAAAAACAGCATCTGGAACCTGAACTGTCTTCTCCATTGGATCATAACAATGCTAACAAGACCCAAAATCACAAATTTGCCTCTGCTCTTCATGGCATATTGTTCTGCTCTTATGGCAGACTGAGCTGAACTCCAAAGAATCCATGGCTCCCCAATATTTTGAATACCTAAAGACTCAAACTTCTCAATAATTCTCCAGTATGTTAACAGTAACAGCTCAGGCTAGCTGAAGTCTCTCTTTATGCAACACTTCCACATGTGAAATATTTGGCAAAGCCTGCTGTTAATCTGAATAATCAAAACATATATTTAAAGTAATAGAGCCAGCAAGTAATTTTTAAAGCTCCGAATAGTTACATTTAGCAAATATTCCCATTCCCGTTCTATGGCTTTTTTTCTGGATATTTTAAATGTTGTGTTTAAAAAACAAACATTGCTGGAATCTCCTACCATTCCACTGCCTCCAGCTGACTGTTGTCCTTTCCCAGCTTATTGTAGACGGCTTCTTTAAGACTGCTGGATTTGACAGATGGTTTAAGTCCAAGAAGTTGGCACATCAACCCTTTCTAGGTACAAAAGAAGTTCAAACAGAAAATTACTACCCTAAAGACCTGCCCTCATTCTCTGAAGATTAAATCTTGAACAGCTAGTTATTCTACAGGTGCAGGTCACTGAGGACTGGCTAATGTCCAGAGTTAGAGAGAGAAGAGGATTGTCTGTGCTCAGAGGAAAGCAGGGCTAGACCAGAACTCTTAATTGCAGCAAGTGTAAACTGGTCCCTGATTGGTGCACTTGCACAAATGTGCACATGCATGCCCATGCACACATGTGAGCACACATGCGCGCACACACACACACACACACACACACACACACACACACACACACTCTTGCATTTTTTCATCAGTACCCTCCTTCCTGGCCTTTTGACCTGCCGCCTGCTTCAGCAATAGAAAAAATCCACCCAAATGCCATTAGGGAAGGACACATCAAATCCAAAAGTGCATTATGGTGATTGGTGGCCAGCGGCAAACAGCAAGTGAATGAGAAGCCTAAGGCCTTCAAGGCAAGTGTGAAAGTTGGATTTAGAATGGTTAAGATCCCAGTTTGAAGAAAGGAGGTATCCGTTGGTGAGATTAATGTCACAGGCTGAGAGAAGGTCATTTGAAGACAGGTAGAGCTATGTATCAGGTGCCTAAGGGCTAATTACTCTAACAGTTCTAATTTTAGACTCATTGTCTCATAAGAATATTTACCAAAAATGTCTCAGTAATTGTTATACATAGGCTGATGGGATTTTGTGCTGTTAAATGACAGACTGCTGGCTTCACCCTCTTCCAGAAGCATAACAATGGAAGTTATAAAGAAAAAGACACAAAGTGACATCTGGCTGTTATAAAGTCAGTTAAAAAACCAGCGCCTCAGGACACTGTACAAGAGCAATGCCCCACCTGCCGGTCCCAGTTCCCTGCCTGCCTGCAGCCCCATCCCATCTGCCTGAGGAAACTGAGTCGTGCTGCCACACTACCCCTGCCCTACCACACACCTGGGGACAGTGGGACCACCCTCACAAGCCATAGCCCAGGCTACCCTCTGCACCTGGACCAGGTGGGGGTAACAGATCTGCTGTGTGCTGGACAGAATCCCTTGGCAGGCCAGATTCAGCCCTGCAAGCCATATTTTGCCCACCCTGAGCTACATCATATGCCCTGAGAGCAGGAAATCTGGCTTTTAGGCCCATCTCAGTCAGAAGAGTTTGAACCTGAATCTCCTGCTTCTCAGCAAAGAGCTCTAGCTATTAGGTTACAGGTTAGGTATTAGCCTATGTCAGCCTCTTGAAGTTGACCCCCTGCACCTTACATTTAATGATCAGTGACCAAAATGGATATATGGCACTGGGGAAGTTTTTGTATCACTGCAGACTGGGGCCAAGACTATAAGTCAGTTCCCCTCCCAGCCAGGGCAGCATCCAACAAACTGAGCTACATGCCTGCTTGCTTATTCTTTTCCTCCTGGCTCCATGGCTCCCCTCTCTCAACTGCCCTATCTCTACCTGACCCTTCCCACATAGCATCATTTGCAGACATCCTTGAACAAACAAAATCAGGCATGCTGTGGACCAGTACTGTGGAACAGGGTGGATAAAAATCAGCTTTTTTTTTTATTTAACCATATTTTGTATTTGTTTTTTGTTAAGATGCTTTTAAAAAAAAGAAAACCTATATAAAGATAGTTTTAATTTAAGATACATTAGACCTCAAGGATGATATCATGGAGTAGGGACTATAATATCTAATGATATATTATTTGAGACAATATATTCATGTAACCTTTTTGGAACAGTTTTATAAATAGCTCACAATAGGCAATGGTCTATATTAGGGGCCCAATCTTATAGGGTTCCCAGATCCTCCTCTATAGATTAGTAAAAATTAAAGAAAACCACTCTACCCAATGGGACTCAGTGCTTAATCTAGACAATCCTATTAAGCATCTCTGTAATGCTTAGTTTCAGTTCTCGAACTGTGGATTTGTCTCTCCAGTGATAACATCCTTATAAAAAGCAGTATATGGAAATAAAAGATAACAAACCTGACTACCTGCCCACAGCCCTATTAACTCTCTGCAAGTTTGCATACACAGTTTCAAGCCCTTACCTCTCTCTAAAAGTGTAAGAAGTGCTAAAAAGTTTCCCCAAATTAAATGAACAGAGGATTGTTGGGGGGTGGAATAGATCTAGGCAAGGGGGAGGAGTCTAGAGATGAATGTAAGGAGAGAGGAACAGTAGAAACAAACGAAAAACATTTTGAGCTGACTATTCAAGTCCTGAGGGATAAGTTTCTGAGTAATAGAAACTTATCTCCATTGATTTGAGATCTAGTGAGGGAATGATATGGTAGAAGGGAAAACCTGTCATGGCAGCAGGCTTCCAAGGCCATAAGAGAGACCCTGTTTGGAAATATTTTAATGAAGGTTATAACAAACAACAATAATGCACTTTTTGTAGAAAACAGTGATTAAATCAAGGCCTCCTGACCAGTGACTTAAATCATGACTTAAATTGATTTGATTTAAATCAAATCCACCCTGCTGTGGAGTCATCAGCAGTTACGTTAACAATGGAACTATGCTGATTTATACCACTGGAGTATCTGCCCCTGGATGGCACTTGCCAAAGCAAATCAGCAGAAAATTTATGGGAGAAAAGATACCGGTCATTAAGATGAGCCTCCTTGCTGATAGAAAGCATGGGAGAGTAAACTGCAACACAGGATTCTCAGTGTGGTTTAGACTCCACACATGATAACAAAAAAAACAAAGACATACAACTAAATAAAATCCTATACTCACCCAGGTTATAGATGGTGCAGTTGCACTCACCAAAGGATAAGGATCTGAGTTTACTAATCCCAGTTTTACAAAGCCTCCCATAGCTTTAGAATATCCCTAAAATAAGCAAATGTATGATTAAAAATACTTGTCACTTGACATTGAGGGTGGACAGTTTTAGGCTTTCCAGTAGATTAATAAAGAGAAAAAGAGCCCTGGTTAATGTAGCTCACATGGGAAATCTGCCATAGTCACATATGCCACAGGGAACAAGAGCCTCACTTAATGCCTCCTACAGAAACTTCAATTTTATAAAAACACTTTTTGCATTGAAAACAAATATTATTTGAATTTTTTTTACTCTTAAAATCAGACGTTTATATACAATTTTATTAACCTGGCACTTATTCCATTTTTAAAAAGCTATAAACCACCCCAGACAGATTCTTAAAACATTTTCCTAGCCTTGCTGGTATCTAATTCACACAAATTCACCAACTGACTGAAAATGGGAAATAGAGAAACTTTTCCTTGTTTCTTGGTTATAGGCAATTTTTGTCATAGCCACAAAAGTAAAGCAAACATGAAAGTAGATATATTGTTACATTTTGAATTGTAATTTCAACAATCATAGCTACTGTTTGTAAAAACATCAGATATGGAAAAATGGCAAGTTGACTTAAGTGTTTCTTTGATTTGCACTACTGAAAAACTGTCCAAATTGTGTATGTTCTTAGTTTTTCTCCTCTTTTTTTTTTTAAGCACATACTTCCAAACATCTTACCTTGTATCTTAAGGTGCCTCTCAATAAAGTGTGAGCTGACTGAATACCGTATGGTTCAGCATATTTTGTACTGTCCCTGTTGGGAAAACCTTCCAAATTTAGTCCTGGGAAAAAGTCCATGGGAATAACAGAATCCAGCAAAGCTCCTCCAGCTGGAATATTAATCACCTAAAGGTTGTGAAAAAACCAATATCAATCTAAGTGCACTATAATTTAGGTTGTTTATTCAAAGAATAAACAAGAAGAACATTTTTCCTTGGAATGCTCACTGTACTTTAGCACCGTAATTTATTTTATGCTTAGTAACAAGGATTCAGATTCTGATTTAATTTATATCACTGTAATTCTGGAACCACTGCACTAATTTGTACAGTAAAGTAAAACGAGAATCTGGCTACATGCAGGTTTGCATCTTACTTTTTTTTTTTTTTGGTTTCTGGATGTAAAGCCAGGATGGGAAGCAGATTTTTTTTTTGAGATGATAATAATCAAGTGCTGCTACATGAGTATAAAATTGCCTTCCACAAACAACTTCAATCACTACTAAAAAGCAAGCAAATATAAAGAATATATTGCTGGGAAGGAATGAGAGAAAAAGGATGGCTAGCTCTATTATCTCTGCTGTCTAAAACCTTGAACTTGGCTTTCTTCAAGCAGCTGATGCACAGATTTGCTAACCAGCATCAATAAAAATTCCTTTTGTGGCTTCTGAGCAAGAGAACAATATTTCCTTCTAAAAGGCAATGTGTAGCAGTGAAGTCTGTAGCAATGCCACAGGGGTTTATTGTGTGTTGTCTTAGATACCTGAGTGGAAGAAGTCCACACAAAACAGGCAAAGAGAACTATGGAACTAGGGGCAGGGAGTAGCAATCACTGCCTCTACTAAAAAGCCCACAAAGGACCTCATAACAAATCCTTGACATCCATACTGTAATTTTTACTAGCTCTGGATGATCCAGCCCCAAATTAAACAAAAAGTAATATATATCCACTAAGGGAAAATTTCAGATGAAATTTGTACTGATTTCTTTTTTCACAAAAAGATTCAATTCACACTCCCAAATCTCTCATGATTTTTCAGGGTTACTAAAACATGAAAGCTCCAACGTGTCACAGAAGAGCCTATTCTGAAAGATTTCCAACACAGGTTTTCAGTTCCAAGGAAAATTATCCGAATTCTAGTGTGGTTAGACAAAACTGCACCGCTAGACTTTGAAAGTCAAACCATGGAGCAGTTTATAAAGGCAAGCAAGGATGGTTTAATAGATCAAGCACAGGACAGGACACCAAAAACTCAGTAACCTTGGCTCTGACACTGACTTGTTATGTGGCCTTCAGCAAGTTGCAGTCTCTGTGTCTTTGTTCCTTGCATCTCTAAAATGGCCATAGTAAAACACCATTTATATTTCTACTAAGGCTGCGCAAAACGGCTATGTTTCATTTTGGTTTCAGATTCGTCTGTTTCGAAGGACAGTGATTTGTTTTGGTGTTTCAGATCACTGTCCTGTTTTGTTTCAGCTGAATCTGTTTCAAACGGGCTGCAAGCTTCACACAGCCCTACTCCCCAGCCAGGCGGGGGTGCAGGGCCCCAACAGGGAGCAAGATGAGGCCGTGGGTGGTTCGTCTGGGGAAGGGGGAGGGCCACTGCCCTCTGTGCAAGCAAGGAGACCCCCCTGTGCAGATCCCTGATCCCTGTCACGCTGGGTCACAGGGCACAGAAGCAGCACAGAGCAGTGAGCAAGCCTGCTCCATGGGGAGCAGAGATCCACACCAGACATCTCCGTCACCGCCGTTGCCTGGCCCATGCTGCCCCCGATCTCTGCTCCTTGCGGAGCAAAGTCATGCAGCAGGAACCAGCACTGCCCTGCTGTGAGACCTGGCTCCTCAGGGAGCAGAGATCCATGCCGGGAGTCTCCTCGCTGCCACTGTCCACCCCACACTGCCCCAGATCTCTGCTCCCTGCAGGGCCAGGTCATATGGCAGGGACCAGCACTGTCCTGCTGCACGACCTGGCCCTGCAGGGAGCAGAAATCTGCACCGGGGGTCTCCTCACAACTGCTGCCTGTCTTGTGCAGCCCTGCACCACGAGGGAAGCATGGGGCATGCAGTGGTGACAAGAAGGCCCCCGGCCCAGATCTTAGATTCCTGTGGAGCCAAATCTATGTCAGCAACCTGTGACCTGTAGGCCAGATCCGGCCCACAGGCATTGGGCTTTGGCTGCAGGTTCCCTCTTCATGCTGCTATGGGCAGAAGCAGCAGCTGCCAGGCAGTCCTAGTACCTACCCATCCCTCTCTGGTCCGAGCTGAGTCACTCTGGTTCAGCAACCTGAAAAAGTTGCTGACCACTGCTCTAAGTGACAAATATTAGCTTGTAGCCGCAAGCTATAAAACACACTAGCATGGCAAAGGCATGGCAGTGCCTTATACTAGCCACAAGGCATATCAGTTCACAATCTGAAGTTCAAACACAAAGATAACAAGTGATACAGTGATAACTACTTAAAATTGGAGAAAGAACTTAAAAATAATGCATCATCTCACAAATTCCAATTCCCTCTTTAGTTCAAGACTTCTCTTCCCCCTCATATTTAAACAGAATTCCCAGAGTTACTTTACCTCTCCATTTTTTAAATATATAGCAGGTTGAACTGTATTCAACAAGACACCCTGTGGACTCCAGCTGAATTTGTATCTCAGCGGGTTGTCAGAATATTCAGGAGCTGGCAGGCCACCACAGAAGGAAGTGTAGGAGACAACCTATAAATAAGTGTAAGTGATTAGTGGAGTTTCATTGGTCTGGGGCAAAAAAAAAGACAGCAACAACAAAAAAAAACACTTTAAGATGCACAAACAAAAAGTCAGCTGCCAGAAAGAATCACCACTGAGCTGCTCCATGATGCTCAATATTGTCTGTACATTAAATCTTTTTTGCCAATATTCCCAGGAAGATGTGAATGAGAGAGAAAACATTTAAAATTATTTTATGCAAAATAGCATTCATGAGTTTGACATGTTCAAAAAGCAACACAGGATTTATTCACTGGACAGTCACTTCTGGGACTTTGGAAAAGATCTTCAGCCAGTATACTGTAAGATGTGACAGCTCCCCACAGACTGCACTTGCTTGAAGTGTCACTCTTTGGTAGTTAGGGATTCAATTCCTCAGCTCTCATCAAGGTGGAATTCCTAATTGCTTGTTTTCCACTGAAAGAATATCATCCATGTTGTAATGCTGCCAAATATTTCCCAGTGTTTTGGGACGTCAGTCAGCTTTGCTGAGGAAACAGTTTTCCAGTTAAGCCTGAAGTCAGTATAGGCTTGTTTAAGCTTGCCTAGGCTGCCACTTTGTGGTGTCTGACACTAGCCTCCCATTTCCAGAAACCTACTTAAGGAAAAAGCAAACTCAAACACAGAAAAGACAATCCAATCAGCAACAAGGCAAATTCATTTCAGATGGAGCATAAATAGAACAGCAGCCACCAGCAGCTATTCAACACACCTAGTTATGGGACTTAGTGGCTTAGCAACAAAACTGTCTGGAGACCACTACTCTTAACACTTCCACAGCAGTCTCAGCCAATAAACCAATAACTGAGCATGGCAACTATGCACCACCTATACTCTATTACTTCCCACAGAAATGGTGAGGCAGAATGGCAGGGCTGTGTGGGAGAATATGGACTGTCCTTCCCTGATGACAGTTTTGCATGTTTCACAAGTATGTATGTAAGTACACACACACACACACACACACACACACACACACACACACAGAGTGGCCAATGGAATTTTGCTAATTTGTCCCATGAAAACTAGAATTCTATTATAAAAGGATATCTTCATGTGACCTGAGCCTAATGTCTAATGCCTCAGAAGCCAGGCAGACAAATAAGGATGCCCATTCTGTTGTAACCTTTGACATGATGCTGGAAACAACAAGGAGGATAGGCTCTTTGCATTTAAAATGGACCAACAGACTGCAAAAAGGATTTCTAGAAGGAACAACCAGAAAGTTTTGGAGATTTTAAGAGACCAAAGGTAAGGAATTTGTTGATGTGCCTATTGGGCCAGGAGCTAATGATGGATTATGAAGAATATTTAACAAATCTTAGGCTATTCCAACAAGACTTCTGCAATATTAACAAAATGTTTTCTAAGTCAATGATGGCTCTTGCGCTTTAGTCCCTGTGAAAGCATTAAAGCATCTCAACCACTGAAAACAAAATTGACATTACTGCCCATTTGGTTACTGTTACCTAAGAAATGTTTCCTTCCAGCAGCAGGTGCTCCATACACTTCCATTCCCCACTTGCAGCGGGAAAGAGCATGTTGCTTCTCAAAAGATTAGCTGTTCCACTGTAAAAGCTTATGCCATGTGGTTGTACACTATGCTGCTAGGAAGTGCAATCATTTCAGAATTCTCCAATTCATGCAGGCTAAATGCAAATTCTTTGCTAGCATTCTTACAACCAGTTCATCCACGTTTTAAAATATAACTTCAAAGATTTTCTAAAAACTAGGGAAGTAACCCCATGTAACTCCATTGCATAGGTATATCCTAAGGTGAGTGTCATTGCATTTTGTACTGACATTTAGCATCATCAGGCAATCCAAGCTATGGACACTAGCAGCTGACTCATCCAAAAAAGCCAGTCATCAATGACAGTAGCAAGTACTAGCTCATATTGAAGGGACCACAGTTTTATAAGAACAATTTTGGCAAAAGTGTGCCCGTGTATCATGTCACCCTTACCGTAGCGCCTACTTCTTTTGCCTTATCAATACATTCCATTGCCAACATATGATCAAGGCCAGGATCCAAACCCATTTCACTGATAACTGTAATACCAGCAGCTTCTACGCTGAAATAATAAAAGTACAATATTGTCAGAAGATTCCATAATGCAGGACTTTTGTTCCTGAAACCTGAGTTGTACCATGACAGTTTGATAGCATCCATTACTAGCTAGGGACAAAATACAAATATTAGGACCAATTATGTGCTGTGTCTGCAGTCAGTGGAAAATAGAGGAGCAAGTTATCATTGTATAGCCCACTCTGATCTGCTAAGGGGGCTACTGGGTCTGCTATAATTTATGGCAGACTCTACAGCCCAGAACCAATTATTCTGTGCATAACAGACAAGTCCTCTGTGCTGGTAGTTATGTGGAAGGCCAACAGAGGGCTGCTTACAGTAGATCTACACAGCTCCTGTGCAAAGGGAATTCTTCCCCAACCCCTTATGTTGGCTTGTTTATTCTTTTAATGACCCCTACATGTGTTAGGTGTGGAGTGGGAATCTTCCCCATGGAGCAGGTGTGAAGAGAAAGATTATTTTTAAATTCTGTTTCACATGGTCTCAAATGAAAATTAAATCAAATCCTTTTGACATAAGTGGTGTCTTGTCTTTTCCCCTCTGGTGAAGTTTCTTTCTGCCTACGAAAGCTGCAACATATTAGGCAAGATTTACATTATATATGATACTATGTCCATCAGCTATGTAGGTTAGAGTTCTGTGGAGGTACAATTTGTGACTAACAGCTGTGCAGGCAAAAAATTTCCTGGTATAAACATATACATACCAGCAAAATTTGCTTTATTCATGAGGAATAGTTTTATTATGCCAATGAAGAAATACAGCATTGCTGGTATACCTAAATTTACAGTAACATTACTTTACCAGTAGAATATATTGGTAAAATCCACGTTATATAGACACAAATAGCCTCTGTATTAGTTGATTAACTATGTAGTAAGGGATATTTATAGGGCCTTAAGTATTTCTTTTAATTCACCCAACCAAAGCCTCTGATCCATAAATGCGTCTGATCTTCAACCCCAACTCCTGAACATGCCCCTCAATATCAGCCTCAAATTCCTTGCAAATTATTACAATGGCTTACATTACATTTGCATTTTAGGAATGTTATGATGGCTTTTAAGAATTTTTAACATGTTCTTTGGATATGGATGATATAAATTCATGAGAAAGAGAAACAAGTAGCTTATCTACCTGATAGACTTCTTTAGGTTACTTCACAGTGCTCTGGAAAAGCAATGCACTAATGACAGGAGACATTCTCATCTCATTCACCTAAAATAACTCTACTGATTTAACAGCAGAACATTTGAGTTGAGTAGCTGGCTGAAGGGCTGTATCCCAAGCATTGTTTTTGTCCAAATGTAATTGGTGATAGAGAAGATGCAGTGGAATAACATGAAGTGATTTGGCAGGTTCCAGTGATTAAAATATTAGCTTGACAAGCTTTGAGACCTGCATTCAATTTCCTGATTTGTCAGTCTACCTCTGTGAGTTTGGGTAAGTCAATTACTCTGTACTTCATACAGTGTCAGCTGCCATCATAAAATCAGAAAACCAGTAAGCCATGAGGTCTTAAGAATCTAAATACATCAAAGATTGCAACAAATACGAATAGTAAGGGAACATGGACCATATTAAGTACTTAAAAAAGAATGACAGCATCTCACTACTGACTTTCAGACCTACCTTTCTTGGAGTTCTTTCATAGCTGGTGTTAGGTAGCTAGCTGTTACCAGGTTTACTTTACTATCAATGCATTTCTTAGCAACTAAAGGATGTGCTGAATAAGGTAGCAAGCTGCAAACAAACAAAAAATGTACATCAACATCTAACCAATTACTTGTATTTTGACTTGAAGAAAATTTGCAAAAAAAGTTTTCCTGCATTTAGAAAGTCTATTAATACAAAGGACCTTTGGCCTTGCACTACTTTCAATGTAGGTTTATGCCTATGCAAGTGAGCATAAAATGCTACCTAATTGGAATAGCTTGGAATAGCATTGTTTAACAACTACTTCATACGAAGTACATACAGGGGAAGAGTGGGTTCAAGCACTCTCAATTCTTTGCATGCCTCATCTTTTACATTTTCCCTTGTGAAAACAGAATCATATTTTCTTCTCAGTGCCACATTCAAAAATGGTGTGCGCTGTGTTTTATAATTTAAATCTGGTAAACTGGCTTTGAAGCAGCTTTCATGAAAATGGTCTGGCTGAATTACCTCCCCAGACAGAATCCTGAAAAGCAGCCATCAGGCACAACGTATCTCAGGAATGGGGAGGACTATAAAGCAGTTTCCAGCCCTACTTCAAAGCTCAAAAAGAGAACAATTTCTGTAACTGTTTAGTAGCAAAGGTTGAATTTTTTCATAAGTTGGCATCTGCATGTATGTGCACCATTATTTGTTTGCACCATGTAATTTGCACATGCAGATGATAGTTTTGTACATGAAAAAAAATCATCTCATGTAGACTCATGAGAGTTTAAGCAAGTAAAGTTGCATACCCACAAAGACAGAATGCATTGAGGCTCATTCAGTTATCTTCCCCTTCAAATCATCTTGCCACTGTGACAATCAGGAAAGAGTTATACTGCACTAGAGACAATTCCGATGTACTTTTTATATGAAGACACAATGTCCAGTCACATCCCCTTCCATGCTCCCAGCTCATGCACACTTCCTCACGCTTGGAGCTATGAACAAAGAAGACCTATTTGCTTTACATTCCTTGCACACTGGTAAAACCCTATAGCTAATACTATAGCCATACTATAGCTAAGTACAGGCATTCAAAAAGTCCGAGGCAGGATTGATCTAAGTTATGCAGTTTTCTGTAAGCAACGTAGTTTAGATCGGTAGCAAACAGAACGCACATTCACACTTTGGTGGTGTGGGGGGAGAAGGGAGGCAAATCTTAGACCTGGTTCCACCTGTATGTGTGCCAAATAGCTGTTCTGTTATGGGTTTCCAATCACTTATAATGGTAAATGTGTAATGTCTGTACCTGGCCTATGTGGCTATTTACAGAGCTATACAGGTGCCATATCACAGCAGAGTTCAGTGTCATGCCTACCAAGTTTTACTCAGAATTCTGACCTGATTACGAGGTCATGCTTCTTCACCAAGGTGGAAAGTTTATCCTCATGTTTAATAACATCCATAATTACAGAAGTGACATTGCTGTGTTTCTTGGTCAGCTGTTCAAGTTGTTCCTTCATTAAAGATGCTGTTTTAAAAAATAAGAATATCAACTGATAAATAGAAATCAAGTCTCCCCCACCCACATGTGAAGGTGAGCCCCAGAAGTACTTTCTGCCCTACTGAATAACCCAGTTGTCATGCAAACTCCACTACCAGCATTTCTGCTGTGCATGTGCCTTAGCAAATGGATAATTATGGTCCCTGTCAATCTCTCTCTTTCCAAAGTAAAGCAGTTGCACTGACCCAGCAAAATAAAAAACAAAGCAAAAATAAACAGTTGATGGTAAAGCAAATGTAAAGCATCTTGCTCCTTTAAACATCAAATTGCTTGTGTCCAGCTACAACTACTATAATTTAAAAACAGGGATCTGCTGGGAATATTTATCCTCAGAAAAAAAAGCCATCTATGCCAAGGGAATTGCAGAATCCCAACAAGGAATCAGAACCTTTACTCAAATTGTTTTAATCCTTCCTGTTCTTTCTTATTTAAATTTAATTTTGATTCCAACTCTTCATATGAGCCTTATCTGCTGTCTTGAATACCATCAGGTATTTTGCCATAAGAATCAGAGTGATTTATGGTCTCACCTTTAACTTACTGGACACCAGCATTAAGCAAAACAGGGGTGTGCTCCATGCACCATGGAACTATCACCCTTCTTTCCAGTCTTCTCACAACACAGCTCTCATGTTAGATAAATAAAAAAGAGATCCTGAATATCTCTTCCCCAAGCAAAGATCTACATAATCTATCAATCACATTGTGTATCAAGACCATGTTATTCGTTGTCATCTTGTAAAGTCTGCTTTGAAAGAGAGCTGTAACTTCTAGAGCAGGGGTGGGCAACATACGGCCCACCAGATGGATCTGGCCTGCCAGGCTATTCTATCTGGCCTGTGAAACCCTTAAAAAATTTAGTAAATTAATATTTATTTGCCCTGGCTCCCTGTCAAAACTGGCTGGAGCCAGGGGCAGTAGGACCCAGAGGAAGCCCTCAGCAGGCTTGCAGGGTAAGCAGCCTAGCCTGGCCCACCCCCAGCCAGTTCCCTGCTTTCCTGCCCCCACCCTGCTCCAGCACCAAATGGCTGTGGCTCCCAGCTGTATCCCAAGACCGCAGAGCATGGGACCATGCTGGTAGGGGTGTGTGTGTGTGCGCGCGCGCACACGTCAGCAGGCACAGAGGCAGAGTGTGTGTGTGTGTGTGTGTGTGTGCGCGCGTGCGCGCGCCTGTTCCTCTGTCTACCTGTGTAGGCACAGGGGCAGTGTGTGTGTGTGTGTGTGTGTGTGTGTGTGTGTGTGTGTGTACGTGTGTGAGCATTCATAGGGTGAGTCCCACACACACACCCCTCCATACACATGCACCTATGCCTCCCCTCACACTGCCATACACAAACCCCAGCCACCCTCCCCCCATACCCACCCACATAACCACACACCCACAGCCCCCACAAACCTATACCCACACCCCACAATATACAAGAATAAGACTTCATTTTAAGCTATTGTGCAGTCACCTCTGCATACACTACACAAACGCATGTAAATCAAGACAAAAATATTTTTTGAAATCACATTAATGAATGTTGTAGATGATCACTTTTTAGACTATAATTTGGTATTTTTCTGGTTCTGAGCTGGCAAAACTCCTTGCTGAAAGGAGTACTTCCAGGGTAAGGGGAGGGACTTCTGGTGGCAAAGATCAGGGGATAGGGGGTGGGACTTCTGGTCACAAGATGGCAAACGGGGTGGGGTACCTGTCAGGAGCGGGGCTACCCATGCAGCCCTTGACAGCTTGCCAAACCTTGGTAAGTGGCCCTCTGCCTGAAATAATTGCCTGCCTCAGTTCTAGAGGATCCTTAAATATTGTGCTGGGCATCTCATAGTACCTGTTCTTTAAAAGCAACTCAGAGTGCAGAAACAACTAGTGCCCTGCCTGCTACATCAGACAGAAATGAGGATGTATGCAACTCCTTGTAACCAAACCAAGTGACAGAATAATTGAACAACTTCTCACCAGGCCACATAACCAAAGTCCTATGATAACTCCGTGATTAGAATTGAAATAAGCCTAAACAGAGGAGGTCTGTGAAGAATCATCCAAAACTCACCAGAACATCAGTCATTCTGCAACCACTGAGATGCAGAACAGACTGGGATGGTAGGAGGGTCTATCCACTAAAACTTACACCAAGTCTACAACCAATTAATTACATTAACTCTTTAGTAGTGTTTTGCCCTTGCTATGAGCCCAGGCTACAATAAGTCTGTCAAAAAGTAAGCACTGTATAGTGAGGTATGCCTGTGACATTGGTCTTTCCAACCCTCCTTTATCCAAATTTGTTCTACTGGGCTTCCCAGTGTGCACTGCTCTGCTTCTATGCAGTGTGCATGTTTGCAGCCCTATGAGACAGCTGCCCACCCTTTACCAAGGAATCAGTGATCCAAACACTATTAGCAAGTATGGCAGGTGAAAGACACATTAACATGGTTTCTCACATAGAAAGGCTCTTGTGTGAACATAATTCAATGGAGTGGCTTTTTTTAAAAGAATAAAAAACCTGTGATAGAATGACTATGTCATGACTGATTACAAACCCTCCACAAATTGTTATAGTTTAGCCTGGAGTGGAAACTAATCCAAAAATTGGTACTAAGTGGAAGAAGGTATTGCATCCCAAAATAATTGAGATAATATAGTTATAGATGAAAGCCTCAGCATCAGGCTCTCAAACAAACTTCACACACACACACACACACTTCAACTAACTTTTTTTTTTTTTACTGGAAAAGACATCTAGAAATTCAAGCGAATTTAAAAGAAAATGTGCCTGGACTGCTGAAACAGATCAATTTCCCTTAGTCACTAAGAAATATGCTTCTAGAACTGGACTCAGAAGATGATCCATTTAACAAAATGCTTGAGATATTTTTACATAGAATATGAAAATGTGAGGGGCTCTACAATAAAACAGTTTAGGACAGAAAAAGTTTTGGTCATGGTTCACAGGGAAAAATTAATTCATTTTTTAATTAATTAATTGAGAGAGATGCCCATAATTGACGATGTCTAAAAATGTATTTCCCCTGGATTATTAATCCAATCATATGAAGCAATATGACAAGAGTTGAAAAGATACTGACAGAAAATACAGCAACTACACTATGCCCAGCAAAAAGTATTACTAGTCCATGCAGGCAAACAGTACCTGTTGTGGGATAAAAGGTCAGCGGAGAAACTGTTGGGGAAAAAGTTAAAAGGATCAAACAGAAAAGCTTGAAAAGTAGAGGAATGAGGCAAGTGAATCATTCACCCAGTCACTTCAACACCATCTCACAGATAGCATATAGATCCATTAAGTAGAGATCCATGATCCATTAAGTAGAAACTTTTCTTTTTCTGGTTACTTTGGTGAGAAATGACTCTATTATAGAATTAGTTTTATGGAATATCTACACTCCCCCCAACTGTGCTAGAGAATGCTGCTCCTGCTTCACGCATGCTAACCAGGAAAAATATAACAGCATTGGGCAAAGATGGAGAGTGGCATGGTATGCATCGTCAGTGCACCAAAAAACAGCTATTTGCCATTTTTTGGCATTTAGTATAAGTGGATAACATGCTTTTCACAACAGCACTGCTTCACATGGTCAGAGGGCATGTAGACATGTCCTTAGTGTTGTGATGTAGGAGCCAGTGACTCAACCCATCATCATATAGGCAAGTACATGGGTTTACTCACCAAAGTACTGGTTTGCAAGACCAGGTATGTAGACTTTAATAGTGAACCCAGGAACTTGGTTCAGGGTTCTGTGTTGCTCTTGAAAGAGTTAAGATGAAAAAGCTGTCTTAATTACACTGCTTTAGGCATTCTTGATCTCATCAGCTTTCAGGAAAAACAGATCATGAGCATCATTAAAAGGTAGGTAAAATAAACTGTACCTATATATTTTAAATTTTGTTTATAGGTTTAGGTTTAATACATTAATAAATTAAGACCATAAAAAAGTTCAGGGATTTGTTTTAATTCATGCAGTACCCCAAAAGGTGCTATGTAGCACCTTTCAGATTAATAGAAAGGTGAATTATTGATCCAAGGAACTGAGTCTACGACAGATGGCAATGCAGGTGAAAAACAGGCTGACCTAACAGGTAGTGGGGTGACTACAATTAGTGATTTAAGCCAAATCCAAAAGTTGGGCTTTTTTAATTAAATCAGATTTTTATTTTAAAATAAATGTATTTTTCCTTTTTTAATTATTTATTTTAAGCATTAAAAATTTAACATTTGTAATTAACTACATCAAGCCTAAGATTACTATAATTTCACAGAATAACTGAAATTAAAATGAAAATGATAAAATATAATTATTGCCACTGAACTGGTGGAAGTCACTAGCCAAGCACCTCAGAGTTTTGTGAAGTATTAAACTCAATTGTTGACAGTATCATCTTTTCTACTAATGCAAAACAAATTCTTTCCTCTTTTTCCTTTATTCACCAGGGCAGGTCAATGACTAGCTCATTCAAATTCTGAATGATAGAATAAGCTACCTTGTACTTACTGTATGCTAAGAGTAGATGAATTGCTAGTGAGGACTATTTGATTAGCTGTAAATTTACAACTTGGCTTACCTCAGAGTAGCTTCATGTAGACAAGCCCTTACTGTTTGCACATTGCCCAACACAACAAACCCTTCAACACAATTGTATTTCCTGATACTACTGTATTTATAATGCAAATCTATCATAATGCAAATATATTGCACAACTATAGCAATGGATGACCAATAAGGCTTGGTAAGATTGTGCAGAGGATACACAGAGACAAAACAATTATATTGAGCAAAAATGGGTGAAAGAAGGAACTTAAAATGGATCGGCTGAAGTGAGATATTTCTTTCATATACCCACTCATGGAATAGTAGAAGCTAAACTGTGGTAATTTAGCAGCTATTTAGTTTGGCTATGTGATGGGCTAGCTGGCAGCAACCTAGCCCAGGGGTTTTGAAAGGGCAAAAGATGATTGGAGGACTTGGGATTCCCTTTCCTCACCAATCAGGCCCCAGAGATTCACCCCTCATGTCCCTTGATTGGCCCTTTGGGTCACCTGGAGGGGGATAAAAGGGGCAGTGTGGCTGACTCAGGAGGGAGATCAGCGAGGGACCACAAGGAAGGAGCTTCAAAGAGCTGAGACAGTGGGGCAGGAGCAGCTGCCCCAGAAGAGCCTGAAGGAGCAGGACCTGCAGGCAGCAGTTGGACCCTCAGCAGCATGGCGTGCGGCCGGCAGGAGAGGCTCCCTGCTGGGCTCCAGGATCC
>JAGPOW010001296.1:101414990-101468070 GCA_030014935.1 Caiman crocodilus
TTGTTCCCTCATTAAAAGGTATATGGTTAAGTCCCCATTGGTGGTCTGGCTCTGCTCTATAGGGGGAGGAGAGTCCCTACACCTCCCACAGCGCTTGTGTACCTGCTTTGATCCCTTCAACTGGAGAGGGGGTACCTTTTGGGGTACCGCCCAAGTTACAGCTATAACTGCCCCAGTTTAGCTTCACTTAGTGCCAGATACAGCAGACATACGAAACTGTTACAATAGATCAGCTGACACAAGCATTAAGAGCAGTTCACTCCCAACTCCACACATTTAGAAGCAGTCTAATTGTTTCATCAGTCCACAGGCAGAGAAAGATCTTGACAATTACCTCCTTAGGTTTTTTGAAGAGGGACATTGTCAGCTACAGTTCCTTAAAGGCATTAATTTCAAAAGAACCCACTAACTGATAAAGTACCCTTAAAACTAGAGCCTAATTGGGGAAAATGATAATTCTATATAGTTGTGTTTCTCTGATTAGAAAGGTGTTTTGGACATATCTACAACAACAAACTTGACACTCCCTACACCATACATTTTCTATTTGTATGCATTTGCCAGCTGCCTGTTCCAAGGTAGATTATGTACTCTCATAACTACTTAAGCACCTTGCAGGGACTAGGGAAAAAATAGTGTAAATGATTCCCCATCTTCAGAACAACACAGAAAAGAGATGTCATCATGCTATGGCACAGGACAGAAAATGCAACTGACAACCAATGAAAGAGTGAGACTGACTATACACAAAGTACTGTCAAATGCATGACCAAGCAAACTGAAATGAATAGAGAAATAGATCTTCTCCCCAATTTCTTTTTTAAGGCACTATATACAACAAATAGATCAAAACTGAAATGGCAATGTGGTATTACAGTTGAGGCATCTGTTCAGAATGTTCTTCAGGCTATAAAGTAATTTTAGGCTGAAATACACAATTAAAAGCATAGCCTATGCCTGTAGTGTTTGCATAGCAGCTCTATATGTTGATAAAAGAATGAATAGTAAGCTGCAACGTGATGTTAAATGAAATTATTCCTTATACATGCATGAACCCTTTATATAGTGCTTTTAACACTGGAAAGTAAATCCTTAAGTACCTGCTGTGATTTGAATGTTGGGATCTCTAGTGAGGTATTCTATCACAGGGCCAGAAACATAGCCAGCTCCAAGTAACAAGACCTTTTTCTTCCTATCCATGGTCAGTGACTGAGCATATTCCCTAAAAAGGATTATAATCAAAATTAAAACACACAGCATAAGCAAAGAGTAACCTGCTAAAGCTAATGCAATATCAGTAAGTTTTAGTTAGTTTACAAACCAAGAGCTCTGTTCAGACAAATGTTTAAGTTCTGGAGCACTGCTCTCTAACCCAAATCCAAAACATCCATTTTCAAAGCATTTTCAGTTGAACTTCTAATATCAAGGAATGCAACTAAAATGTCTAAAATAGCTTAAAACATTCATACTACTGAATCCTCTCTCTTTTTGCTTCTCCAACAGCTATTGTTACCTGATCTTCCTCAGAAGCCATCACATCTTGCTTGATAGCTAAACCATCAAACCCTGATTACTTCAGGAGGGAATGCCCCAATTTTCCATTTTTGAATGACACTGCAGTGTTCTAGATTATACCTACCCCACTACACCTCCTCTGCCACCTCTAAGGAATAGGAATTTATGTTGCAGAAAATGTAACTTTGGATAAACTATACCACAGTAATTTAAGATGCCCATAAGAATAACAATTTAAGACTATAGCTAGCTAGTAAAATCTGTTTCTACTTACGGCCTCAGATTGTGTGACAAAAGTCCCATCCAGGCAGGGGGATCCAATTTAAATGAAAATGGGAAATGCTAATTTAAATTAAAACTAATTTGCATTTTTGTTTTTTGTTATTCTCCTAAAACAAACATGTATTCTCACTGACATAACTATTAAAATATGTGGATATGAACCAAATACAATATCTCATTAAGCTAAAGTTGTTGCTACTGTTTGCTAATGAGAAAGAAACATGTTATCTTAATACTTTTAAGTAATGTATGCAGATTCTTAATTTTATATTTTGGATTATATTAGAAAAGGAGAAATACTTAATTTATTTACTAGGTGACAGTTTTTCTGGTGCAAGGCTGGATTGGAGAAGCTACTTTTATAAGGAAACTAGAATTCAATTAAAAACATACAAAAATAGAACCTTAAAGTTGCTCACTGTAAATTATTCTATTATATTATGCAAGAGGCAAGGATTTTTGTGGGAAATATCTTTTGTTGGTAGGATAGGCGTAAGCAAAACTTCTGAATGCAATACATTCTTCAGATTTATTATATTGCAACTTTTATTGCAAGTAAAGCTACCTTAAATATGCTGGATACATGAAGGAAAAGTGCAAATTTATCTAAACGTATATTAAAATTTAAATAAATCACTATTTCAAATTTAAATGAAAACAAGTTTATTGTTTAATTTATTGTTGTAATTACTGATTTATATTACTTATTTATCTACCTTGGCTTGATAAATCAGACCTTTAAATATTCATAACATAGATCCTCTGGTAAGATAAGACTAATTTTACCTCTGAGATGCAAACCATATACTCTGATCTAACTTTCTTCTTCACAAGGATACTACTCTCACACCAAGAGAAGAAAACCTGAGGCACAATTGTGGGTAGTTTATATGATCAGAAAATATGAAGAGATAAAGTAGGTTGTAACTCCAGATCTGGCACAGAAAAAAGCCTTTCTTGCAAAAGAAACAACTTTTACAGTATTAGGCTCCTAGTTACATTGATTCCTAGTTTAAATTATCCAGCAGCCAAACTCTGGTCAACTGGACCAAAATCTGTATGTTCCTGGAAGGGAAAACTATGGCCCTCTCTCAGAATCACTGTTAACATGACGTACCATTTGCACTCTGCAAAAGCAGCACATAGTATAAATTAAGCAAAAAGGTAAAAAGAAATTGGAAAGAACAACAACTCAAATGTACATTCCTCTCTCTTGGGGCCCATCACCCATATTAACGCATATAACCTAGCTGTTCTTTGCATAGAGTTCATCAGCCTTCAAAAAGTAACACTTAGCATTTAGTCTAAATAGAGCCCTTAGCTATCAGACTAACTATTATGTTCTATTATGTTAGAGCAGTAATACAAGTCAGATAACTCACTCTTCACATCCCAAATTTGAAACCTCATGGGTAAACTATTGCATTTTAAAGAGCCAATTTGTTATTATAATTGCATTCTTTCCAAATAAATCCAAAGGGGAAAAATATCAAAAAAAAGGGTTTGGGTTTAGTGGGTCCTGTTCATTTTTTAGTTAAGTGAGTTATAGTTAAAAAAAATGACACACCACACATGCAACACACAGTTCTGCAGAAAGATCAAAAATCTACCCACAATTAAACCCCTTTGGAAGACAGTCTCCAGCTTCTTAGGCAGCTCATACAAGCCCATGCAAGAGGTTAAGAGGGGAGCCAAAAGACAGACCACAATGCTGTGCAAGGAATAAGAAGGTATGTTAGCGGAGACAGCCCCAGGAGATTTTCCACCAAAATAGCATATACCAAAAAATGTAGCTGTAAGCTGTGATCTTTGGGAAGCAAATGGCTTGCTCCATCCCTATGGAAAAGGGCCTGTAAATGATTAAGCGGGATGTGATGGACTTTTCCTGAAGTCCTCATAGGATTTCCCCATTAATTACATTATTGTGTTTTAAAATTTCCTACAGCCAAAACTATAAGTGCATGGGGAAGTGACACATTATATTGTCTAAATGTATATTAATGCATGTAATGTTTAAGCCCGTATTGATTTCTGCTATGTATCCAATTTCTACTGTGTTACAGATACAAGTGTTCCAGCAATTCCTAACCAAAACCCCATGAAGACAGAGTTAGCCATCATTGCCAAAACAGTGAGGTTCTGTAATAAGAATAAAAATACAGTGCGAGTTACTAGAAGTAATGGAGAAAAATCCAGGATTTTCATACTTTAAGTAGTGAAGTGGTGAGCTTTAAGGGAGTTAAGCTAACCAAATCTGCTTCATCACCACTGCAAGATAAAAAATACAGAGGAAGTAAGGAAAGAATCATATACAATAGCTACTGTCCTAGTAAAGTGAAATGGGAAGTCAGAGGCCTTCATGCAGAATCCTGAATATACCCAAAAACTGAACAAAACTGCATGTAAGCAGGAAGGAATAACAGCTTCCTATACTAATAAGTAGAAGGCTGCAAAATACATTAGAACTATTCCTATCCCAGAAATCCCTGAACAGGCCAATGCAGCGTGCATAAATTTTGAGGACAGAAGCAACAAAGAATAATATTAGCATTCACTTATTTTGGGTCTTCAAGAAATCAATGTAGCAGGCATTGTTTGCCCTGTTTGCTCATGTTCAGGAGTAATTAGTAATATGTGCTGCTAATGAAGTTAAGCACTGTAGGGAGAATTATCAACCCAAAAGAAAATGTAACTACATAAAGCGATTCCACCAAAGCTTAAATTAAATAAATAAATGCAACAATGATAAAAGGTACACATGCTTATTTACAACTGGATACACAGAATCAAGATCATAATGCAAATCAAAATCTATATATTACCTGCTCTCCCTCAGTTTCTGGATATACTTAAACTTAGGAGTCAATGAACCGTTGGATGCAATCACTGCCTACAAAGTATATGAAACAAATTACTCTTTTTGCACCTGGACTTTCAATACCCAGGTCAAAAAAGGAAGAAAATTAGCTTGTAGAACTTACATCTCGAACAACAGGTGAATAGTTCTGGCTCTCAAGAGGCTCAGAGCCTTCAGATAATAGCTGTAGAGGGGAAAAAATGGTTTCAATCAGAGTACTTTATTTCCTTCATGCTTTTACAGATATTTAAAAAAAATAAATCCTCTTTGGAAAAATATGCTTCATTACAAAAAAAGAAACTGTTAAAACTTTTTGGGTTAAAATAAAAGACAAACAATAAGAGAACAATAGTATGATGTAGTAATACTTTGGAAACCTGAAACACACCTGGCTTTTACCTTGTTTTAAACTGACTTTCATTGAAATTTATGCTCCTAAGCCACTTATGAAAATGGAATACCAGATCTTTTGAAACATTTTGCCTAGTACTCTAGGGAGCATCCAATTTTCACACACAAGCTATGTTCTACAGCAGATTTTTTAAACCAACATATAGCAAAGCAGAAGAACCACAAAATATGAACAAAGTATAAGACCAGACTTCTTACCAAGCTCATAAAGCCTTACCATCTCTTCAATATAAGGGAAAAGCATGTCTCCAAAATATTCTGTTGATTCTATGGGAAGCTGTGCTGGGAGGTTGTCAATGGAACACATCAGAATTCCAAAGCCTTCAACACTAGAAGAAACATCATAGAAATTCAACACCATATTTTCCTTGCCCTTAAAGAATATTATATCTTTAGCAGTTTTCCTTGAGCCTTTGTATAATAAGCTTAATATACAGGGGGTATAAAACACAAAGGAAGACAGTGCAAAGTAAAGGTACTCCTACCTGTCATGAATAATATGCTGGTCAGCATCATATATACAAAATGGATTGTTGATTGTTGTACACTCAGTCATAAATTCTATAGATCCTCCTGTGTCTGCTGAAATGTCACATATTGCCAAAAGTCTGAAATAAACAAAATAAAACAATGAACAAGAACATTAGCCACACCTCCAAATAAAGAACTACTACAAAATATAAAGATAAAATAGATGAAGGACCAAAAAGGAAAAAAAGAGAACTAGGAAGATCCCTCAGAGATTTAGCTCCAGACAGAGAACCAAGTCACAGCTTTCTATAGTGCCCTCAATTACTACTGACAAAAGTGTGCTTCATGAAAGGTTACATCTATAAACCAGCAGAAGGAAGGAATACAGTAATATTTATCTTGACATGTTTAGGCATCCATTGTTTCACCTTTCACTTTAAAAAAAATTAGAATACCATTTAATGCTTTAAATTATATTTTTATTTTTTAAGCATTAAATGGATTTTAAATTTTTTTCTAATGAACATGATTACAGCTGCTAGATCAGCAGCACAGACACCAATACTGACATATTCCCACATTACCCAGTCAACACCCCTAAACTTAGTGCCACTCAGAAAGACCACAACATGTTGGAATGATTTTCTATTTGAAATCTCTGGGGTTATCTTGTGAATTACATATAGGTGTTTGCACACCTAAAAAGGCTAATTTTGTGTGGCACCTTTAAAAGGATCTTGCAACACCCTGGTTGAAAATCATGATGTTTTAGGGAACATCCTATCCACCAAGAAACACTCAGGCTCTCTCCTGCTTACCCTCTAGTCCCAAAAGCTTTGAATTCTGCTTGAAAAGAGAGGGGTTGCGGAGATGGAGTACCTCAGCCCAGATTAACCTACAGCCTGATGATTAGGTGGGAGACACAAATGTGAACCATTCAAGCTAAAAAAAAGTATAAAGCCAATCTTTCACTTCCTGGTTAAGGGCTCTAACCACACAAGTAAGGCTATTTATACAAAAGATGGACTCCTCATCTCCATGCCCAAGTCTTTTTTGGATCTAGCCTTAAATTCACACTCCACATTTCTATATGAAGCGTTATTCCAAAGCACAAAAAACACCATTTACTATCAAAGATTTGTTATTGAATCTGAATTAGATGAATGCCAGAAGAGAAGAACCTTACTAAAGAAACTGAGCTTTAGAACAGTTTCTAGCTATGGTGGTGAACAGTGTGTTTGTCTAAATGCAGTACAGAGAATGTATTTTAATGCATTCTATTGTGAACTGGGGAAACCTTTACTGAGGATCAAAATTTAAACTTACTACCAAAGGAAAAATTAAAATTCTCATAGCTATTTGTCTTGGGTAAAAATTACTTATATATGCAACAAAACAAATTAATAGGAAAGCAGACACAAAAAGAAAAGTAAGATCTATTTGGTGTTTCACAATGCATAAGAAAGGAGCTGTTTAATTAGAATCCAGTAGAATTATTGTCACTGAACAAAGAAGACTTACTTGTGTGGTAATTCAGGGCAACCCTCAATTGCAAGAGAATGAGATTTATGTGGAGCTAGCAGCCTTTGTGCATCCTGTCGGCTTAACAAGCGAGGAGTATCTTGCTCCCAGTATATTCCATTAATTAAGCAAGTAGTGTAGGGTGCAATCTGCAAAGACAGTCAGAAAGTCCCAAGGACTTAATTCAGATATTATTGATGGGCAAAATAATTTAATTTAATCCAGCATACTCATGAATTCCCAACTAAATGGAATGTGGAAAAATGGTAGTTATCGGCAGAGTTTGGAAAGCCTTATACTGAAAGAATAGAAACAATACTTACATCAGTGTTAAAACGAGAAGTGTAGCGTTCTGGGTGTTTCTCATATTCTGCTGGGTCATACACTCCATCACTCTTCCTTACAAGATGATGGTGACGACTTAGCACCGTCCCATATACTTTCCTAAGGTCTATGGTAAAGAAAAGGAACTCAAGTTCTTTAAAGAGAAAAACTATTGGCCATAAAGATTCTGAAGGATACTGCATTACTGCCTTAAGGTTACCTCCAGATTTAGAAACTTCCTTCAGCTCATGTGGCTCCACAAACTCACAAGGGAGTGCATTGAACATTTCTTGGGCACCCTGCAGATAAAAAATTATACATATATCAATTGCACAGGTATCAGCATAAATTTAGAATAGTGAAAATAATCACATAAAGAATTTATTTGTTTAAGGATTTTAATTTCTCCTGAAATAAGCATAAGGGTTTACTTTAAACAGGTTGCACCAATTTTCACACAATCCTTCACAGAACTAGATGTCTGTGGACATAACAAGTACCCACCAAAGAAACAGTGTTACCTAAAGTATGATCCACTGGGGAACATCATCTAGTGGTCCATTTAGCTTGTGAACTGGAAAGAGTCACTTGGTTTGGCATATAGTGCAATCATGGGATTTGATGAAGTATCTTCCCCTTGCTGGAGAATTTTGATCACAATTCTAGTTTTTTAAAATGCAATTTTAACCTTCATGGTTGTGAGAAAAGTGTTCACAGTCTAACTCCAATTTGTCACTTACGAACTGAACCTACTGTTACTAAGTTCATTTTGCAATTTGGTGAGTTGATTCCACTCCCAATTGCTCTGCTGGGAGTGGAGGCTGCCCAGCAATTTGCAGAATCAATCCTGTTAACAGCTTTAACAGAGAGGCAAAACTGATGCTTGCATGGAACAATGCTTCCTTCCCCATGTGTTTTGTGATGACTATCAGGAAAGCTACTGAATAGGATATTTGCTGAGGTATGAAACAGGGCTACATCTTTCTATAAAAATTCACATTAGCCTTTATGCACATGGGACAAAAACACAGGGAAAGAAGGTTCCTGGCTTGACATCCTGTTGGAGAGGCAATATTAGAGACTGAAGTGGGGAAAAAAAAGAATAGCGGGAATTATTTCTCCTTTTACTATAACCAAAGTTTCCAAGATCTTTTCCTAGTAAATGTGACCTTGCAGTGAATTCAGTCTAATCTTTATCACTGTAGCTGCTGGGCGTCGAACATCTTACCTCGGGCCTCTTTGCCCTGAGGTTTTGTAGATATCTGGCTGGGAAGACATGGGGGAAAGGGCTTCTTACCTTAGAGACGTTCCCAGTTCCTGTAAACACAAACGTCAAGGGTCCAAGAGACTTTGGCATCAAACCCAGAGAAATCTCATAGCCAGCATCCCGCACTGCCTGCACAGCCTGGTTGCTGTTCCTGTAGTTATGGGCCATCCCAATGTGCTGAAACCAGATGCAGAAGGGCTTGCTGAGGAATGTGGCCTTGTTTCACTATAAATGCCCAAATGACATATAAAAGTCTTACCATGAAAGGAGTATGATGTCCCAAGGCAAGAAATCGTAATCCCATTCCATGTAAAATATTGATCATTCCTGTTTCAGAATTACACATTAATATCAAGAACATACATAAATAATCAGGTTCTCAATAGCTTGACTAATGCAAAAAATCTTCCTGAACTCAAAGCAGCTTTTTCCATTTTTAATACTATTATTTTAACTGCAAAATAAATTGGTATAGAGCTGCAGAAGGGACATCAGTAATTCCAGGACCACTTGGAGACTTGCATACTGCTTTTTATATCCCTCATACATGCCAACATTTTATGAGGGAAGAGGGTAAAGAACACATGGGAATTAAAAAAGAGACAGGCCTATGTCAATCTGTTCTACAGAAGAACATTAGAATAGGGAGCTTTTTGAAGGACAATGTGAACATTTGATTTAAAAAATAAACTTTGTCATATAGGTAGGTCTGATCAGTTTGTGTACTCTAAGTCCACACTAAGCTTAGGCCAACAGAAATTTAGGACACTAACAGAAATTTGTTTCTGTTAAAGGAAGATAAAGAAAAACAAGAAATTTGGAAAAACTAAAGTAGACTGCTTGCCAAAAAGACAGTTGCAAGAAAAGAATTAAAAAAAAAAAAAGACACAGAAGCAGTTGAGTAACTATTAAATACTGAAAAGGTTTTAATTCTTATGAAGTTAATGTAAATAAAAGAGGTGAAGAAAAGGTATTATTAGCTCCGTTATACTTAATGCTTACCTGCCACACCAGCCCACTTCCCAAAGGCTACAACTCGCACCCCTCTATGATCAACCATTTTTTCATAATCAATCAATCGAATTTCCTGAAAATAGGCAATAAGGTGTTGTTACATATTTACTGAAAATCTTATTTCTAATAGGAAAAATGAATTGGGTACTGTTTCTCATGGAATTGTTTTTATATGCCCCTTCCGTAGTACGTCATGCAAGGCACATACAGTTGGCGGGGCGGAACATTTACAACTACATAAAGTGAACGTTTGCTTTAAAAAAAGAAAAACGGATTGCATTTGGTTTTAAAGGCAGTCAGTATGTTTTAGTAAGGAAACAAAATGTCAGCATTGTGAACATGAAAATAATAAAACTGGAGTAACCCTGCTGTCCTTAATCAGGGAGTATTCCCTATTGATTAATTGGAACATTTAGCCATGTAAGAACTGAACATCAAGCTAAGTGGGCCTGATACTGGTATCAGCTATACTAATGCAATTCTATTTGGTTCAGATTCTTATTCTTTAACTGGGAGGATGTCATTTCTGCCTCATGGAAGCATACATTACATTTGAGTAGGGGTTTTGTTTGTTTGTTTGTTTTTTACTGGATGCTATATACCCAAAAATAGCATGGCTTTTTTTTAAAACAAAGTAGTGTATTAAGATACAAGCAAAGAGGAACCAATTCAATACCCAACAGAAACCAGTAATAAAAACTGCAGCCAAGGATAAATGCTTAAAGATGAGTTATAAATAACAAAATGGAAGTCCAGAATATACAGCACATGATAAGAATTTGGGGACATGTTCCATCTCATTGATGTATGTGAGGTAATGTCACAGATAAACAGGTAATCTATAGATTCTGTTTGGCTATATACTGCCCACTCAAATAGTCTTCTTTCCATATTATAACCTATCTACAAATATGTTCATAATTAAATGCATCCTGTAAAATACTGACTGAAGACAGCAAAGACTTTTGCCTGCTTACAGACATAAAAAAACCCCAGCACTTTACTTTCAGCCCAGCACGCCCCTGTGCCAAGAGCAGTGCATGCCCAAAAGAGGCATCACATTAGTTTGCCCTGGCTAGCCCAATGTCTGTATGAATCAGGCACTTCAGCAGGGCTTTCTGGCACCTTTTGAATCAGCTTTGAATTAGCTTTAGAGAAAAGCACCAAAAAGCCCTGCTTGATGTGTCCAGTCTATACAGATGCTGGGGAGCCAGGTCAAACTAACATGCTTCCTCTTCCAGTAAAGCGTCATTATTATTTTTTTCACTTCTGTCAGCACCCTTTGTTATTATATTATGAGAAGCAAGCTCAGAGATCTATAAATTCTTAGGTTACCTTTAACTGAACTTTTATAGTTAACCTGGTTTCACCTAGTGATAAGTCACTGATCTTTGTCCCGTCTCACAATATTTACCCGTCTCAGAATCTCATCCAGAAGAGACATATTCGCCTCCTGGGCTTTAATAGTGTGTGAGAAGAATGCATAGGTTTTTTTAGGGATTAATTTATCCTCTGGAGGTCTCTTCACTCCCACAATTAGAGAAGCCTTAGAAATATCTTCCTGGATAATGCCACCTGCTTTGACATAAGCCTGTAAACAGAATATTAAATTGTAATGCAGGAAAAACAAAAGATGGCTCAAAAAAAGAAAACTTAGCAAACAAAATAACACAAAAACTGAGTCAAAGTATTATGATACATGCACAAACTGCTTTTATGATTTGAAGACCTTGCATATTCATACTTTTTTCTCGAATCTTAAAAGTATTTCTCTTCAGAATTGCTTCAGAGACTACTTAAGTTCAGTAAAATATTAATTCTCATCCCTGAAACTCTGATTAAATAAACTGTAACTGGATAAAACAAATATTTTTATCTTAGCTATACCTGGATCCCCATTAGTTCAAAAATATTTTCCAATTCAAACCTTTAAAATGACAAAAGGTATGTCTAGTGGGGAGCTCTTTAGTAGAAACCAGCATTGTTCCCCATTAAGAAGAGTACACATGCTCTTTAATAGTTACCTATTATAGTTACATCAGGATTTGTTTTTAATTGGGATCAGTAACAATATCAGGTATATTTTGCAATAATGTTAGCGTAATACAGTTGAAAAGACCTATTAAGATTCAGGCTAAAAAAGCTGCAACACAGTTAACAAGGCTTCGAAGGTGGTTGCCTAATGGTATGGTGTTCTGTAATCATTTCAGGCTAATTCAGCTAAGCTAATGTGCTCAGTGGAAAGAAATACACGTGCCCTTTAAGAGAATGTCTTGACAGTAAAAAAAGGCATTAGGAAAATGACACATGAATTCAGTCGTGGGGAGAAAGTCACACACAAAAACAAAACTAGCAGTCAGATATGACACTGTTAATTATGCAAAGTCTCTGCACAAAAAACCATAGGGAATTTCTTCAGTATCAATGGAAAGGATAAAAACAAACTGACAAAAAAAAAGTTAAAAATAAAGCTAACTGGTATTGCATTATATGTCTAACCAATGAGGCCCAGTTCTTTAGTCAGTAGGAAAAACTATTCCTTACAGTAATAAATAATGCTCATAACATACATCCTTTATTACTTACAACCTTTAAATCATCTAATCTAACACTTTCAATGAAATTGCATCACTTCCATTTTAAAATCTACATGACAAGCATAACAGAACTTACCTTTTCATGGATGGCTCGCCGATTTGATGGCTGTACTAAGACTTTGTATCCCAAACCTGTTAGTTCTTTAACGTGCTTTGGTGCTAGAGGTGCTCTTCTTTCCCAAACATTAACATCTTCCCTCCTGATTGCCAGCACAGATTTATGATGATCCCGGCTCTGTAGGTGATGGTGCCCAAACTTACCATTTGTATGTCTAAATGCTCGGAGCATGATAAAACCTGATGACTGCAAAGACAGAGTAGTGATACAGCACAGCATTCAGAAGTGTGCTTGAATGGCTTTGTGTTTGTAAAGAAGTACTGGTTTTAGAAATCTGCTGTAAAGCATAGCCACTAGTCAAGATAACAATCATAACAATGTACAGTAATTAATAACATCCACACTCAGAACTCTGGTGCGAGAAAAATGTTCATGCTCCAATATATCATATCAATTAATATCATAATTGAAACAGTAAGTTAATATATACAAAGACTGGTTTTGGTGTCACTTTGGCTGGATGACTTCACAGTACTGCTATCTCTACAGGTTCTTAGATGCCTTGTGCTCTTTTAAATTTTATTTACTGAGTTCGTGATTTATTTACTGAGTTTGTGACTGATATAAAACACCATTAAGATGTAGTTGCAAGTATAAAGATGCAAAACCCCAAAACGACCCAAGGCCGGCCAAAGAACAGTAATATGGAAGGGATTCCCCCATAAAAGCAATAAACTGAAATTAAAGCTCTCCATAAAGAGTGACAAATTCCTTTGGGTTAGACCTTTTAAGGAAAAACACCAAACTTGCATATATCAATGGAAATTAGATATCTAGATACTTTAGACAACCCTCGTAAAGGCTAGACATATAACAAAAACTGAGGTGCTGCAATGCTGAATATTATCACCACACTTCAGAGTACACTGAGGAGGAGTTTTCAGTTTTTTAAATATTCATTGAGCAAGAGGAGGACACACAGTGTCCATAACAGTTTTCTGGCACTCACCAGGAGGGGATAAGAGTCGTCCCTGCTGCAATGAAAGATTTATACTCAAATTGGAACAGCATCAGTAGGAGTTAGGGAGAGTCACACCCAAAACACACTACCCTGCCAGACACAGAAGTGTCTTGGAAGGTGACAAGCCTGGGTTCAAAACTTCTCACATGGATGGAAGGATTTCAATCTGAATGTCCTGAATCCCAGGTAACTGTTCTAACTACAAGGTCATTAGGTGAAAAAGGAGCTCCTCCTGGCTTTCACTTAGCCTGTGAGAATCAGATTCTGTAGGCAAAACTGATAGGGAAATACCCAACTTGTAAATCCAAACATCACTTGGCATAAATTAGCTGTCTAGAGCAAGAGAAACCAAGCTTTAGCAGGCATGATACGAATGAAGCCCTGCACCCTCCACAAGGCCAACTCTAATTGCCTTCCCCTGTCCAGTCTCCCGTTCTGCTTTCTGCTTCCTGCCCTATCTGACACTATGTTCCCTGCCCCATCCCTGATCTGTCATGTGCCACACACACAGGCTGCATCTGCCATCTGTGGCACACATGCCATAGTTCGGCCACCTAGGCAGTAAGACCTTAGGTGGTTCTGTATGCACAACCGCAGGTATTTAGAAATCTCTATGGCTGAGTGACAGTTGAGCAATAGTTAGAAGGATCTAAAAAGTGCACTAGAACACCTCTGTCTTTAATGGTTTTAGGCCTAGCTACTTAACTGCATCTTTAGGCACCTAAATACCTTGCAAAATCTGGACCTTCAGATCCAATTTTGCAAGTGCTATGTGCACACCTAACCAACCACATGAGAGGAACCATTTAATTCGAAGTTTGTCACTATGTAGATATTAGTGCTGTAAGCCAGGATATGAATTTACAGCACACAAGCTACTCTACACTCTCCCACTGTGCTTCATCTGGACAAATGCTAAAAGTGATCTTTACATGCTAGTCTAGACAGGGAAGTATTGTACAGTAATGTAAAGCATACACGTATGACACATTAGATACTCCACACTAACTCCCTGTGTGGCCACTGTTAAAGAACTCTAAATGGAAGGGAGTTCATTCCAAAGTGCAGTAAGCTATCACACAAAATGTCACTCAATGCACACAACGTTTTCATACACGGAGTTAATGCCAAGTAACCACTGTGTTCATTTTCATCCCTTAGATTACTCCCTATAATTTTTTTATGTAATATAAGTTCTATGGAAACATCTGCATGAGCAGGAACATGCGTTTTCCTCGGGACAAATAACGGTAGAACATATTTGTGCTACTGCTAGTTCTAGTTATCTCTGGCCATGCCCCTGCATGCACACTTTGGAGCACAGTAAATTGCCCCAGGTGGAGTAGGGGAGGCTAGGGCCTTTACCGGGGCTAGCACCAGCAGCCTTACCTGAGGACCTCGGGGCCTCCCAGGGCAACAGCAGTGGTGATCTGACCACTCAGAGTCTAGTGGGCAGCTGGAGCATGGCTCTGGCTAGCCAGGATTCTGTTTCTGGTGGCACGCACTGCAGCCACATGCACCGCTATTTTTAATGCAGTGTTTTTCGGATACCAGGATTTCCCAGTATCTAATCTTGCTGTCACATTGCAAATCTGCAATTTGGTGAACAAAGTAATGTGCCACATGCATTTTGCAGTGCCTCAAAGGGCTGTGAGATGCTGCAAACCACACTTCCCACTCATTGGGACACGGCCTATGTAAATCATCTACTGCACATCATGTGCACATCGGAGTAAGCTACCCTGCATATCATGTGCACATTAAATCACCACGCAGGGAGCTGGGGTAAAGTAAGCAGTGCACTGTAAATGTACACCCTAACATACTGCACTAACTTCCCCACACAGACAAGCCCTCAGTGGACTACTCTCCAGCTTAAAATGTTAGGTTTCTGGGCATATCTTTGTAAGGTTCGAAGCTTGGCAAGAACTATGGAGCATCCTACAGTGTCAGAGGAAACTACTTCAGAATTGGAAAGGCAAAGACTTTCTAGCTCTTCTCTACATTCTTCCACATGCCCTCCTAGAAAGGAATGTTCTTCCTATCACTAGCCTGCAAGGATGCAGCCTTTCTTGCAGAAGGCCCATTTAACCAAAAAAAAAAAAAAAGACATTTGACTAGCTATAGGTTACACAGGGATAGTGCTGAGGGTCTGTCAGAGAGTAACACACAAAGACCAGCACTGTTTTGGAGTTTAGGCTGGTGATTCAGGGGGTTTACTGCACGAGGGTGGCCAAGCATTAGAACCACTAGCAAATAAGGCTGTGGATTCTTCATCTGCAAAGAATTTTCAAGAGTCGGCCAGGCATGCACCAGGTTGGGATAGTTTAGTGCCTGGAGCAGCGGGCTAGACTAGATGACTTTGTGAGGTCCTTTTCAGACTGGTCTTCACAGAAGCATAGAGAAACAGGGCTGGAAGGGACCTCCAGAGGTCCAGCGCCCTGCCTGAGGCAAGATCAGCCCTCTCCAAACCATCCTATCGAGCCATCACCTACACTCTACAAAAGGCTGCCCCGACACACAGCACAGACCTGATCCCTTAACTTGCCACAGGTAAAGCCAGAGGAGCAGAGCAGCCACCCTCCTGCTTCTATGCCAAGCCGTCACCATACGCTCCCGACCTCCTCTGACCCCGTCCTGGCTTTTGAGCCTGTCAAGTGCTTTGCAATTTGTAACCCCAGGCCCTTTAAAGGGACGCTGCCGCGTTTGGCCTCAAAACCTGTCCATAAAACCGACGAAGCTGCTGTGAAAGCTTTCGATTTCCTTCCCCTTTCCCTTCCCCAGCTGCCGACACGGCCCCCGACCCGACCCGACTCGACCTGGGGCTCGAGCGGAGCCAACTCGGTGCATTTAAGCAAGCCAAAAATAACCGGCGCGGAGAGGCGGGACCTGGACGGGAGCCATCGAGTAACACAAGGACCTTCCCCCACACCGGCGGCACCCCGGCGCGCACCAGCAGGGCCAGACGGCCCGATCCCCCCGGCTCCCACGTGCCCGGGCCACAGGCAAGCGGATCTAGAGCCCAGCCGCATGCAGCGGCCGGCTGCGCACCTACCTGCGCGGGCACGGGCGCTAGCGCGGGGCCAGTTACGTAAGGGCAGCAGCGCTGCCCCCAGCGCTATTTACAGAACGCAGCGACGAAGAAAAGCCACCCCCGGCTGCAGCCAACCGGGCGCCGCCTTCAGGGCACCGCCTGCCCTCTGCTCCAATCGGGACCACCCCCTCCTGTGACGTCACGGCAAGAGTCTCTCGCCTTCTGTGCACAGCGTTCTCTCTATGGGAATCGAAACCGGGGCCCACACAGCCCGCGGGCACTGCTCCGACAGAGAGCAGACGGCCCCGGGAATAGACGCCTTTCCACCCGAGCACTAGCACAGCGAGGTGGACGCTGGTGAGAGCACAGAGGCATCAATGCAAAGGATGTATGGGACGTAATGGGTAAATCCCATATCTTTTATTAGACCAATTAATAAGGGAGGTAATGGCTGTAACTCCAAACTTGGCATGTAAGGCAGGAGGGAGAGACAAGGAGGGTACTGCAGAGGGGATCTCAACTGGAGGGAGTACCTGTTGCTCTCTAGCACCACTACTATTAATATGTAGAAATGACATGGATCTCTACAAGCGTGCAAGCTGCTGTGGCAGCAGCACAAGACAGAGAGGCCTGCTACCAGACTTTCATAACAGACTGTTGTTACACAGTTCTTCTCCACTACCCCAGGGGTGTCAAACACACAGCTCCCAGGCTGGACTGGCCCACAACACTCAGTGTTGTGGCTGTGACAGGGTTAACCAGTGCAGCTCTTGAACCCAGGGAGCTGACACCATTGGTCTCCCCCTCCCCTGCCACCAAAATTAGGGTTTTCAGTCATCCCTGGTGACTACAGTTAGCAGTAGGAGAAAAGGAAGGTGATCATCAGCAATGTGAACTTTATGGGTCCTGGAGCCATGCTGAAACAGTGGCCTCTGGCAGGCAGGGGGAATAACCATTTGTGGGTCATTCAGCCCCCAGTTTGGATCAACCCCATGGAACCAAATGAACTTGACACCCTTGCACTATATCCTCTTCTGCCTTCATATGAAAAGACAGAAAAGAAATTACATGGGTGTTACTATCAAAGTGGTTATCCATGATGTACAGTTTGCTTCAATTAAGTCTGAAAGCTGGTTAATGATTTCTCACTGGTTGATGCATTAGCAATATCACAAAAATAACTCAAAATGTGTGCACGTATAGCAGCCATACCTTCCTGATCTGTGGCAGCCAGTCACAGGGACTCACTTGACTTCATGGCTCATTATAATCTACCTGATCTCTTCTAATCTCTTCATTCCACAAGTATTAATTAGCATCTCTTCTGTTTAATGGTCTTGATATTCCATCAATCAAACCATCCTTTGTACAGTAATTCCGCTGTCTGTTAGCTGCTCCTGGTAATGAAGCTTTTATTTCACAGCCCTGCATACTGTTCTTAAAAACAAATATAACTTCATTGGACTGAGTTGCTTCAATCTAAAACTCAATAAAACAGCCCTATTCCCCTAGCATATTAGTAAAGTTTCTAGTTTATTTTTAACTGGAAAAAATATATGTGGTTTTATATGTAATGATGCACCTCACCATCTGCACCCCACTTTTCAAAATTCAAGATCTGCCCATGGTTAAGGCACACCAGTTTCCATAGCCAATAGCTATTCCATCACCAATAGTCAAGAGCCAATTTACAGGTGGACCACTCAGTGCAAACTTGGGGCAAGACTTGATAGCATACCCCAAGACCAATAGCAAAATACCTTAACCACTCTGCCAGCAACCCTTTTCACACAGAACACTCAAAGTATTTATAAAGGGCAGCTAATCCAATCCAAAACATATGACCTAAAAATAAAAATCTATAACCTATATGAATTTGCTGTCATGGGGTAGTTGACCACTCCCCAGGATGCAGTGGTTAGGCATGTGAGACTTTGTTGGCAAACTTGACATTGATTTGCTATTTCCTTTATCTGTATAGTCTGTGGCCACCACATGAAATTTCTAACATTGGGTATATAATTGAATGTGATTGTGCCCAGTAAGGTAGGCTTGAACTAGAGCAGCTTTTTGGCACATGCTTGACATTAAGCTGATCTGTTATGTCTGTTTTAATTTAAACAATGGAAGTAGTGAAATTGTGAAGACATGTAAAAACTTCCCTGTATTGTATTCTTATTTGCCAAGTAAAATCAGCCTTTATGTTTTAGATGAGAAAATGAACATGTGCTATAAAGATTATACCTTTATAAAAATCTATAGGAGATTGCTTGTGTTGGGGTTATCATCAGTCTCTGCTGGGCTCATGGAGCTGCAGGGGCAGATTAAGATGTACTGGTCACACAGTACTGGGCACACACAAAATTGGAGGCCCCCTTCCCCATGGGAGCTGGGCTGCAGAGGGGGCCCTTCCCCTCCTGGTGCTGGCAGGCAGGGGTGGGGGGGACACATGCCCCTCTCTTTTCCCTGTTCCCCACTCCTCTTCCCCAGCTATGGCCAAACACACACACACACACACACACACACACACACACAGGGGCACGTACTTTACTCTCATGCCCTTTCTGGACATGGACACACGAACACAAACACGCTCTCCCTGCAATAAACAGATACACACACATACAGACGTGCACACACACAGATTTGCACAGATGCGCACACAGATACAAGCAGACACACATGCGTGCGCACACACTCTCTCCCCACAGGACCTCCCTCTCCCTCACTCGCAATCACTCTGAGGCAGCCCCTTCTTCCTCCCTTGTCCTCCCCCACAAGCCAGCTACTCCATCTCGCTCCCCACTGGCCCTGTTGCACTGACCCATGGGGAGCTGCTGCCCAGCTGTTTTCATGCCGCTGTGCACATGCACAGGGCTGGGCTGGCTCAGGCCAGAAGCACCATGCAGCACCTCTGTGGGCAGGTGGCGCTGCGTGGCACTCCCATGCATTCCCCACCCCCTGCACCCTAGCCCTATTGTGGAAAGGTACGAAAT
The DNA here is from genome assembly GCA_030014935.1 of Caiman crocodilus. Lineage (NCBI taxonomy): Eukaryota > Metazoa > Chordata > Crocodylia > Alligatoridae > Caiman > Caiman crocodilus. The sequence continues at coordinate 101,434,359 of JAGPOW010001296.1, forward strand.
TAGTTCGAAAGTTGGGGTTTTAAAACTCTGTGGCCTGCTAAGGAGGATCCCGGGGCCTGGAACTGGTAGGGGCCCCTCAGCTCATGCCCAGCTGGCCTGTGCATTAATCCGCCTTATGCGTGGAGGACACTGCTACAAACCTGATCAATGTCAATATCCTGTCACTTCCACATTCATCATGACCAGTGACCTTATTAGCAGAACAGGTGAGGACAAAATGAGCTAGAAAACAGCTTTCCCCATTTAGCACATATGTATTAGTAAGATCCCCCCCATATTTAATTAGAGTTTAACTCATGTTCATACATAGGCTATGCTATTTACATCAGAAGTACTCACAGGTTGACCTCATACAGACACATCTAAATTTCAACCATATCTTTCATTAAAACAGAGTCTGGTTAAGTCAAACTTTTTACAAATGATTAATTCTACTTTTATATAGTTTTCTCACCATATTTAGATATACAAATAGTTTTTCATGGGGTTTAATATTCCTTCCTCTCTTTTATCCCTTTCTCTTTCCCCAAAGTAAGGTTCATCTTAGAGTTAAGACATGAAATTGTGACTAAGTCAACTGATATCCTCCTGGCTTTGTCACAGACTTCTTGCATGATGCTGGGCAAGTCCCATCAATCACTGCATTACTCAAATTTTCCTGGAAAAGCAGAACTGAAGATAACAGTACTTCTCTACTTCACAGTGATGTTGCAAGGATGTATTTATCAATATTTATAAAGCTGTCAGACATTATAGGGATAGTAGGCCATATGCTAGATACAGTAGCAGATCCAGGGGGTGCCGCAGGTAGTCATATCCTCCTTTCATTCCCCAAAATGACCCAGGTTCATGGGAGCCCCAGAGCTGCTCTTGCCCTGCTCCGGCTGTGAGTTGGGCCTGTGTGGGTGCCAGGCTTGGTTGGGAATAATGGCAGTAGCGAGCAAGTTTATTCTTCCTGCACCTACTTTCTGCTACTCCCCAACCGTGATCCCTGCTAGCCAGGAGCAGGCACCGATAGGAGGAGCCTGCCCACCATAACTGCTGTTCCCAGCTGACACAGGCACAGGCAGAGCCCTAGAGCAGCTCCTGCTTCACTCCACCTGCAGACTACAGGGAGCAGCTGTGTAGGAAGTTGGGCTTGGCCAGGGCGTGCTTCCAGCCAGTGGTGGACACTTGTGGGAGTGGGAATAGGGGGCATGGAGGGGAGATAAGGGTCATAGCGCAGGCACTGGCAAGAGGAACTTGCATGCCACTGCTGCTATTTCTCGTTAAGTACAGCACCCTGCACAGCCACCCTCCACAGCCCCAGCTGAAACAGGCCAGGGGCAGAAACTCAGGTCAGCCAGGGACAGTGGCAGTGGGCAGGTACCTGCCTCCCCAGTTTGTGCATCTGCTCCCTGCCTGGCTTCCTGGTGTTCCCCACTAGCCTGGGGGTTCTAACCATGACTTGCCCCCATCTGCCTATGCATTGAAGTACAGTGTGCTGCATGGACCTTCAGTAAATTCACCTATGACTAGGTAGATGGATCACAACTCCCTTATAAGACAGGAACTGGGCCAGCTGTAGGGGATCAAGAAGGATTTTTTTCATCCTCCCATCCCCATATAGCTGAGCTGAGTGGGAGCTGCATGAACAGGCTGGGCAAACAGGAGCACTCTTCAGGGTCATGCCAGAGTTTAAGCGGAAGTCCGTGCAGGAGGGAGAGCAGGAGGGGCCTGAAACTCCACACATCAGGAGCTTCTGATGGAGATTTCAGGTGAGTGAATGAAGTGGGGGGTTACTTTGGGGGTGGTGATATGAAGTGCCCTGCCTTGGTGCTGTCTGTGGCCCAGAGCTCCTATGAGGCCTTCACCCAGATAGGGCCCTCGGATGAGTCAGCAGTACCCTGCCCCCCAGTCTGCAGGGCTTGCCTGGCAGGACCTCTGAGGACTGGGAGTAGCGTGGAGGTTGAGCCAGACAGCATGCAGCTGTGACTGCTTCCCCAACACAACCAGGGAATAGATACGAAGCTCTGGCAGCACTGAAGGATGATGTAGCAGAGAAAGCTGCAGGGGAAGACACATCCACAACAACCATGCAGGCTGAGCAACAACCAGGCAGCCAGAAGAAAAGATGCCAGGTCATCATCATGGGCGACTCCCTCCTGAGAGGCACAGAGGGGCCTATTTGTCGACCGGATCCCACAGCACGGGAAGTTTGCTGCCTGCCTGGAGCCAGGATCCAAGACATCACTGTGCGGATTCCTGAGCTCATCCAGCCCTCCAATTACTATCCCAAAGTCCTCATCCATGTGGGCACAATTGATGTGGCTAGGAGTAGTCCAGACCACATCATGAGTGACTACAGGGCTCTGGGGGCCAGGCATAGGAAGTTGGGGGCACAGGTGGTCTTGTCATCGATCCTCTTGGTCGGTGGTCATCATCAACACCAAGATGCCTGAATCAGAGAAGTCAACCTGCAGCTCCGGAGATGGTGCCAACATTGCAGTTTTGGCTTCTACAACCATGATCCACACATCCATGAGAGAGGTATCCTGGGACGAGATGGTCTTCATCTTTCTTCTGAAGGTAAGAGTCTGTTTTCTTACAGGTTGGATGATCTCTTCTGAAGGACTTTAAACTAGGTTCATCAGGGGACAGGGATGCAGTGGACAAAGACAACCTAGGATCAGAAAGCCACAGGCCATGCGCTGGATCAGCCGAGGTAAGCACTAAGGGGCCCGATAGACATCAGGACAGGGGAGTACCAAGGGCACCCACTGGGGGGCTTAAATGTCTCTACGCTAATGCTAGGAACATGGGGAATAAGCAGGAGGAACTTGCACTCCTACTTGCAAGCAACAACTTCGACCTAATTGGGCTAACTGAAACATGGTGGGACCCTACTCACAATTGAGCAGTAGGCATTGAAGGTTATAGATCGTACAGATGGGATAGAGTGGAGGGGAAAAAAGGGGAGGGGGGTGTTGTTCTCTATGTTAAGGAGCAATATACAACTTCCATAATTAAGATGAGATCAGAGGAGGGCCAAACTGAGGTATTGTGGATTAGGATACAAGGGGGTCAGGGGGGAAAGGGACTTGGTAGTGGAGGGTCTACTATAGACCGCCACACCAGGAGGATGAGCTAGACCTGGAATTCTCTGGGCAGCTTTCAGAGGCCATACCGTCAAGAGATATGGTTGTCATGGTGACCTAAACTACCCTGACATCTGCTGGGAGGATCAGTCAGCCAGAACTAACTGCTCACATAGGTTCTTAACCTACATACTGGACCTAACACAGGAAATATACTCCCACTAGGGGAAATGCCTTGCTGGAGTTGATGTTGACTACAGGGGATGACCTGGTGGGGGATCTGCAAGTACAAGATAACCTAGGGGATAGTGATCATCAACTAATTGAAGGGTGGGAAAAGTAACCAGCAGGGCAAAAGTGCTATACTTCAGAAAGGCTGACTTCAGTGTGCTTAGAAGATTAGTTAATGGGGCATTAAAGCTCAAGAGCATTGACAAAATGGGGGTCCAGAAAGGGTGGTCGTTCCTCAAGGAAGCGATCCTGTGGCTTTGGAGGCAGCAATCCCACTGCATAGGAAAAGGGGGCAAATTGGCCAAGAAGCCCTCTCGGCTAAACAAGAAATCCAGGAAAGCCTAATGACAAAAAAAAGGGGCATACAGGCTATGGAAGCAGGGGGTAGCTACCAAGGAGGAGTATACCTCCTTGGCTCACACCTGCAGGGTATCCATTAGGAAGACCAAAGCAGCATTAGAACTTAAGCTGGTGACAAAAATTAAGGACAACAAAAAGTCCTTCAAGTATATAGGGAGCAGAAAGAAGGCACAGGGCAGCATAGTACCCCTACAGGATAGGCTAGGTCAGTTGGCAACAGATAGGAGGGATAAAGCAGAGATCTTCAATTAGTTTTTTTGCCTCTGTTTTCTTGAACACAAATCTAGACAAATCTCCCAAAAGCATTACAGACAGAAGCAGGAGGAACACCAGCTCATCTACTGTCAGTGCCGACCTAGTAAAGAGACACTTGGAGAGGCTGGATATGTTTAAGTCAGCGAGACCAGATGAGTTCCATCCAAGGGTGCTGAAAGAATTAGCCAGTGTCATAGCAGAGCCACTGGCACAGCTGTTTGAGCACTCATGGTGCTCAGGTGAGGTCCCAGAGGACTGGAAAAGGGACAGTGTGGTCCTTATTTTCAAGAAGGGGAGGAGGGAGGAACTGGGAAACTACAGACTGGTTAGTCTCACCTCTATCCTTGGGAAAACCCTTGAAAAAATTATCAAGGATCACATTTGTAGGAGTCCAGCAGGTAATATAATGCTAAAGGATAACCAGCACAGGTTCAGAGCAAGTTAGTCAAGCAGGATCTACCTTGTTTCTTTCTATGACCAAGTCGCTAAATACTTAGATACAGAAGTTGAGGTAGATGTCATCTACTTGGACTTTAAGAAGGTCTTCAACACAGTATCCTATCCCATTCTCAAAAACAAATTGAACAGCTGTGCCATAGACGATTACATATGTGGGTGGCATATTGGCTTAAGGGTTGTACCCAGAGAGTGGTGATAGACAGGTTGGTATCGACCTGGAAGGATGTGGGCAGTAGGGTCCCCCAAGGCTCGGACCTTTGGCCGACGCTGTTCAATAGCTTCATCAGTGACCTGGATGAGGGCATGGAAAGCACTCTGACCAGATTTGCAGATGACACAAAACTATGGAGTGAAGTAAACACACTGATGGGAACAAACCGAATCCAGGCAGACCTGGACAGATTAGAGAAGTAGGCAGAGAACAATAGGATGCAGTTCAATAAGGACAAGTGCAAGGTGCTGCACCTAGAGAAAGGGAATTACCAGCACACCTATAGGCTGGGGGATTACCTTCTCAGCAGCACAGCAGCAGAAAGAGATCTCGGAGTCGTTATCAGCTGCTGCCTATAAATTAATCAAAGGAGGGCAGCAGGGAATAGGAGATGCCCTGTTTACCAGGACACCACCTGGAATAACCAGGAACAATGGCCACAAACTGAGAGAGTAGATTTACATTGGACATGAGACAGAGCTTCTTCACGCTTACAGTAGCCAGTTTCTGGAATGGGCTTCCAAAGGAGATGGTGCTCTCCCCTACCTTGGGGGTCTTCAAGAAGAGGCTGGTCAAACACCTAGCTGGGGTCATCTGACCCCAGCACTTTTTCCTGCCACAGGCAGGGGGTTGGACTTAATGATCCATTGAGGTCTCTTCCAACCTTAGTATCTATTAATCTATAGTTAACAGATCAGCTACTATTGTATATAATTCATATAGCAATTCTACCTGTAACTGTTTATCTCCTACAGGAACATAATCTGCAAGACAGTTGAACATAGGGATCATGTAAACAAAAAGGACTCTTAATGTATTGTTTAGTTTAGTTTATTGTGTTAGGGGAATTGGTTTAAACTCTACCCAGAAAAAGGACTCTTGCTAATGTAAGCTGTGTCTCCACAAGGGGGAAGAGTTAACACTTACAAGTGTAGCTCAGACAGCCCCAAAAAGAGCATTTGTAGCTCACTGGGCATGTCTACATGAGATGCTTAATATGCAGTAGACTAATTCTGTGCATTAGTGTACACAGTAAAAACCATGCTAATACGCTCATGCTCAATAGTATTAGTCTACTGGACATTAAGCATCACACAAAAAGCATGTGATCATGCTAATGTGCAGTACAGCAGCTTGCTGCTCATTTATTTAGTATTTGATTATACAAGTACTAAATTTAATGCGCAGTAGGCACTGTGAATTAATGAACATGTAGACATGCCTTTTGTCCCATTCAATGCAGGTATCATTGCAATGAAGGAAGTTTCCTTGTTTCTTAAGCATCTTAATCATAAAGTGTTGTTAAATACTGTAGACATGCACAAATTATGCAATTCCAACTTTGTAAATCACATGGGTTACAATATTTCCAAATCAGCATTGTTTATAAAAGCAGTAAGAGGAGCTGGACTTGTTTCTCCCATAGATCCTTCCCAGTGGAAACATTTAAGAGCCTTTGGACCACTATTAGAAGTAGCAAACTGCACGTTGTGTATGAATGGCAATTCTGTCTTGTTCTTTGTGTAAGAATGAAAGGTAGATACTTTTTAAAAAACAAATGCAACCACTTTTTTATCCTGGATCTAACCAGAGACAGATGGCATCAAAGTGATTATATACAGGAAATGAAATGACAGGCAAATGTTGAACATTAGCACACAATTTATGTATATATCAATGATTAGATTAGTCCAGTGATTCCAAAAGGGTGTGCCAGGGCATACTAGTGTGCTGTGAGAGCAACAGAAGTATGCCATGAGCTCCCCCTGTATAAGGAAGTAAACGCTCTCCTCACCAGTCCAACAGCTGCTCCTCTGGGGACTGTAGCCACTGCTGCTCCCTTCCTCTCCTTTTCCCACCTTCAGGAAGTCCATGAGGCCACCACCACCACGAACACTGTGCTCTGCCATGAGCAGACGGACGCACAGATGAAACTGTGCTTTGCAGCCCAGCTTGTCTCATCTATCTCTCCCATGCGGTGGTGGTTGTGGGTGGTGTGAGACCCTGCAGAAGCAGCCTGAGGTACAGATCAGGGCTCAGGAGGGGGCAGACAACAGAAAGAACAGAGCACAGGCAGGATGAAGTCCTGTCCCTGTTGTCCTTAAGTGGCACCAGCTATATCAGCAACCCCCAACCCTTTTAGCCACAAGGCTCACCCCCATAACTTTTCTGAATTTAGATCCATCTCAGTGACTTTCAGTTAGGATGCCACAAAATTCAGAAAAATTCTGAGGAGTACCTTGAGGCTAAGAAGACTGAGAACATTGGTATAGAAAGTAATCCTTTGCTTAAAAAAAGATGTATTTGGAATCTTTTTTTTTTTTTTAACAGTACATCTCAATACTGTATGATTTGCTCTGGTAGGAGAATGCAATGTGTTGTATGTTTTGGAAAAAACATACACACACACGCCCCTTTTTGGGTATAAGAATAGACTGTCCTGCCAATTTTAAATTTAAAGTGTGCCCCAGGTATCCAAAGTTTGGGAAACACTGGATTAGTCAGTTTGACTTGGGTTCTCATCAGTTTTCTTTCTGGTTCAAATAAGCTAACAGGATGGTACAATATGCGAGTTGCAGACATTGCAGCCAAGTGCTTAAATCTGAGTGACAGAAGTGTTCTAAATTTTAAAAAATATATATTAAAAAATGAGTTTCTGTTAAAACCTGCCCCCACTGCAGTGTAGACTGCAGTCCCATGGAGAGTACCTGGGAAAGGGAAAACAAGTTCAAGAGCCAAGAACAAAATCTTCAGATGACATGCTGGTTTCTGTGGATCCCCTGCAATTCACAAGGTTTTGAATGGATTTGTGTATGCCCTTGGAAGACAGGTCTGATGGGGAAATAGCCCAGGAAAGCTGTCTGTACTTTAAGGAGGCCCTTTTAAGGTTGCAGGAGTAAGCTATCTTAATGAGGCAGAAGAATGGGAAGTGCAATAGGAGACCAGCCTGGATAAAGAAAAGTCTCTTAAGGGAGATAAAACTCAAAAAGGAATCCTATGAAAAGTGGCAACTTGATCATAGTATGAGGGATTATTTCACAGGCTTGCAAACAGAAAATAAGGCCAAGGAGCAATTTGAGATGCAGCTGGAAGGAAACATGAAAGGCAGTAAATGATGAGTCCATCAGTATGCCAAAAGTAAAAGGAAGACCCTATGGTCCCTTATGGAATGCAGAGGGGAAGGCAATCTAGTCACAAGTGATGCAGAGAAGGCTGAAGTATTTAATGCCTTTTTTTACTTTAGTTTTCACTCAAGTACAGTTGACAGCAAAGATAGGGAAAGAGACAAACAGCCTAGAGAATAAAATCCAGGTTAGAGATTACTTAGAGAAGATGCTTTCAAGTTGGCAGGGCCATATGGCTGTTGCCTCGCACCTCACTGCCCTGCTCCTTGTGTGTGAAGGCTGCTGGGGAAAGCCCCAGCAGTTCCATTAGGCAAGCACAGCTGTGACTTGCCAGGGCAACTAATGGGAGTCAGCTGACCCTAAGGGACAGGGCCTGGCTTGTATAAAGCCCAGAGCCAAGGCCAGGCTGGCAGTTCTCTGCCAGCAGTTAGAGGGGCAGGAGCTCCAGGAGAGAAATGTGGGTGCAGCTCATGAAAACTCCAGAGGCTGGAGCAATGGCATGAACTTATAGCCAGGCAGTTTGTGTTGGTATGGCCAGGTGCCTTATATTTAAGTTATAGCCAGAGGCTTCTGTTTGTGTTGTTGTTGTTATAATACCGGTGGTTTGGATGGTAGGGCCTTGGAGGAGGCCTCATAAAGGGACCCCAGCAGTGTGGGGATCCCCAGTGCCTTTTGGGGTGCAGTACTCTTGTAGGTACCAGAAAGGGTGTGATATCCTCAGGGGCAACCCAGTGAGGAGGGGAGAGCCCTAGTGCCAGTTTGGGTGTAGCAAGCCCTAGAGAGGGTGCAACCTTTGAAGGGCCCAGGCATGGGCATAATGAGCCCCAGACAGGGGGTAGTATTTTAAGGATCCCATGAGAGGTAGCATTATTGAGAAGCCCTGTGGGGGCAAGGCGAGCCTAGCAAGGGGAACGCCACTTTGAGAAGCCCAGATGGGATAGTATTTTAAGGAGCCCGGGAAGGGGCAGCATTGAGAAGCCTAGGAATGGTAGGTCGAGCCGGTAATAGGCTAGCGTGGCGTTAAACCTCAGCCAGAGGCTGTATGTTGCGGTGGACCCCAGGAGAGATGGGTTAGCAGCATAGCGCCTCCTAGATAAGGGCAAGTGCTGCGGTGGTCCCTGATCCAAAAAGGGATAGCAGCACAGTACGCCCGGCCTTAGTAGAGGGTAGCTGTGTGGTGGGCCAAGAAGAAGGGTGGATCATTAAGTAGCGCTGGAGAGGGGGCACTGATGAGAAGACCCAGAGCGGATGGGTGCAGTTTCAGACAAACCAACATCTGGTACACCTGCGAGGCTTGGGGCATGGTATTGGGGGTTGGTAGGAGCCACCTTAAGGCTAGGGTGCCTGGGGAGCACCTATTGGACAGTCCAGGAGACCACAGGGATAGAGGTTCTGATATGCCGTGCCCAAGGCGGTATAAGGCAGCCTCCCAAACTTATTTAAGATCAAGACATGGTGGGCGAGAATTTGAAGGTGCCTTGGGCCGGCCTAGACATGGCTAGAGGGACCTCGGGGAGCTCGCGGCCCTCCCTGGTGGAGCCTGCCGTGACTATGGGATACACCTGAGGGTACTGAATAAACTGACCCACATAATTTTGGACCTACTGGCTAACCTTTTTGAACTTGGGAACTCATGGAGAACTCCTAGAGCTAGGCAAGGTCCTGGAAGACTGGAAACAGGGAAATATAGTACCCATCTTTAAGAAAGGGAAGAAGAAGGATCCAAGGGACTATAGACCAGTCAGCCTGACCTCTATTCCTGGAAAGATCATGGAGCAGGTTCTCAAGGCATGTGTTGTGAAGCACCTAGAGGAGAACAAGGTGATTAGAAACAATCAACATGAATTCACCAAGAGCAAGTCATATCTGACTAATTTGATTTCCTTCTATGATAAAGTGACAAACACTGTGGATGAAGGGAGTGTTATACCTTCTTTTTAGCAAGACAGTTAATTTTCCCATGATAGCCTCATTAGCAAGAAAATATGGACTAGGTGAAAGTTGGAAGGAATTGCAGATTCTCTGGAAGATAGGGCTAGGATCCAGAATGACCTGGAGAGACTGGAAATATGGTCCACAATTAGCCAGATGAGATTCAACAAGGACAAGTGTAAAGTCCTGCACTTGGCATGGAATAACTGCATGTACTACTTCAGACTGAAGAATGACTGGCTTAGCTGCAGTACTGCAGAGAAGGACATGGGTGCGGGGGCTACAGTGAACCATAAGATGAATATAAGCCAACAGCATGCTCTTGTTGCGCAAAAAAAAAAAAAAAGGGGGGCCAACAGCATCCTGGGTAGTAGTAACAGGATTGTAACTTGCAAATCAAGATACATAATTCTTCTGTTCTATTCAGCCTTGGCAAGGCCTCACCTGGAGTAATTTTTCCAGTTTTTAACTCCCACTTCAAGAAAGATGTGGACAGTTTGGAAAGAGTCTGGTGCAGGGCAACAAACATGATTAGAGGCCTGGGAAGGAAAACTAATGAGAAAAGGCTGAAAAAACTAGGGTTATTTAACCTGGAGAAGAGAAGACTAAAGGAAGATGTGATAGTAGTGTTCAAATACCTGAAGGGTGATTATAGAGAAGATGGAGATGAGATTTTTCTATATGGTTGTAGGGAACAGGACTACAATCAACAGCCTCAAACTGCAGCAGGAGAAATTTAGGCTGGAGTAGGAGGTCCATCATTGTAACAGGCTACCTAGACAAGCTATGCATTCTCCATGCTTGGAAATTTTCAAGAGCAGGTTAGACGGACACTTGGGTGGGTTAGTTTAGTCAGGGATGATTCTGCCTTGAGCGGAGGGTTGGAATAGATTATCTTGTGAGGTCTCTTCCAACCTACTTTCCTACAACCCTATAATACTATTTAATAATGGAATAGAAGCACCCTGTGCTTGTGTCCCCACTGAATATTGAATTTTACTGACTTTTTTTGCCCAGGCCCAAATTCTTTATCGCAGGAAGTGACATTCTACTGATATTTCATAAAGGCTTCAAGCATATGATTCAGGATTATAATTTACCACTTCTCATGCTTAATAAAACATGTACAGTGTATTACACTTTAAAGTAATGGGTGTAGAGGTCTTTAAGTTGGCTATATGTAGTGTGTGTGATGTACAATTATGTCCACACCTTTCAGGAAAGGCATATTTATTCTGCTTTATTGCTGTGTTCAAAAAAACAGCCTAAATAAAGGCAATTACATTCTGAATTACAGAGGGTGTGTACTATTCTCAGGCAAGGAATTTTGAGACTTACACCATCCACACACACTTGCACTCAGTGATTCTAAGCTACTTTTAATAATACCCTTTTTAGAGGCTATTTGATCATATATTAAGCTACAAACAGTGGGTTTGGCATGAGTAAAAATGTTAGTGTGTGCAGCTCCCTAGTTCTCACCTTCTTTCATGTGTATAAAAATGCAGCTGAAACATTGGACTGATTTTGGCAAAAAGTATAATTGGTTTGCAACCTTAGAAGTTAATTCAACCATGTAATTCAAAAAAAGATATGAGGTTAAGGGTCTCTCACGATTTTCTGCTCTTTGATACTACTAAATGATTATTTATAAACTACGTGTACTACTAAGAGTGTTTACCTTGAAACAAACATCTTGGCTTCATGAGACTAATGAAGGCATCTTAAGAGCCACTTTGACTCTTGTAGTGTATGAACAGAAGGAATTGGAAATTGTACTGCAAGAATTGAACCAAACTAGGCCTACTGTAAAAGTTATTCTTTTCTCTAGGATTCCTACTTAAGGCTTTGGGAAGTTTCCCATTGGGTTCTGATCTCATTCAGTGGCATCTTAGGTATTTAGATGTCCTACATTATCATGAAAACTTCATAACACCTCTGTAAGGTAGGGAAATACTCATCTCCATATTTGCAGATAGAGTAGTGACATGCAGGGCCTCACTGTGTCCAGGGAACAGAGGACTGAGCATGTCCACACACCTGCCAGAACATTCCAGAACCAGAATTTTCTTCCCAACACTTGGTCTCAAACCCTCAATCCCTCGTTGGTCTCAGAGCAGGCACTGAAAACTAACCCACAGCGCTTCACTGGCAATTTTTCAGCTCTGGAGTGTGTCAGTGACCATGAGTCGGTCAGTGGGGCATAGTCAATTCCTTACTCCCAAGGATGGCTGATGTGGTATAGGTGAGCCTGCAAAGATGCCAAGGTAGAAATCAACAAGTTCTGTAGAGTTGAGTCCACAAAAAATTGTGTTCTCTGTGTGTGTCTTATTTAGTTAATTTATGAGGCATAGGCAACTGATGCCACCCTACTCAGGGACGCATGTGCCCCACCAGTGACCAAGGGAGGTCCTCCCCACAGCCAATCTCACTCACCAGCTTCCTGAAGTGACCACGGCACTTCTGGAAGAGGCCATGGCATTCCCACTCTCCAACTGGCACTGTGGGGAGGGGGCCTTCCACCAGCCACCTTGCCTGTTGCCTAAGTGGCGAGTGCAGCCTGTCAGGGAGAGCACCAACACTCTCAGGGATTGCGTGTGTACCCCCTACATGTCACCATGCTTTTTTAGGTTCCCTGCCCCCTTGTGGAATTTGCAACCTTGAGTTGGACACACAGGGTACCTATACACGTACACTGAGCCTGCTCCAATGTGTGTAATTACAGCATGGCGGCACAGACTTGATTCTAGACCATAGTAATTACTACGCTCCAGCAGACTCCAGCGCAAGATGTATCAGCAGCCCTGCACTGGAAAATGGTGGCAGGGGTGCTTTAACTAAAGCTTGTTCAGTGAGCTTTAGTTAAAGTCCCCTTGCTGTCATTTTTCATTGTGGGGACACTGATGCATGTGATGCTCCAGGTGCTCAATTAAACACCTTTAATTAGAGCAGCTCTCCTAGCCACTCCAGTTAAAGAACCCCTCCCTCCCTTGCCCACTTCCCGCCTCCCTGACTATCTGTACACATACCCACAGTTTTCCCACAAAAGCAAGGGAAAAGATACACAGACGCTAGCAAGCTGAGCAGGAAGCCACCTAAGCCAGTCAGCAAGAAATGCCAAGATGACAGGCAAGGCCCAAGTTGATGCCTCAGATGTAGTTAGGTAGCAAACTCAATGCTGCAGGGACAGTCCTATCTTTGCTCACAATTCTCAGCTATGAACTCTTCCCTGGAGTTAACTGTTTATGTCAAATCAGCCCTTTCACAAGAGTTCTCATTATTTCCAGTAACCTAATGCTTCCAAATCACTGTTACTTTCAGTTGACACTTCAGCCTAATTTGGAACAGGGATCTCTCACAGTTACGATGTTTTTTCAGGATTTGATCTAGACCTTTATAATATAGTGAGTCTTTTTCAATCCCACCTGTTTAAACTGTTCCATTTTGTATGGATAGTGTAATTGTAGTCAGAGTTGGAACCTGACTTTACCATCACCCAGGTGAATGTCCTCCCATTGGCAAACACCTTCTCATGGCTTTGCCAGCTTGCTGTCTTCTGTGCTCTGGAATGCCTATCAGATCAGACTTCACAGAAGATATAGGTGGAACCATGCCTGACTTAAGAATGGTGCTGGCGCTTAGACATGAGCTAGTGCTCTGAGCAGCTTGGTGACATTCAGACTTAGACATTTATGTTTTGTTTTGTTTTCAATGTTTATAGCATCTATTCCAGGAGTGGTAGTCAAGACAAGGTTTCAGGAAAAAGGGATTTTCAATATGATGGTATTTGAGACCCATCATCTGTTGCTACATGACTGCAATTAATTCTAATTGATATTCCATAACAAGACTGGCTATTGTTTACCATGGAGTATCAACACTATTGGATTTACTGTTCAAGCTATTTGGATTCCACACAGAAGGAAGTGTAAGGAAGGCAAAATACCTAACCCTTAAAGAGACATTTATGTACACTATATTATTTAGACACTAATACTTTGTGTAGCAGAGAGAGTTCTAGGCAGGTCTCTGGAAAACAAAGGAAATTAATCTGGAATTCAGGCTTTGTGGAAGCCTGTTACTATGTAATTATAGTTGTTATAATACAACACTCATCCTTTTAAATGGACTGTAATTCTGTCTGTCACTCAGTCCCTCTTTGTAAAGTCTAATTTTTGGCCAACTGGATACTTTCTACTCAGCACTGCTGGGAAAGAGTTGGTGCCTGCTACAGTAATGATAAGCTTCCCTGAGCACCTTGAGAAAAGTAGACTCTAGATTTTTTTTCTTAAAATATCAAGCCTAAATAGTGACCCCACTGAAGCTGATAGAAATCTCCCATTGATTTAAATAAGGCCAAGAGTTCACCCAGTGTCTCAAATGAACAGGAAAATCAGCCTTCTGAAAAGACCTTTGCAAAATATAAGGCTGTACCTAAGAAGACTTTATTTTCCATTTAATTCCAGCTTGATACTGCAAAGATCAAAAAGTTCCAAGAAGCTTTCAGGCCTTTAATCAGAATGAGACTATTGAAAAACGTGACCTTTTATTTCAAAGCCACTACCCTGCAGTGGCTGTTGACTACCACTGTGAGTACAGACCTCACATCAGAGTAGTAGCCATCACTGAACATTACAGAACACATTGCTACAGGCACGTAGGGAATCTATTACAATGCATTGTCTTGCCCGACAGGAAAAACTACTGTCGCTGCAGGTTTTGAGGTATCTCAGGAATGGCTCTGTACTTTTCAGTAATGGCTACCAAACTCAGAGTCGATGTAGATCAAGTCACACTTTGCTGAATATTGGTGTAGCATCACATTAATAATAACAATAACAACAATAATAAAAATAAGCAGTCAAAACAATGTGCATTAGTACATTTGGGCATAGACTCCAACAACTGCCCAAAGTCAAAATGCAATCCTAATCACAATGTTTCAAAAATGTTTTTACATTTATCTGCAAATAATCTTGACCATAGAAAATGGTAGCCTGCAAAATCCAATTAACATGCTGATTCATGTTACAAGTGCACTACTCAGGTAGCTACAGGAAACTGCAGTGTCTTAGGAAGACAAAATTACCTAATCTACTGTGCAAATAATGTTGTTTCCAAGGCCTGCATTTTAGAAGTATTTTTATCCTATTTATCGGCACAGCTCTTCTGATGTAAGGTCAGCCTGCTGAGTAACAAAACAAGCTGGCACTGCAAAAGAGAAAGCGGGAAGTTCACCAGCTCTGGAGGATTCAATACTATCAATGGCTAAAATGCAGGAATCTTTCTTGTATAAGAGGCAAGTGTGTGTAAGGATCTTTGGGTGAGCTTGGTATAAGTTCATGGATCATGTACATTTTATATCTGGTAAGGAAGGAAGGGAATTTTAACAGAATTAAATGCTGAAGAAATCCAAAATTGAAATTTCACCAGCATTTGTTTAGAATTTTCTCCTTTCTAATCAGCAGTATGTCAAGATCTCTATTTAGAAAGTGTCTAGGATACTGTGCTACCTACCACAATCTAAGCAAAAAAATTATAACTGTTTGTATGCAAGTCTGGGAAAAATGTAAGTGCAGTAAGATCTTCACTGTCTATTAATTAGGCTTCCTCATACTCACATTAGCAGAACTTTCAAGTCAATACCAGTCTTCTATTAAGTATGGTTCATAGTGTGAATATAATCAAAACCTTGGCTTTTCTCTGAAAGAATCAGGATTTTAGTCATTAAAGAGTCCATTAGAGCAATTATGTTATAGTTGCATTAAAACTGCAGCTTTGCTTATGAAGCTCTTTGAGCAGATAATGGTTCTCCCTGCCTTGGCTCATCCAAAAGCTTTATCTCAGTTAGAAAGAAATAAAACTCCTATAGAGAAACACCCACAAAACAGTCCCATTTAGCACTTTCCATTTTGCAGATCACTGTAAAGTAATTGACACTGTACCTCAGCAGTGTGATGAGGATTGCGTACTGTCACCACTTCTCAAAGGCAACTGCAGAGACAGCATTTGTAACTTTCCCAAAATCATATGGTAAATCTACGTCAAAACCACAACAGCAGCTCAGGATTTCCTCACAATTGATTTCATAGTTATATCCCCATAAGAGTCCTTGAGTTAGTAATTTTGGGGGTCTCTAAAACCAGAGAACATTTAAAGGTGATTCCAAGATAAAAATGAACATAGAGTTGGATAGAGAAGTTGTGAACTGGTAGAGTCTACACTAACCAAATTTTAATAAAGCAAGAGTTCAGAACAAAATTATGTATTAATAGACTTAGAAATACAGAGAATCATAGAGAACTAGGGCTGAAAGGGATCTTGACAGATCACCTGCCTGAGACAGGATCATCCATATCCAAACCATCCTGTGCAAAACTGCACAGTCAACCAGACACAACACAAAACATAACACCCTAATATGCCACAGGTAAAGCAGCAGTACCATAGCAAGAGGGAATCTGGTACCCAATGTCCAAAGTCTATTCCACTGCCTCACTATGCTTTGGTACCCAAATTCTCCCTTGCTGTTGTATCACTGCTTTACCTGTGTATGGTACCCAAAGTCCTGCTACATCAAAGCTTGTTAAAATTTGCTTAAGAGATCCCAGGAAGAGCCACACCCCCTGCAACAGAGGAAGGCAAAAACTCCTGTAGTCCATACAAATCTGACCATGGGGTAAAATTCCTTCCTGACCCCAAATGTAGCGACTGGTCTGACCTTGAGCAGAGGGGCAAGACCCTCTAGTCAGGAAATTCTGAGTTTCAGTCCTAGTAGGAGCATTGGCAAACCCCAGTCAAAATCCCCAGCCTTGGCTGCAGACAATACTTAAGGCCTCTGAGGAAGGCTTTAAAAACCCACTGACATGTAACAGCAGAGGGTGGGGGAGGGGAGAAAATTCTCCCCTGACCCCATGCAGGAACCAACAAGGACCAGAAGCATGGGAAATACCTAGTAAAACATATGCATAGATACTCCTAGATCATCTCTGGTCAAAGGCCTGTCCAGCCTTCTCTTGAACACCTCTAGTGATAGCGATTTCACAACTTCCCTAGGCAGTCTGTTCCACTGCCTCTCTGTGCTAACACTGAAGAAGATATCCAATCTAAATTTACTTTGTTGCAACTTCAAGTCATTGGGACACACTCTACTCTCCAAGGGAAGAAAGGTAATTTCCGTCTTCTTTATGGCACCCTTTCAATTTCATAGAATCATAGAAAATTAGAGTTAGAAGGGGCCGCAGGAGGTCATCTAGTCCAACCCCTGCTCAAAGCAGGACCATCCCAAATTATATAATCCAAGGCTTTGTCTAGCCTGGTCTTAAAAACCTCTAAGGATGGAGATTCTACAACCTCTCTGGGTAACCTGTTCCAGCATTTTACTACACTCCTAATGAGAAAGTTCTTCCTAATATCTAACCTAAATTTTGAAGACTGCTACCATGTCCCCTCTTAAGTGCCATTTCTGCAAGCTGAACATGTCTATTTCCTTCAACCTCTCCTCATATGACTTGCTTCCCAAGCCCATTATCATTTTCATCTCCTGCTTCTAGATTCTCTCCATGTCCTTTTTTAAAATATGGAGCCCAAAACTCCACTCAATAATACTTTTGATGAAGCTGAACCAAGTGTCAAGTAAAATGGCACTATCACCTCCCATGTCTTGCACCCAGTGCTTCTATTAATGCAGCCCAAAACTGCATTCACCTTTTGTGCAGCTACATCACAGTGCCAACTCAGATGAAGTCTGTAATCCACAAAAGCTCCCAGATCCTTGTCCCTAGTGCTGCCATCCAGCCGGATATCACCCATTTTGTATCTGTGTTTTTGATTATTCTTCCTGAGGTATAGCACCTTGCATTTGTCAGTACTGAACTTCATCCTGTTTATCCTCCAACTCAACTTTCCAATCAATTGAGATCCTTCTGAAATGTGCTTCCATCCCACAATGTGTTCACAGTCTTTCCCAGTTTCCTGTTATCAGCCCCTGAGAGTGCTGGTGCACCCCCTGACAGACAGCACTCCCCACTTAGGTGACAGGTGGGGTGGGGCAGACGGCAGCACCAGTGCCCCCCCTGCAAGCGCCAGCTGGGAAGTGGGGGTGCCAGGTGAAGTGCCACTGGCACTTCCGGGAGTGCTGCTTGTGCTCCCTGGTGTGATCGGTCATGGGGGGAAGTTTCCGGTCACTAACTGGCTGCTGGGGGGGGGCATGTGCCCCCCTGACTCAGGTGGCACCAGTCACCCATGCCTGTTATCTTTCTATGCCAGCACGCAAATTGTTAATAAACATGTTGAACAAAACTGGGCCCAGTCTAGAGCAGCATTTCTCAACCCATAGGTCACAACTCAAAATTGGGTTGCAAGAATATATGAAAGGGTTGCGAACCAACTTCAAAAGTAGATCAACAAACTTTAAAAATAGACTTTCCTTTAAAGAAGAAAAATGTGGGAAACTGTAGCTTTTGCAGGCAGAGTTCCAGCCTGAAAGGAGCTGCGTGGGGCCACCCATGCCCCATACACACACATCCCTGTCCCACACACTGTGGGGCTAGAGCCTGGGGGCAGTTAGCAGTAAGCCGGGGTGAGCGGCACTGGGTTGGGAATGGCCACTGATGTTCATAAATGGATCTTGGTACAAGAAAAGTTGAGAACCATTGGTCTAGAGCAGTGGTGGCCAGCCTTTTTGGCAGGCACGCTGCAAGGCAAGCCCTGCCCCCTCCCTGAGTTTCAGTCTAATCACTCCCTTCCCCCGATCTACCATGTGCCAGACACAGGCTGCCTGCATCATGGGTTGATCCCCCTGCTTCATTCTGGTTTTTTTATATTATTTATAAACCATTGGTGACCAATGGAAAGTATTAATGCAGGAACTCTTGATAATTCTATAGGGAAGACATTAAAATGCCCACTAAGGCCACTGAGTTCTAAAAAAAATAGCTGCTGCTTAATGACATACTTTTTTCATAACTTGTTCTTTGCCTTACAAGATATCTGCAACAAGGGAATAATGCCGTTAATATACTTTTAGAGTGTGAATAGCCAACACCAGATATGCGTGCTCTGAAATATTGTAAGTCAGGGGTTTTCAACCTTTTTTAAAAAGTGTACCCCTTCTGGTGGCAGCAGCCAGACATGGAGCAGGGGAGCCTTGCATTCAGCAGCGGTGGCATGGAATGGTGGATGGTGGTGGTGGTCACATGCGAGCTCTCCCCTCCCCCACCCCAAGTCTGTCTGGACAGGTGGCTGCTGTGCAGTCCGCAGAGGGGAGCCACTGCCCTCTCCTCCCCTGCCCTCCCCTGCCCCTGCTCCTGGGAGGTGGTGGTGCAGGGTAGTGGATAGCAACACTCTGTCCCTGACTGCACGCACGTACCCCTAGCACCTTTCCAAGTACCCCCCAGGGGTACACATACCCCCAGTTGACAACCCCTGTTGTAAGTGACAAGGCTTTGTAGAATTCAAGACTCTTAAGTTTCTTGGGCCTTCAGAGTTTCAAAAAGTGGAAAAACTACCTATAGGCGGAGAATGCCAACAAATAAGCCCCTCTTCTCAGGATTCTCCAATAAACATGCTGAGCAAGAAACAACCATCCCCAAAACTCTCTCCTCACTGCATATCTCCTTTTGAGCAGGTACGGAGGGAGCTCAAATTTCTATGGAAAGACCTTGGCAAAGGCCATGACTAGTGTTGAGAAGCAGCAGCTGTATGACAGTTAAGGAACAGTAGGGGAAGTTGATGCAGACAGAAACTTCCCATCTATCCAAGAGATGTGTGCAAAGTAAGTGGCAACAAGTCCTGGGAAACTATAGTGATACAGGGTGTGACTGTTGGACATTGCAATCAGGAACAGGTCTATAATGGATTTGTAGGGAAAC
This sequence comes from Caiman crocodilus, assembly GCA_030014935.1. Lineage (NCBI taxonomy): Eukaryota > Metazoa > Chordata > Crocodylia > Alligatoridae > Caiman > Caiman crocodilus. Next base: position 101,453,881 of record JAGPOW010001296.1, read on the forward strand.
TGGACAGGAAGCCAGAACACTCACTGATCCTGACTGGACAGTTAATAAAGAAGCTCCTATTTGGTTTTAATAAAAGGCTGAAGAAAAGGCATGCAAAATCCTAGGTCTTTATGCCACTGTACCTAGGGTATATGAAATATTTAACTTTTTGCATGCCTTAATTTTAAAACAAACAAAAAACCTTTCACTTGAGTTATATGATTGCATGGTTATAGAATCTGCCTGCTGAAACTCCTGCAGCATTTGCTTCCAAATTACATACACTCCAAAAAGAAAGGGACCCAGCCCTGCATTAGCAAGTCAAGTGATCTCCAGTTCCTAGAATCTGATTGTCAAACATCATTTGGTAATTAAACCTTGCAGGTCAGAACTTTCACTTGGGAGTGGAACAAAGCAGCAACACCCCAGCAGGGATGCTGTGAGCATTAAGTATTGGGTAGAGGAAAAAAACAGCTAAAACTTTCAGACTAACAGGGTATGTATGCATACCACCAGGAGCAGATCCAGGAGCAGCCCCATGGCTGAGTCTGTACTCCACCCTCGTCCCACGAGCCACTGGGGACCTCAGCTGGCGGCTCCTCCTTGGAGCCATCGCCACAGGTGTGCATGAGATGAGCTTTATGGACAGTCTGGTCTCCGGTCCCTTCTGCAGACAGAGGGAGACCCTGGGGCACATGACCCTCAAATGCACCAGGCTGCTGCCCCTCCACCTCCAGAACCTTCTCTTGAGGTTCTGATTGAATTTCACCCCCCATCTTTTTGTTTTGGGTCACCCCACCTGTAGCCCCACCAAGTCCTGGGACCTCCTGGTCAACCTCCTCCTGGCTCTGGCCAAGTGGGCCCTGTACTTGACCAGGAAGGGGGCTCTGGTCAGGAAGGTGCCCAGAGAGTGAGGGGCTGCCTTCCTCTCACTTGTCCATGCACATTTCTGGGCAGAGCACTAGTAGGCATTATCCACCAGCTCCTTGGATGCCTTTGAGGACCGGTGGGTGTGGCCCAGGGGGCTCTGCTCGGTGTCCCCCTCAGGAGCACTCATTTTCATATTTTGACCATTTGACTCACACGATATTCCTATCCTGTTTTTTTCCCCCTATTAGTTGTCCCAAGTATTTTGTTGCAGCATTCACCCATTAGCCCCCATACAATAGGAGCTGCTTGTTAGCCAGATGGGCCTTACAGCCCATGGTATTTGAATGTAAACAAACAGGAGCAAGATGTAAACAAACCTTGCAACAATGTCTCAGTTTCCCTACTGTTGAATGGAGTTAGCTCCAGAAAGGGTATTTTCACAAGATGGAAGCAGTAGCTTCATGTCTTCCAGCTCTTCTACCTGTGCCTCTTTCAGTGCGAAGTAGAACTCTCTGGCATTAGCCCCTTGTAAGAGCTAAGGCATTGTGGTTGTCACCAAGCCAAGAGTGCATATCACCAACCAATCTGAGTATCTCTAGTTATGTACCTTTACTCCCCCCCAAAACTATGTCACTTCAGGGATATTGGTGTAGTGTGGGTTTACATTGAGTAAGATATGGAAAAAGTCCAGCACAGAACAACAAAAACTATTTGAGGCCTGGGAAGCATGACTTATGATTATAGTCTTCAAATACCTGAAGGGAGGTTATAAAGAGGATGGAGATAGACTTTTCTCTGTGGCTAGAGGGAACAAGACTTGGAGCAATGAACCCAAACAGCTGCAGAGGAACTTTCTGACCTTGAAGTTATCAAACACTGGAACAGTCTACTTGGAATTCCCATCCTGGAAATTTTAAGAGTGTGTTAGATGGACACTTCAGGGCTGATCCTGCCTTGAGCAGAGGGCTAAACTAGATGATCTCATGAGGAAAGAATCCCACCCCTTATATCCTATGATCTTGTGAGCCTACTATCCTAAATAATCCCTGTAGGATTAGATAGTCATTACATATGATTTTATCTGAGTCCATGATATCAGGTTGTACTAGTGTCCATTCCCTCTGCACCCATGTCCCACAGATTTGGGGACTTTTTCTGTACATCACTAATTCAGTCGGTCCTGTATTAGGCCTGAGGACACAATGTGCTACAGCAGGCTGGATTCAGTAACATAAGCACTGTATACCCCAGATGAACTTGTGCTGTGTCAACCTCCCTATGAAGAAAACCCAAAAGCTTGAGATCAGACAGCCTACCTGGGTAAGAGGACATTAAAACTCTGGTGACTTTGTTTTTACTCCCCCAGCTCTGAGTCCTGGTCATTCTGCCTAACTGTATCCTGTTTCCACACAAGAAAAGAACCTCACACCTCTGGGACTCCTCAAAGTTGGACTTCTCAGAGTGGCAGCTTTCTGTTGTTTAGGCTTTCCAATTTCCACTTCTAAGGATACCCTGGTTGACTGCTATTTTGCAAATGTTGGGCATTTCATAGGCCAGATCTGGTGCATCTGCCCATGAACTCACAGTGTGCATTCACTTAGGTTTTTTTCCAATCATTTTAGGATCATGTGAATGCAACCAATGTAATTCTAATCACTGGGATAATATGAAACATCTATAGTAGTGATCCTAAAGCTTTCTCCCATTTGGAGAGGTCCTCTCCTATATGAATATCCCCTTATAAAATTTTTGCTACTCCCCAGATTTTTTCTTGTAAGCTCCAAGTATCAATTCAAAAGTACAGAATAGAGCTTTTTGGGGTTTTTTTTAACTCTTCCAAATCATCAGACCTATCCATTTGACTCTGTCTCTATTGCTTTGGCCCCAGAAAATACAACAGACAACAAAGCTGTTCCACACTGGGCACCACACTACTACAAAGAGTAGGTTAGAAAAACAATAGTCAGGAATGGTTTGGATAGCAGTGTTCCTTCTAGGAGCAACAGTCTGGACAAAGTGACTTGAGGTCCCTTCCAGCCCTACTTTTCTATGAAAGACAGTTGACTAGGCATCTATGTTTACCCTGTGTCTAAACTGAAGCAATTCTTTAGTGCCTTTTTGGTTAGAATTCCTTGGTCTCACCTTTCTTATTAGACTGTAGTCTCTCTTCCTCTTCATTCTCCCAACTTCCAGATCCTGTTGCACTGTCTCTATCCCAGTCAGGAAGCTGCTTTTGTCCTGCTGCAGCCTTGTTTTCTCAAACAGCAGATTTGCTGCCTCAAGCTGCAACTGTTGCCATTTCAGGGCAGTTTTCAGGGAATCCAACCTGGATGATGCTTCCTAATACCCTCATAGTCCTTATACCCTTCTCCCAGCATGGTTGTACTTCTTCATTTAGTCCTGATTCTCCACAGACTGCCAATAGTAAATCAGATTTTCCCTGGATCCTTGTACAGATCTGGTTAGTGGTTCCTTACCTGGATTCTCAACACAGCAAGCCAACCAGCTGAATCTTGTTTAGCTTTCCAGGTCTATTTCCATTTTTCAGGGAGCCATTTCAAACTACATCCCTGTGTCAACATCCTGCCTCTATTGCCAGCTGTCAGAGCAACCTGCATTTCAGATCCCCTGGCAGTCCCTCTTGATGTCTACCACTTGGGCACAGGCATGGCTTTGCCATTAATAGTTTCCTCATTGTTTTTTTTTTTTTGTTCCTTTTGAAAGACCTTGGGTATTTTCCCTGGCAAGATCTTTAATTACTGTTTGTTTCCTACTCCACCAGACGCTTAATTTGATTTTACTACATGAAACCAAAGATCATATCATCAAGTTGAGGTACACTTGATTGCCATAAAAAGAATAGAGATTTCCTACTTTCTCCATAAAACATAAGGATATTTTTACTCCAAAGTTAGTTATTAGCTGAAAAAAATCTGGCCTTTATTTGATTCTTACTTTTATTCCTCCAAAATCAGGAAGGTGGAAATTCTATTAACTTTAAACTACTGTAGGATTCCTACATAAGGACAAAAGTAAAAATAGTCTTGTAATTCTGGCAAAGCCTGTTCCTGCCTCCACACTTCCATAACTGTGGAACTCCTTTTGCCCAGTTTTGTTGTTCAAAAAAAAAATATTCAGAGCCCAGTAGCTGTGCATCTAAAGGTGGAGACACAAGCAGAAAGAAGGGGCTTGAGCAGGGCCTGGATCAGACAATCGGATGCCAGGCAGATTTCGCCATCCTCCAGTCTTGTTTCAGGTGTCCTGATAAGGGACCCCAGTCTTACCCACCCAAAAAGCTTATATATGCTTTATGGTCTGATGTCTTCCCCACCACTGCTAAGGTGCTGAGCAAATGGTATACTTCTCTGATGTTACCCTTATAAAAATACTATAAGATAGTATAGTATCTTATATTCATAACAAGTTTATTGTAGGGCTGGCAACCCAGTCAATTGACTGGTCAAATATTATCGACTGACTGGTCAATTGACTGTATATTTTTGAATGGTCAAAGATTATAGCAATTTTACAAAAAAAAACCCCTATATTTTTTTGTATGTTACAGGGGTATAGGTTGTAGCTGTGTTGGTCTAAGGACATAGGCAGTACATTTTTTGTAGTTTTCTTGACAAAAATATGAATTTTTTACTGTTTTCGACACACTTCTGAATGGAAAATTTGGGGCGGGGGGTTCTGTATTATTTGGACCTATTGGCAATTAAAAAAAAAACTGATATTTGAACGGTCACTTGATGGAACTTTATTTGACTGATCAGCCCTATAGTACTATAATACTATTGCAAGCTGTTATTTTCTTCTGTGGTTTCCAATAAAAATCTTGAAAACTATCATCTCAGACTATCACAAGATAATGTTATTAATATATACAAATACTAATAAATCTGAATGTACATATATGCTTGCTATATCTAGCTATGATAGTGTACAGATATATGTACACATTAGTTTTTATCTTTTTAATGAGTGTGTTTATAAAGTACTAGGCATAGATAGCCATTTGGAGAATTCAAGATTACTGTAAACTGTAGTGTTACATTAATGATTCAATAGCAGTGCAAGGATTAAAACGCTCAAATTATATTTATGAAATCAAATCTCTGTGCATCTGCTTTGTGCATCACATGTTATAAGGATAATGAATAGTTCCATAGCAACAAAAATCTAGTGCTAAACCATTACCTTGATTTTGATTCTTGGACAGAAGAAACATACAATAACAACATACAATAAAACAGAAATACCTATCTTCAAAAACCAGCAATGAATAGAACAGGCTTTTGCAGATTTTTTTTTTCTAATCAGCATGATATTTGTGAGTTTTCTTTGAAAAAAAGATACCATCCTCTGAGAACAATAGAACACAACAAAAGAAAGTACTCCTTAAGGTTACAATCAAATGTCATTGAGCAATTCAAAAGTCATCCAGTCAAGCAATTTTCTAAATCATGGAAGGATTATCTAAATATAGAGTATGAAATTCTAATTAGTTATAGCTCTGGCAATATTAAAAAAACATGGGAAAACAGCCAGCTGAGGGAAGTTCTGAGAGAGAGAAAAGCAATGTGTGTTATACAACTTAATAGCTAATATTTTAGCCAATAAATAAATAGAAGTGTGTTCATGCTATGTTTTAGTCAAGCTGTATGGTATGACAGCTCAGAATAAAAAGAAGTTAGAAATCTCCTATTTTATTCTATGAACCCTGGCACACGTTCATGTCACAGTGTGATAAGATCTGTTCCGTGATGCCAACACTAGTGCCTCCTGCCACCCTACGCATGTGTGGCAGGATGTGCAATTTTGAGATTGGGGATCAGATCCAAATCATGCTATTAGTACTTGCCAGTGCAGGAGGAGACCATGATCATTGACTCTCCCCGCATGGGCAAGTTGAAAGCCAAGTTCCTAGCGAACTGTTACACTCCTGGGGCTGGGGCCAACGATCAGTTGATTGTTGGGCCCAGCCCCAGGACTGCACTAGAGCCAGTTCCAGACTCCAGTGTGGTCTCAAGGCTGGAACCAATGATCACATCAGATATTTGTAGACTCCCATCATGTCCCTTCTTAAGAACTAAATATGAGTATTTCCTTCAGCCTTTCTTCATCTGACTTGCCTTCCAAACCTTATATCATATTTTTCCCTTGTCTCTGAACCCTAAATTTTTTTAAAATGAAGAGCCCAAAACTGCACATAAGTCTAGATAAGGCTTAACTAGTACTGAGTAGACACACTATCACCTCCCACATCTTGCACCTAACACTTCTATTACTGCATCCCAAAACTGCAGTTGCCTTTTGTGCAGCTACACCACACTGCAGGCTCAGATGAAGTCTGATCCACCAAAATTCCCAGATCCTTCTTTCTAGTGCTGCCATCCAGCCAGATCCAATCTGTTGAGATTGTTCTGAATTGCATTCCCATCCTACAATGTGTTCACAATCCTTCTCAGTCTACAAATTTGTTTGAGAAGCTCTCTACTCCACCATCCAGCTTGTTAATAAGTATGTTGAACAGCACTGAGCCCAGGACAGACCCTTGTTGGACTGACTCCACTTTGAACCATCCTGCCATGGATACATTTTTTAATTATCCTTTGCTTGTGGCTATTGATCCAGTTGTCTATTCACTTTATAGCAGTTTTGTCTAGCCCATATTTCTCCAATTTCTTTATGAGAGAGTCATGTGAGATCTTGTCAAAAGCCTTGCTAAAGTCCAGATACACTAAATCCATAGCATTGCCTCCATCCACCCAAGCAGTTATTCATCAAAGGAGATCAAATTTGTTTGGCAGAATTTTCTCTTAGTAAATTCATGCTGGCTGTTTGTGATCAGCCTTTCCTCCTCTAGATTCTTGTAAATAGGTGTCCCTAGAATATGCTCCAGTAACTTGCTAGGGATTGAGGCTAACTCAGTTATAGTTCTCCAGGTCCTTTTTCTTGCATTTTTTACAGTTCTCTGGTACCTCACCCATCTACCACAACTTCATAAAGACCATTGTTAAGGGCTCTGAGATCTCCTCGGCCTCTTCCTTGCAGGACTCTGGAATGAAATTCACCAAGCCCTACTGACTTAAATCCACTCGGATTCAGATCCATCAAAAGCTCTATGACTAAGGATCTGCTTAATTTGCAGGGGCTTCTCCCTGCCCCACTTCCCCCATATTGCAGGCAGAATGCAGGTCTGGGCAGCCATTTCATGGACAAAGAATGACAGCTCACCATCCCCCACCCTCCCATGCCTCTGACTGGCTGGGTGTGTAGCCCTTCCCCTTACAGCTGATTTGGGGGGGTACGTGGCAGGCAGCCCTTGCATCCAGTGACGATGTATAGTGGGAGCATGGGAGTGCACATGCACGCCCTGAGAATGCTGATGCACGCCCCCTAACAGAAGCATTGCCTACTTAGGCAGCAGGTGAGGTGGGGCAGGTGGGAGGGTGGTGTCCCCCCTGAGAGCACTGGCTGGGGAGTAGGGATGCCAGGAGAAGTGCCACTGGCACTTCAGGGCACATCCCTGGCCCTTCCAGGTACGAAGCTGGCACTTCTGGGCAGTGTTTCCTCCTTAGAGCCAGCTTAGAGGGAATACTGTTTCCAGGTTGGCACCTGTGATCAGACGTGGAGGAAATCCACCCCACTCCCCCCCCCCAGAGTCAGTGCAATGAGCTGCGGGGGGACTCTTCCCCCCCTCCCCGCCCTGGTCACTGACTCGGAGGCACCAGTCACCCATGCTTGCAGCCAATCAGTGGTGAGGGGTGGGGGCAGCAGCCATCTTGCCTGCAGCCCTTTGAGTGGGCAACCCTCTCCTCCCTCGCAGCTTCTGCTTCCCTTTCCCATTCTGCCAGGCTGCTGCAATGCATTGAGGACTGCTGGCTCCCTCTGAGGTTTTTTTCCTATGAATTTCACAAGCAATGCCAAATTTTGTGAAAGCTATGAAATCTGCACAATTGCAGATTTAGTAGGTCCCTAACTATGACTCTCTTTTTGTCATCTCATCCCTCAGCCTGTCACATTCCTTAGATAGATAATCCTTATTAGGTGTCTGGCTGCAGCTTTTTTGTTGTTTTTGTTAAGACTATGGCATGGTAGCTGTTGAATAGCTCCACCTTTTTTGCGTCTTCTGTTAAGAATTTGCCCTGGCTATTTAACAGTGGACCTATACATTCCCTGGTCTTTCTTTTCTGGCCAAAATGCTTAAAGAATCTCTTCTCATTGTCTTTAACCTCCCTTGCCAGATGCAACTCTTTTTTATCTTTGTCTTCCTGATTTTTGCGCCTTCATGTTCTTGCTATTTTCTTGTGTATTTCGTTGGTGAACTGCCCATTTTTCCATTGCCTGTATGTTTTCCTTTCACAGTTGAGACTTCCTTAAACATCTGCCAAGGACACATATGAACAGGGGGGTTTCTATCACAGGTTAGAGTCCCAGTCACATTTCTAGTGAAAGCAACAATACTGTCAATGTGAATGTAGGTGCATGAATGACTAGTGCCTCCTATAACGGAGGGCACCATGGTGGTGAGTGGGGAACTGTCTGCAGCCACCACCAGCAGTGTTGGCAGTGTGGGGAGGGGGTGGCAAGCACTGAGCAGGGACCACCTGCAACCACCACCAGCTGCATCAACAGCAGTGGGGTGTGGGAGGTGAGCGGTGACTGCCCACAGAAGCCACTGATGGCGGCCAATCGGGGGGGGAGGCATGTGTCCCCCCTGTGCTCCCACTACACGTTGTCTATGTGTAGGTGCATGTTAAATGTGAGATTTCTTGGGTTATATACACATACAATTTCCAGCAAGTTCTCTAGAGAGAGAACTACATTATATTATTCTTCTGCTTTCTTAAATAAACAATCTGGCAGTTTTTTAGCATCTAGAAAGTCTATCCACTTTTGTCTCTAAAGTACCCACATATTTATTGTGTATCTCTCTCCTGGAAGGATCACTTGCGGAACACTGTATTCCTGAACAAGTACAAGTCACACCACTCTTTTGAGATACAATGGACCTAATTTGCAGTTACATTAAGTCCCCTTTACACCACTCTGCAACGTAACAAGCTAGTAAAGAGCCCTTAAAGAATGTGTAAAAAGCCTCTCTAAGAATACTGACTGTACAGGGAGCTACCCCATATAGTATAGTGATGCTTTAAGGGCTCTATCCCAAAACTACTCAAAGGACCCTGATATTATGTTTGTCTATAGCTCCCTCTACACGCACAGGTAAAGGTGTGATTGTATCTAATGCACAATCCACCCACTGTGGTGCATGGAGTGCCCAGTGGCTAGGAGATTGCAGTGGTTGGGAGATCGCAGCAGCTGTAATCTCCCAGATGCTGCCTGAAGTGTCCTTGTACCCCTGCAGCTGGGAGACTGCATTGGCTGTAATCTGCCAGCCCCCAGGGTGTGTTGTTTTCCTTGGTGGTTGAGAAATTGCAGCAGCTGCAATGTCCCAGCAGCAGGACTGCCAACACATGCAGATTAAAGCTGGATAGAAGCAGGCTATAAAGTTATTACGTATTTTTGATCAATAACTTTATAGCTGGTTGGACCTTTTTGAGATGTAATAAAGTATGTACAGAAGGTTTTTTTTCACCATTTAAAGCACTTTATTGCCATGACTTAACAGAAGTGCACAGCTTTACAGCACTTTAAAAAAGGGGACCAGGCTTTAAATTAACCCCTGTTAAATGAGTATTAAATTTGAAGCACTGTATTTTACAGCACTTTAACAACCTACAATGATTTAAATAACTTCTTTATGCCAGTCAAATTTCTGACAAATAGAGAAGCCCCAGGAGGCTGCAGAGCACCCTTGCCTCCAAGCCTGGAAAGTGCAGAAAGGCTCAGAACCCCTCCCCGTTGCCCCCCAAACATTGAACTTCTGTTATGTAATGTTATAGCGCTATAACAAGTGCTCTAAATTACAGCACTGTAAAACATGCATGGAGCACATGTGTACACACACACATGTGACCAGTCTAAATTTATTGCTCCATTAACAGGGTAATTTTCAACAGCTATAACATGTTGAGAAGGCAAATATTACAGAACCATACTATGCCACCATGTTTTTAGCAGTAGAGCCCCTAGTGAAAGTATCGCATATTTTGGCAAAATTTTCTCTCCTGGAGGTTCTCTGTCTTACAGTGGGGAACTGAGCAGGCTCAGGTGAGGGTAGGGAGCACAAAGACATGTCAATATCATTTCCACTTCTGAGAACAAGGATTTTAATTCCTCTACATGTCCCATCAGCCCACTTGCACAAGCCAAACCCAGAAATGAGGCAGTGGGAACCACCTCTACGACTCATACCCCCACACCTCTCAAGCACATGATCTTAAACAAACACAGATCTTGAGAGTAACAGTGGTTGCACCCATAGGAGACCTTTATTCCCTCCCTTCTAAGTTTGGTGCTTGTGGAGGAAGAATGAGTAGAAAGGTGTGTTTCTTGGGAGCACTCTCAGCAATACTGCAGAAGTATTCCAGTTGTACCTAGGGATTGTAAAGAAGATATAAAGGTAACTTTGATCCTGCCATCATAAACAGTCAAGAAAGGGACTTGTGTAGCTCTTATTTGACCCATCACAGGAGGTATTTAGAGCTAAAATAGGGAGCAGACTAGGAAAACTAGCTAGGAACAGCTCTGCAGTAGCTGAAACAACTGTGTTTTATGCTTCTTAGCTGGGGCTGGGTTTCATGGTCCATAGGTCTTTGTTGTTTTCAAACATGACTGAAGTTGCACACACAAACTTGGTGAAAAGTTAAAAAGTATGCATATATGATATGAAACTTTACAAAAGCATAGTGAATTTGTTTGTTTTTAAATAGCATTTAGGAACAAGAACCAAAATTAAATTAAGAACCACAAACACTTGAAAATGTGGGGTCACAGATAGGCTGTCAAAATCATAATTCTCACTCCATTGGGGTCCTCTCAAAAAAATCTCAGAATATCCAAAACAGTAAGTCATACTAGGTGGTGACTGAGTCATTAGCAGGGATCCAAATTTTCTGTTTGCCACAGTAAAACCCAGCTTTTCTCATTTTAAGGAGAAAACCTGATATTTTCTTATTTTAAGGGGAAAAAAACCAGGTTTTTTTTTTCCTTTTAAAAAGAGAAAAACACAGGGAACAGTGGGTTCCCCTTGCAAGCTGGCAGAGTGCCGGCCTGCAAAGTGCTGGGGGAGCAGGAGGAAGGTGATCAGACAGGGGGGACTGTGTGTATGTGTGCACATGGCTGCCAGTCAGTCTGGAGAGGAGCTCTCACAGGTAAGTCTGGTGCAGGTTCGGGGGGACAGGGCAGAAGGTGAACTGAGCCCCCCATAATGAAGGAGAGAAGAAGTCGGGCAGAGGCAGGGCCAGGGTTGGGGCTGCTGCCCAGGGGCAGTGCACAGGGCTTGGGGCCCATGGCCAGAATGCATAGCTCAGGGACTGGACAGGGAGCAGGATGTGGCCATGTGTGGCTCATCTGGGAGAAGGGGGGAGGTACCCAAATGTTCTTATTGTGTACCCCTTCCAGATTTACCAGCTGCCAACATACCCCTACCAGCATACATTTTGTTTTTTAACTCCTTAAATGCCAACTATTAGAATGAAAACTAAATCCACCAGTACACAATTTCTCCCACATACCTCCCAGAGACGTCTTGCATAACCCCAGGGGTATATATGCCACAGTTTAGAAATCCCTGCTATAGAGTAGTTTCTCATGGCACACAAGGAAGAGGCTCTTTATTTCCAGCTTCTGAATGCATTAAATTAAACTAGCAGTATTATGTTTAGTGAAATCATTTTTGTAGTTGTACAGAGATGATGTTAAGTGGTATAAATGGCAGGAGACATAGGGCATGTCCACACGAGCACACACGTGCCTCTTGCCCTGCTTCAAATCCCTTTGAGGTGGGGCAACAGGCATGTGTGAGAACAAAAAAATGCTCTGCACTGCAAACTTGCAGCACAGGGAGAAAATTAAACCCCTGGATATCCAGGGTTCTAAAAAAAGTGAAGTATAGAAAAGCAGTGTGGCAGGCAACCGGAGGCTGGGTCCTCCATGGAGATGCTCTGGCTGCCAGACCATGTCTACGGTTGGCCCCTTGCCCTGGTGCTGAAACACACGGCCTGCCAGGCTGCGTGTTTCAGCACCAGGGCTCCGGTGCCAGTGAGTAAGGGGTCGGGGCTGGGCGGACTGGAGGAGGGGGGAAGGGACTGGGGGGGGTACCTCTGCTGGCTCCGCCCACTTCCCCAGGCCCCTGACCTCTACTGGGGCCCACCCCCTCCCCCACCAGCCCTCCCGACCCCTGCCACAGCCGACTCCTCCCCTGCCAACCTCCCAAGTCACCTGATCCCTGCCCTGGCCATCCCCATCCCCCCACCCCATTCTTAAACAAACAAAAAAACCCGGCGCTTACTGGCTGTTGTGGCTGGCTGGGGCCCTGCCTGCACAGTGCAGAGCAGGCTAACAGCTCCAGCAGCCCCAGTCCAGGCCCTCCTGTCCCCCGACTGTCCTGTGCTGTCCTGGAGGGCTCTGCCAGGAGGCTCGGGAGCCCCCCCACCCTGCTTCAAAGGTAAGCAAAGGCTTTTTTTCCTTTTTGGGGTTTTTGTTTTTGTTTTTTAAGTGATGGTGCCTGGGGGCATGGGAGTAGCTTTGGGGGTGCAAGGTAGGGAGTGGGGGACCCATCGGGGGTCTGTGGGAGCAGGGGGTGGGGCTGGATGGGGCAGCTATGGCATTGGCTGCAGCAGCTGGTGGGGGATGGGGCCAGGAAAGACTGCAATTGGGGGGCTGGGGTGGGGCATGTGGGCCTTGCAAGGGCCCCTGCGGGGGCCATTTGGCCCCCATTGGGGGACCATACCCCTTGTGCAGGGGATGAGCACTTTGTGTGGGAGCTGAACCCTCTGGGGGGACCAAACCCCTTGTGTGGGTGCTGAATCCCCTGCTGGGGGGCCATAGCCTTTGTGTGGGGGACCAACCCCTTGTGTGGCAGCCATCATCCTGTGGGAAGGCAGCAAAATATGTATTCATGAATTCATGAAACCTGTATTTAGAGTTCACTCTATTATTATGATAAGAGATTTGCTTTAACACTGTAGATATATCAATAAAACATTGTCCAACTGATTGCTCTCTCTGTCTCTCTATAGTGGTCTTTTGTCTTACTTGTGGGAGGAACATGGGTATTCTAGAGAGTGTCTTTGGGATTCTTTTTTATCAGGGATTTTCCAGTTTTCCAATAGGGAACACCAGAATTACTGCTAGGGAGGCCAATGGCAGGACCCTGCCTGCTCAGAGCTGGCACCTTAGACCCATCTGGCTGTGGCTAACCTACTGGCCAGTTGGGGCCAGGAGGACATGCTTTGACAGTTCAAAGTAGGTCACCACACCCAGAACATCTTCTGGGTGATAGCTGCCCAGATGGCCAGGCAGGGGGCACAAATGGCAAGTGCCGCACAAAGGCCAGCCCTGCAACCTCAGTCAACTGGCAGCTGGCCCAGAGAGGCAGATGCCTCTACTGGCTGTGCAGCCTCCATCTGGATCTGGCAGGTGCACAGAAGGTCACAGCCAGGTAGCAGCCCCCACTGCCAGATGGGTGCAGGGAACTGTCAGGGCTCCTTCAGTAATCCAGCTGGCACAAGGGGTAGAATCCACAGGTACCAATTGGCGGGGCCCCAGAAGCTCCTGAGAGCTAGTAGCCCTGAGCTACTTGCCAGGCTGGCTTTTTATACTGCTGGGGCCAGGACAGGGCAGCTTTTTATACAGCTGGGGACAGCATAGGTGCTGGCCCCAGGCTCTGGCTCCCCCTAGCTGAAGATCTGGGAGAAGCCAGGCAGGGTTTTGCCCCAAGTGACACAATTTGCTCCACAACAAAGCGCATGTCCAACCACATGCACCGAGGCAAAAAGCCCTGGATCAAATTTGCAGCGCTTCTATTTGAGCTGCTGCAAGCGCACATGCTTGCATATGTGGACATGCCCATAGTCTACAACAGGGCTGTATGCATTACTGATTTTTTTTTTCCAGTGTAATTGCAATTGTAAAAAAAAAAAAAAAAAATCTTATTGGGCTAATTCAAAGCTATTTTAAAATATTTTGAAGTGACAAAAAGTTTTTAAAATATTCATTTCAGATTAAAATTTTTACTCAGGGCTTTTTAAAGCATTTGCTAAGTACATAGTATCATAGTATCTAGGGTCAGAAGGGGCCTAGAGCAGGCCATCTGGTCTGACCCCCCCACCAATAGCAGGAACGAGTGCCAGGGTCACAGGACCCCAGCCAAGTACCTATCTAATCTATTCTTGAAGGTGCCCAAGGTAGGAGCAAGAACAACTTCCC
>JAGPOW010001296.1:101468170-101500243 GCA_030014935.1 Caiman crocodilus
TACTTGAAAAAGGACTTCCTGTTGTCCTTGATCCTAGTCACCAGGCAGAGCTCTACTCCCGCCTTGGCCTTCCTAATAGCCCTCCTGCACTCCCGAGCATAAGAGGAGTACACCTCTTTGGAGACTGCTCCTCTTCCAAAGATAGTATGCCTCCCGCTTAGCCCTCAGGGTCCCCCGAATATCCCTATTAAGCCACAGGGGCTTCCGGGCACTTTTGCCCATCTTGCATAGAGCAGGAACGGTCGCCCCTTGGGCTTGGAGAATCGTCTCCTTAAGGAATGTCCACCCTTCATGGACGCTCATGTCCTCAACCCTACAGTCCCGCAGCGCCTCCTCAACCAGCCTCCCAAGTTCTCTGAAATTGGCCCTTTTGAAATCTGGGACCCTAGTCATAGTGCGGGTCCTATCAGATCGTCCCCCGAGGCCAGGACCAGATCCAGCAGCGCATCCCCCCTGGTGGGGCCATGCACCTCCTGGACCAAGTGGAGGTCCTGCAGCTCTGCCATAGGTGTCATTTAGTCTTTTACTTTACAATGAAAGAAATAAAATCTAAACAAAACATTGGTTCAAATAAAAACATTAAAATATTCTTTTTTTTTTAAGCATCTTTATTTGCTCTTTTTAGACATGTGGGATCTCTCAGGCAATCCAGATCTGCATTTTTCCAAAACAGACAGACAGATAAACAAACAATAGGGATAAGGGATAAATAAAACCCTTACCCAACTCTATTCTACTCCACTTGAGGATGATCTTCCTATTACATTGTATGAGGAAAGTTTATGAAAAAAGTTTTAGAATATGTGTTCTGAAGTTAATGTACCTGGTGATTAAAATGTCTGCTCCCTGATGCACTCTTGCATTTATATTGCAGAATTTCACAATTTCACTTAGTAAGCCAAGGAAATTGTTTTCAATATGAAAATCTAGAAATTGGCTCAGCATTTACTATTAACTGCTTGCCAGCTTTGTAGTGTTGGAGAAATCATTTAAAAATAACATTGTGCAATGGAAAAGGATCAAGTAATAGTTTAGCACTTGGGGAAAACATCCTTAGGTTTACTTAATGGAAATCAAAGGAGAAAAAAAGAAGGAGAGAATGTTCTCCTAATAATGACCTCAATAAATGTGGTCATCCAAATAAATACATAAATGGAGAAAATGACTTGTGTTTTGCTCTGTATAATAAGGAGTTCAGTTTTTAAACAAGAGAACAGTTGAGAATTTCCCTAGGTGTTTTATAATGGAGCAAAACTTTTTTAAGTGCCAGGATGTTTGATCCAAACTATGCACCATCACTTTGTCACTTCTGCTCAGCAGTACAGACTATTTCCACTAGATGGCACCAAATTTTATTTTTTCAACAAACTAAAATCAACTGATGAGGATTTAAACAAATTCTGAATTTGGAGGAGCTGGTTAGGAAAGGTAATCAAGATCATGAGCTCCTTAAATAACTAAAATGTATTATAAGGAGCAAAGAGAAAAGTGAATTTATTGCTGTGGCTTGTATCATGCAAACTTTTTGATATTTACTTTTTGCATTCTCGGTTCAACAAAAAACGTGTATTGCTGTACCTTTCAGCCCCTGAGGTCTTTTAGGACAGCTTCTGCCACTACATATGTATCTGATGATATGGACAAACACACACGTTAGCTGCTTTCAAAGGGGAGAGGGAATCAGTACTTGGGACCCTGCAGCAGCTGCTATCATCTGTTACATCTGCACAGTGAGTGAGTTTTGACCCTGACTGAAAATGTTAAAACTTGAAGCATATTTGCTACACTTGTCTTGCTCCAGTAACTTCTGTATCCTTTGATACAGTAACCTTTGATTTTTGTAAGGATTGTTACCTCTATCTTTACCCGGCAGCTCTCACTGATGTTGGACTAAATGACACCCATGTAAACAGGGGTGCAATAGAGGGTAGCAATCAAAGAGCTAAATACTAACAGCTACATTTATCCTGATCTTTGAATTTTCTGTTGTTTAATATTTAAATGAGCATTTGGTATTCTATGAGTACTCTGCTATATTAAAACAAGCTTATTTACTAGAATACTTTTACTCCTGAGGATGTTTCATCTTTGAATTCTATTCAAGGTGTCTACACACTTAGAGCTTAATAAAGGTCTAATAAAGGACTTAAGTGACCCCACACACCTTCCAAAAACCAAAGAAAAAATGCCAATCAGGTTCCAAAACCCCCTCTACAGTAATAAACAAAGACATTCTTCCATATTTTTGAGCCAATGTAAGAACATCCCTTCCCAAATTAATTCCATTTTGTAACCATGGAAGTATTTTTCCTCAAAAGATAATCTTGATCATTAGATCATATTCCTTTGTACACTTCTGCTAGTGCCTTGCATATTATTAGGTGCCTAACCTCTGGAGTGAAATACAATAGCCTAATGCCTTTTAGGCTCCTGACAGTAGCACAACTAAGTGTGGGCAAGTGGCACACTGATTTAGAGTGGGCACCAGAATGGCTGTTCTCAAAAAACACACCCCAAGGCAGTGACAATCCCCTCCTCTCTCTTGCTTTCTCTCTCCATCACTTAGCACAACCCTTCTCTTCCCCTTCCCATTTACCTCCTCCCATGCCCCTCCCCCACCCCAAAATGAGTTACTCCTCTGCTTCCAATACAATACATGGGAAGGGTTAGGGCTTGTCTACACTGCTGAGATGGAAGGTCACAGCACCAAGTGGCCCAGACAAACCTGATCTACATCCTGACAAACTTGACCCAATTCTAGGCTCCAAACAAATACATTTGCCAGTCAGGCTGCTCCCAGTTCATCTTCAGCAGCTGTTCTCACAGCTGCCAAAGACAGAAGAAAGACTCAAGCGCAGGTGCACAGAGAGATGAACCTAGTGTAACTCCCCTAACATACTTCTGAGTTAGAAAACTGATTACAAGCTCCTAGGTCTCTCAGACAGGCAGTTAAAAAGTATGGACACCAAGCAAGGAGCCACCTAGGAAGTTAACAGGAAATACTGCAGAAAGGGCTGTGTTTAAACCACCAAAAGTTTGAGTTGGTGCCTTTGTCCACTTGGGATCCATAGGGAGCACTGAGGAAATGGTTGTCTACTTGGGAGTCCAAATTTTTCACTAAAATAAGTGTTTACATTCCCAAATTTCCTTTAAAATTGAGGCAAAAAGGAGGAGAAGCTGGAGAAACAAAGTAGATATGATGCTCACAAGACTGCTTCTGTATTTCTCTTGAGACAATATTAGAATAAAATATGGAAACAATCTCAGTTTCAAAGAAGAGAAACCAGGGCTTCTTCCTTCTAAATGGAGCCTAAACACAAGACTCCATTTTGTGCTTTCTCTCTGAGAAATTTTCCTTTCTTTGATACCCAGTGTCCGTTTTGAATATGGGCAGTAAAGAGTGGCCCTAGTCAGCTTTGCCTTTAATGCTGCAGATTGAACATTACCAAATACGATTGGAAATGAAGGCATGAACCCCTCCAGTTGAAGAAAACCTAGAAACCCAGTCTTCTATTTCCTGGGTGAAAGCTCCAATCAGTAGATATTATACAAATCAGGATAGTAAGCCTCACTCAGCTCTATCCAAAAAAATGGATGTAGGTGCTACCCCTCGTGAGCACTTCCCAACTTCACATAGCTGGTGCTGCATGTGGCTATTTGATTGTTTGGTCCAAACCTGCTCACCTGCACACAATAGCCTCACTTCCTTGGCTTCTTTGTAGTAGACTGTCAGTCTGCCTCGATGTTCTTAGGTGCTTCCATGTCTTGGGGGTTTTTTTTGTTCTTCATGTGGACAGCTCCAGACCACTAACCACAGGAAACAGTCTTGGTCCTCTGGCACATCACTCAGTGGAAAGTGTACCATAATGTCCTTATATTAAACAAGAGGTCTCACTTTGCCATCAATTTCTTAATGGCCTTCACTGCTGTCTTCCTGTTGCTCTGTACATACCCAGGAGAAGATGCCTTGTGCTCAAATTCCCATTTGGCACTGATTCATTTGAATTCTGTTGCTGTGTACTCTATATTCCATTTTCTTAGCACAGACTTGTCAGGTAAGCCAGACTTTGCAGGATGGATCTTCATTTTCCAAATCACAGGCTTTACCTGAATGTTCTGCAGACAGCCATCTCCCCAGAAACTGCAAGGGAACTCAGTGTACCCATGTAATTCCTGTTACTTAAAAGGGATCAGGTCTT
Organism: Caiman crocodilus; assembly: GCA_030014935.1. Lineage (NCBI taxonomy): Eukaryota > Metazoa > Chordata > Crocodylia > Alligatoridae > Caiman > Caiman crocodilus. The sequence continues at coordinate 101,472,370 of JAGPOW010001296.1, forward strand.
TTTCAACCTTTTGTACATACACTCCCAGGTGGGCATTTGTACCTAGGCTATGAATCATACTCCCTAGATGGTCTCAGGCATGCCTCTTTCCCCAAGTGGGACATACATCCCCTTCTCATGAAGCAAGCTCTTGTTTCTGCTGGGAGTACTGCTCAGTCTCCTTCAAAACAAATCCTGTTTTGCAGGCACTACTCATTCCTCATCTGGCAGGAGGGGGTAACATCCTGGGGCATTTGTTCTGTGCATTCTGGTCAGCTGCAGAATATAAACTCTCTTACTGCTAGCAGCAACTCATTCTTGTCAGTGTTTTATGGGATTATTTGGATCCTCCCTTCAGATGTGAAGTATTACAGCGTGTTGATATACTCTATCTTCTGCTTCTATAGAAGCCAGCTTGCCCTGGTCAATATACCTGACACTCATACTAGACAGGAAAGCACTGTCTTATCCTCACATTATAGCACTGGAGTCTCAATAACATGTTTTAATTACTTGGGTGCATTCAGAAGTGACATTTTAAGATGCTTTCTAAAGGTTTCTGATAAGACTGAACATTCACTTTGTGCAAAAGGTGAACTGATAGATTCTATGCTATTCCAGCAAGCACAGCCAGTACCTCTTGTTTCTAGTGATCATCCCCCAATTTTTTTTCCACCTGAAAGGCTCAAAGTCTTGTGACAGTTGTGCACAGAATCTGGAGAGGTAGGAAGCTATTCCTATAAATCACTACACTTCTTTCATGTCCTATGGATAGGCATTTTATTAATGATTCTCAGTTTATCCATGCTTATCTGAAGTACTCAGTAGACAACTGATGCCCATTTTAAACCTAAGCAAAGCCTACTTTGTCTGAATTCAGCCAATGATTCTACTCCCATACTAATTTAATTATTGAAATTTGGTGTAATGGATGCCTGGATCACCTCTTCCTAGACATCTTCTATATTAAGAATGTCACCAGTTGCACTTTTAATTCCTGAAAGCCTCCAGTTTAGCTTGGTGAGACAGGGGGCCTCCTCGGAGCCACTCTCCATGGCCCACCCACCTGTCCTTGGGCCAACTGCCCGCCTATTCTCGCCTGTCACAACTTGATCTTAATTGGTTCATTTAGGTTTTCCATAAGTGGGAGGCTGCCCATTTGTGCCCCGATGCCAGGGGGCACTATCTGCAGCTCCTTCCATCCCCATACCACAGCCCAAGCCTCGCAGATGGCATCTCAATCTTCAAATCACTGGACCCCTTCCTGGGCCTTAGAATCATCCGTACAGGACCCGTCCATAGTCCATACCATCAGGCAACCTCTCCGCTGTCATCCGAGCTACCTCACCCCCCCGAAACCCATCTTCCCCTCTCGGGTGTGGTCCCTCCTGGACCTATGGCAACTTGCCCTGACCCACCTCCAAGCCAGTCAGGACCCCAGGCTTCCAGCTCTGGGCGTCCCTTATGGTGGGCCTTCTGGCCCTTTTGACCCCTCCCTGGGTCCTGGCCCCAGCCTGGGCCAGTCGAGGGTACTCCCATGGTCGGGTGGGTCTCTAGCCCCACGCACAGTCTAAATCTCCGGGTCCCCCTCTGGGCCCTTCAAACACTCTCAGGGTAACCCACCCGGTGGTGGGGGCAAGGGGTTAAGGCCCCACCAGGCCCCATCTTGCCTTCCACCGGGGTAGTAACTGGCCTGGCATTTCCTGGGGGCTTCCGCACCACTGGGAGCTCCACCAGGCCACCCACTTCCAGCAGGATGCAGTTTTCAGGTCATGCCCAGGACCAGGAGCCTCCTGACCATCCCCTACAGCTCCCCCCATACCTCCAGTTGTTCTGCCAGTAGCTCTCCAGCCAGGCAATGCTGATGCCTGGCCTCCAGCAGCCAAACTGCCTGAGTTTATATAGGCCTCAAAATGGCTGCCCTCATCAGGCACTTGGGAGCTGTCAGCTCCAGGGCCTTAAAGTGGCAGGCACCCCCCAATGCCTTGCCACACTTGGCCTCGAGTGTGTTCCATTGTAATGCGCATAAGCATTCATATGTAGCAGTACCTTCCAAAAGACCAGCCAAGTTTCAAATGGCTGGATGACTCATCTAGCTCAATGTACCTGAACTCATGACTGACCTCATGAAGAACAGAGACTTATACCCTAGTAGTATATCTTCAATTATTGATAATGGGTAGAGATTTCTTTCTGATGGCCTATTCATTGGTTTGGTATCTATGGAAATCCTGAGTTTTTATTTGAAGGCTCTCTCATCACCATTAGATTGTACACTGGCTCTACACTAATTTTAGTGGATATATGAAACCTCCTCTTTGCAGGCTTGCCCATTGCTTGCTTTCTGTGTATGCACAGAAGCAAACCAGTCTGAGCAGAAAGGCACCTAAAATCCATCTCTAAGCCCCTGGGTGGTCCAGTGTCTGAAACATGTTTTGTGCACATCTAACCCATACCAACATCACTGGTTTTAGTGCAAATTAGAGCAACCCCAGCCACTTTCACTCAAAAATACAGTCCTGCCACCTTGCCTTTTACATACTAGCCTATTGCTTAAGAGTACTTATCCGGAAATCAGGAGATGTCCAAGTCTGTGCATATTCAAACCCACATTTCCCTCTTTCCAAGAGATTCTCCTAAGTACCAGATGTCAGAATAGTTAGGGCATTCTTCACTCTCCTGCTGAAACTGGGCAATTGTGCAGAAAGGAATGCAATTCATGGGGCCAAAAGGATAACAAGCACAAAGGACCCTGAGAGTGTACAAGGGTTTGGACACTCAGAGTTTTGTTTTTTATCCAGTGTAATGCACACAGCAGTCCTGAGAGCAGGGGCAGAACTCCATACTCCCAGCTGAGCACCCCAAGCACTAGGTTACAGAACCAAGCTTCATTTTGCTGTATGCTCCTAGCTAGGTTTAAGAAGCACTTGCAGAAGAAACAAAGAGAAAGGTTCACAGAGTCATAACAGAAACTTTAGGAAAGCGATTTACCATTGCTTTAAGGCAAAAAAAAAGTCTGAAGAGGTTAATTTTTTTTTTTTGCTGAAGGTACTATTTCTTGGCTGCAGTCTGTGTTTGAAGAGCTGAACTGCTGCGAAAACTGTATCTACATTTGAAAAGCCTATTAAGAAGAGCTAATCCTAAGTGGATCTCCTCACCTATATGCCACCTAAATCAAGACAACACATAATGTCAAAAAAAAAAATGACTGACTATAGCTTTTATACAAATCAATGCAAGAAATGCATCATCCATCACCATTAAAAGTGGAAGTCTTCTATGTAACTGGACTAGGGGGGAGGAGTTAACAGAATTAAATTTTGCAAGACCTGAGAGAATTAAATGGTTTGCAACCTAAAAACCTGTTCATTTGCTAATATGTATTGGTCAAAAAGGCAGCAGGATCTATAGAGCATAGGTCTCTAGTGACAAACTCACTGATGAAGCTAGAGAAAAAAATCCAGCCAGGCTTTATGAGCTGTAGAAATCTATTGTCTTCTAAAGAAAACCATCTCCATGCAGAGAAAAAAAAATCTATGAGAAATCAGGATCCTCTTATGAGTGGGTAACCAAGGTACAGTTGATTATAAAAAGACTGCTTTCCCAGATGTGGGTGTCATATTGAAGGATGGGATTCTAATGGGATCAAACTCAAAAGAAACAAATTAAAAATTACAATTTAATATTAGCAAAAGCCATTACAATAGCCAGAGCAAAGAGACAGCCAAAGAGTGGATGAAAGTACTCAGTAGAAGCAGTCATGATGTGCATGTGGTGAAAAAAAGAAAAATGGCTAATAGACAAGCAACAAAAAGATAGCGGTACAACACAAGAGCACACTCCACTTACACATTAAAAGAGAAGCGTGTAGCTAAGACACAGAGCCAATTTCACAGCAGATGTGAACTGAATCTTGGAAAGCAGTAGGAAGGTGTAGCACAAGGGAAGATGAGCATAAAGAGTCACAAAGCAAATAATTTTGCATGAGCATGCTCAGAGGCAGATGAAAAAGTACAGGGTGTAAAATTCATGCAACTGGGGAATGTCTCCAAGCACAGTAATTTAGTAGCAATGACTGAGTATCCTTCTCTTTGATTACTATTCAGAATAAGGAAAAGGGTGGTGATGAGGCAAATGTAACTATATTATGATGTGCAGAAAAACCACTAATAAAATTATAATTCACACCAAGACACACATAAACTGCATCCCTGAAACACAATGTAACAAAAGTTTAGCCCACACCATGACAATAACATCTATCAGTAAGATGAGCAGGATATGCAGGGCATTCTCTCTGTACAAAAGGGAAATGCAATGTTATGTGCAAGCACAAGTCAAAATGTCAAGGAGTTAGTTTTCTGTCTAATGGATAGCAGCACTAGTGTTGGGATTGAAATTATTATAAACAATCCTGATGACAGTAGAATCCATAAAAGGACTTTTCATTGCAGAGGAAATTAAGTGGAGATATTCAGTCCATCAGATGAGACTGGTTGAAGAGCACAAGTTAACCATCTTCAACAATCCATTCAGAAGTCTATGATTCAAGAAAATGCCCTTTTATATTCACAAAGAATATTCCAGAAAAAAATGGTGCTTGAAATACTAGACGAGCTAACAGAAATCCAGATCTCTCTGAAGAAACATGGAAACACCAGAAAAGGGCAGGAATGCAACCTAAAACTGAACCACACCTAAATGCAAATCAGTGTATAGCAAGCAAGTTAGGGCATGGGCACAAAAATCAGTTACCAGAAAGTAAAAAAAAAAAAAATGAAGATTTACAACATATTAGTTGCTCTATGGTAATTGCCCATGTGCAAACTTTTATCCCATAGCACATGAAGGTAAACTAACTGTATCTTAGTTCTCAACCAAAGGGTGAACTACTGTGGATTAGCTTTCTTTTACCATGGGATATGAGTATGCCCATGGGAAATTACCAGAGGGCTGGTGACACCCAGTAACCCCCCACTCTCCTTTACCCCACAGTACCCTGTTTGTTTACCTATGCCCTTATTTTGTCACATCTTAGAAAGGGGAAGCATCGGACCTCCTCCAAACAAATCAATAAAGTGGTAAAAAGCACCAATGTCCCATAAAGAAATGGAATCCATACTAGAAATGGTGACCAACTTATCAAAGTTTATACCAAAGAATTAAATCAAAATGCCTCTATGAGAAGCATGGGTGGAGGGAAACAGCAACAGTACTGGGTAGCAATCTAGACAATTAATTCCAAAAGATTAACTTTGCCATTACCAACAAAATAAAAGACGATATTATGAAAATAAGGAGACAGTGTTACAAATAGATGTCTCTCAAGTAGCGGAGAGAGTAGCACTGTTACAGGAAGATGCTTTAATGACAAATGAATGCCAGCACAGCTCTAATGACTGCTGTTGCCAGTACAGCAAAGTTATGCTCAAACCAAAATGGAATTATTTGCCATTATGGCTTCTGGTTAGATATCTCATCAGCACATAAATGGCCTCACAACAACTGTTGAAATTGATCATAAACCCCCAGAATATGCTCTTGACAAACCTCCGGCTATGGCACTGCCAAGATTTCAGCGCAAAAAACTTAATGCTGCAAGGGTCTGAAAATATATTACCCAGAAAAGAAATTCATACAATAAAGCATCTCAGAGTAATATGTAGTGCAAAAGAGGGGGCAGACTGAAGAACTGATGTATGTGAAACTACAAGGCTTACTAGTGTCTATGAAAAAGCTATCAGGAAAAATGAGAAAGAGAGGGACAATGAGGCACAGTTTAAAAGGAACTTCAAGGACAGCATGGCTTAAACAAAAACAAGTTCCCTTTGGCTATCAGAAACATTCTAGAATGAAAAAGCATTGCTAACTAAGTAAAACAGACTAGTGTTGAAAGGGGGGAAATAGTGATTCTAAAGAAAAGGCATCCAGAGACTGTGAAAAAACAGATACATGACGGGCACCTCACCATGGACCTATACAAAGGCAGGCAAGGGACACACTTTAATGGGGCCACCTGACAGCACACACAGAAGAAGTGATCATTGCATTTTTGCAAAGTCCCAGAAAAAGAACTGCAAGGAACATATGATAATTTGTGATTCACCTAGTAGAACCTGGCAGCAACTGGCAATTCAAACAAAGAGGAAATTGCTACCTGCTGAGAGCTGATTGTTCTGGTTGTTTTTCAAAAGTAACTCAACTAAGCATTACATTAGCTAGCACCATAGTGAATTACACCAAGACAATATTCACCAGGCTGTTATTTGTGATGAGCTCATTTGCAGTAATGGACAACAGTACACATTTGAGTAATTCTGAAGGTTTGCAAAAGATTAGGATTTTTCACATAAGTAGCAGTCTGTTACCCACAATCTAGTGGACTAGATGAAAGTATGCACAAATAACCAAGCACACATTAATCAAAGCAAATTAAGATGGTCAAAACTTTTACCTAATTTTACTTAAATGCCTGAACACAAGGGAGCAGGGCTTCAAATATATAAATGTTAAATGAACAGAAGGTTTAAATTACTGATGCTTCTGGGTTTTTTTAATACAATAAAATAGAGCTCAATGAATAGAATATGACAAAAGAAATCATACTACAACTATTACTACTACTACAAGATGCCACAATGCTGAAACCTTTCAAAATAAATTTTAGTATAACACTACAAAGTCCAAATGGTCAGTGGTACCCTGGCACAGTAATTGAAGTAGCAGAACAACCCCCATCATATGTAATACACACAAAGAACGAACAGATAGTGAAATCATAGCTCTCTGAGAGCAGCTCCTATTAGAGCAAACACACCTGAGGATGAAAATACAACCTGTTATGCTGAAATGGCAACTAAGGAGAACACTTGCTACAATCTCAACACGCCTGTAGTACCACCTGCTAAGCAGAGAAAAGAGACAATGCAATTACAACCTACATAAGCACCATCACCAAATGACCCAACAGCTGAATCAATAGGTACATGCAGCAACACTTGCTCCAGACAGAGTACAAGACTCAAATACTAAAGAGGAAAGACTTACTATGATATGTCCTAATGTTGTCATTAACAAGGAATATCATTAACATCATCTGTAAATTCATTTTCTTTACAGTGAAAATGTATTGTATTATATATGCCTAAGCCATGCATAGACCACAAACTTACTGTACCCAGAGCGGCACCCTTAAACAGCCCACATTGCTCCATGCATGCTACCACTTAGACCAGACACACTGTAACCATGTCCCATGGCAATGAGGATGAGCTAATCAGCAAATATGCTGGAAGGGACCTCAGAAGATCATTTAGTTCAGCCCTGCTCAACCTTGACTAAACCATCCTAAACAAGTGTCTGTCCAGCCTGTCCTTGAAAACAGTATAAAACAGTGTACAATATTGGAGGATACCACTGCCAGGCTCTGTGAGTTTATGGTACAGATACATGGGCTTGGGCAACTACTGAACTGTTCCTTTAACAGGGACAGATGTAGCAACTCTTAACTACTAGTTCTTGGTTGCTCCCGATGTGTGCTGAGCTACCCAGTGGAAAGACAGAGAGTGTATTTGAGCAGCCTGTTAATAAAATCTTGCTTAATTTACTATTGGGAGTGGAGGGGGGGCGGGAAGGCTGAGCCCCCCATAAGAAACAAGAGCCCCAGCCCACCCCACACCTTTCTTAGCAGCTCAGGTTATGGCAGTAGCGGCAGCAGCACTGGCTCTTTCCAGCTGCCACCACCACAGCCCCGCCAAAAGTCGGAGTGTAATTCGAACCCTGGTTGGGAGTACTGCAAAGCAAAAAGCCAGATCATCAAAAAAAGTACCTACCATTTACTTAACGGCTGCAGTTATCCTCAGTTGTCTATTTCAGACTCAATTCTGCACTGAGGCCAAGATCATTCTAGTGTAAGCATCCATAAGCACAGGTGCCTGAAGAAAAAAAAAGAGGTGGCCTTCATATGTATAGCTCATAAAGACAGGAAACATGCCTTCTCTGTGTATTTGTACAGTATCCAGCACAATGGAACATTGCAATTAATAATATATTAACTTCCTTTTTGCACAAGTGAATGAGCCATTATGCAAAGGCAAAAAGAGAGGGAAAAACAATGAGTTACTAACCTCCAATTTCCCACAACCGCCCACTAAATTCAATTGTTTGCTTCCTATTTACCAGCCACAGACAACAATTGCTTAACACTCTGCCCTTCATAACTGAAGCATCAAGCAAAGACTTAACTAGATCGGATTTCACAGGAATGACAAGATCTGTCAGTGACTTTAACAATCAAGATTTTCTCCTCCATCTGGTTTTGTGTGCCAAGTTTCTTTGTGGTGCACTGAGGTCTTAGCCATACTCAGTGTAATTCCAGTGCAAAAGTCTAACAAGTTCAGATTGTTTTTCTGTAAAGGATTGATCTGCTGTGGGTTAGTCAGTATTATAGCAAGATTTGGTGGCTATTATCCATTGCAAAAAGTATGTTCCTTTTAATTAATGGAAAGTTTAATTCAAGAGTATTTTGTTATGACCCACCTTTGTCTTTAATATGATCTAATACAAAAAGATGAAATTAGTAGTTAGATTTAGATTTTCCACAGTTTTGAACTCCATCTGTCCTCCTTGACAACAGCTCCATCCACTTGTGCGAAGAATGTCAAAACTAATATAGCCAATACCATGACACAGTTTAAGCCACTGGATGAATAAATTGAACCTTTGAATAGTTCTTCATTATACATTCCAGGAAAAATCTCTCCTTGTTTTGAGAAAACAACAAATAATCACAAGGAGAAACCTAACACAACATGCTCACTCATTGGGATTTGATTGATTTTTGAGGTGAGCCTTGAACTGGATCATTCAAAAGATTTGAACTTTGCAATTTCTACCTCTTTTAGGATTTTGAAAGTACCTGAGTTAACCCCAATTGCTTTGGCTATACATAGTTTAATTTTAAATCTGTTTTCTTGTACTGAATAATAGCCTGTATTAATATAATAAGTTAATTAACAACCTCTTTACACTGCTACTAGTGTTAATAGCTAATGAACCATAAAAGCAACACTCAGTTCTACAGTTAGATTCATTTTAAATTTAGCTTTAATTTGTTTAGATCTCTGCTGCCTTATTTCTGTGCTATAACTGTTGCAATTAACAAAAGTATCCCACTGTGAGTACAAGGCTAATTACACAGAATATAGCTACAGAAAATGTACACCGCATAGATATTCATCACAGAACATTTGGTCCTTTCATAAGTATAATAATAGCCTGATTCTGCAAAATACCCATTGATTTCAATGGTTACAAAATCAGCTCTACATATACAAATTCAGAGAGGAAATTTGAAAAGAACACTAACTCAAAAGGGTGGTGTTTTGTAGGTGCTATTTTGTGTGTCTAACATTATTTATGACCATGCTTATGTAAAACTTCACCTGTAATTTTAGAGATTGATTTTGAATATTTGACTCATTGTCTTTGTTTCCAAATCTCATTAGATTGGAATTTTAAGTTTCCTAACTTCATATGGTTGTGTGTGAAGAGTAACCACAAGTCCATCTTAATTATTTTTTTTAAATATTCATGTTATTTCTTTTCAAATACACTCAAACTCAATACTTCTCAAACTCAGTCCAGCTCCTCAATCAATGGCAAAACTTTTAAATAAAACTGTCATAACCAAATCAGTTGAGTGTCCCTGTCACAATAGAACTGCCCTAAGCAACTACAGTTACTTTTGAATTTGGTATGTTCTACCTCATTAGCTATTCCTACCTGGCGGTCATTGGCTACTCTAAACGTAAAAAGGTCCGTGCAGTTTCTGCCCGAATTGGAGAGCTCTGAGCACGTGGTAGAGTATGGAGAACTTTGCCATGTGGCAGAGAAAAGCTGGCAGACTGATCACTCACCAACATCTCCCTGTCACCATTTGCTCCCAAAGTATCCTTCATCCTGCATGCTCATTTCTCTCTACAAACTCGCTATCTGTAACTACTCAAGCAACTTGTTACCTGTAACTATGTAAGCAACCTTACCACCTGTGTTGCGACCACCAGCGGCGTAAGTAAAGTTAAAGTAAAAGTTATTTTTGCAACCAATATGCTGTGTCTCGCCTCTACGTTACTGGCCTGCCTGATGTCTGATTAAATTAGCAATCCTCTGGACGGCTCCGGCCACCCAAGACAAAAACTTCCTATAAAAATCACCACTTTGATAAAATGCTGGAATTAGTCATTATTAGCAGAATTCTTAAAAACTGGACTGAAATCTTCAAATTTAAGTTATATAGGAATTTTGCTCTACATTGAGAATACTTATGTAGAACTAGTATGTGGTATGTCTATAACTCAGATCTTTAAAAAAAGAAGTAGTCAAATCCATGATGAAAAAGGTCACAGACAAGTAAACAAGCAGGTGGTAATTAATATATTCAAATGTATCTATGTAAAGTAGACATAAGCACATATATTTTTATTTTAATGGAATATATTCGACTACTGGTTTGTTTTGGTTTGCTTTGGTCTGGTATTTATGGTCAACAATCTTGAAAAGCTGCAGGTGACATGGTGGGCTTTTATTTTCAATTAAGTTCCTTTTTCAAAAGCAAGCAAAAGACTGGTTTCCTGATTACTCCAAAACATTTAAGATGTTTAAACATTTCACCAAGTCAACAATATGAAGTAAGGCAAATTAGTGTTAGGTGATGCACCCTGCTCCTCTCTCTAAACAAACAGAGGGAGGCTAGTCATCTTTCTCTTTCCTACTTATTTATGGTAATGATTTTTTCTAGCTAGAGGGCCTAGAACATTTTTGTTTTCCCAGTATAAAATACAGAAATACAGAAATCCTAATGTATACAGCAGCAGTGTCCTATTCTAATAAACATGGTCTGCTAAATTTCTCCAGACTACTACTAGGATTATAAAATCTTCAGAAGAGAGACTATACTTATTTCTGTGCTTACACAAATTTGTTTTAAATCAGGCAAGTGCTCAAACCTACAATTATCCCATATGGTACATAGCATTCAACCTGAAGAGATGGTGAGATGCATTAAAAATTGATCAGTGGAACACAGGAGGATATTTTAGAAGCTCTGTAGAAAAGATGAGCCAGCCAGAAAGAAGGTGTGATAATTCGGAATGAACAGAAAACAAGAATCCTGGTTCAAAAAAAGTTCTGAAGTTTCAGAATGTTTTTCTGCAACATGATACATTCAGGCTTTTTCTTTCCTTCTTTCTTCTATTTTTTTTTTTTTAATGGAGCACCATTCATGGAATTGTCAGTAATCCACTGTGATGTGGGCTATTGAAAATTCATCAATACTGCATTAGAGACAGACCTACCCCAAGAGATCCAGTAGCCCATTGGTCTGGACAACCACCTGCTATGGGAAATGGGTCTTAGCCTACCTGATTCAGAGGGACTGAACTAAAGCACTAAAGAATCAATTTATCTTTCTGTTGGAGCTGTTTCACTTTATATAATTAATTAAATAGTAATTAAGGCAGAAAGAGACTTATTCTAGAGACCTCACCAGGAATGTGGAAGACCCAGATTCAAGGTCATGCAAAATATTTTTCCTAAACACTTTGTTTACTTCCCTCATTCACAAGTTCTCTTTTTGGGAACATATCTTCTCATGAGCTATACTCATTGTTTGCAAGCTTCTGCTGCCACCCTTCTCTGTGCTATATAGATGGGGAGATTTTTACATCTGATCCTGTTCTAAGCCTATATAACTTGCTGGTAATCTTTAACAAGAAGAAAAGAAAGAAATGTTGACCTGACTCCTGACAATTGCCATCAGGATATAGAATGTTTTACAGTATCTGCTTAAATAGATAAACTACATGCCTCCTTAAATCAATTAGAGATTAAAGACAGTAAGAGATGCTTGCTTTTTTTCTTAACCCTAGGAAAAATAATTGCCACCTATCCTGTTTATACAACCACAATAATGTAATTAATATTATTTTTAGATTCTAATTTCAAGTCTTATTTTGTTTTCTTGCAACATTTTTGGTACAAATTACTTTCTGCAGTTGTCTCTTGCTTGTTTAGATATATTATCACCTATGAAGGCACACACAGAGACACACACACACACACACACATGCCTGCTTTCATTTGATCCTCTTTGTTTTTAACACAGAGGTTTTTACTATGACCAGAATCATTCATAATCTAAAAACAAAGTTCCTGATTGAGATTATATTCTTTCTGAAATCTGAAAGAACTAAAGAGAGCATACAGACTGTTTGGCTATTTCATGGTAATATCAAAGGATAAACAGGCATTTTAGAAATATTTTCAAAATATTATTTTGCATCCTTAGATCTATTTAATAAGAGTTCTGAGCCAAGATCTCTTTTGAATGATGTGAAGCTTAGAGGTTCACAGGTTAAAAATGAAATTTCAGTTCATGAGACTTGTGACTGTAGAGAAGCTGCTTCCATGTGGTTACATTTTCAGTTTCCTTATCCTTATTTTCCACCTCAACTCTCACTCATTAGATGCTTAATTTTCATAAATCTAGGTCTACAACAAGCAATTTTCTACAGCACTTCTCTGATTGTTTTGGGAATCTAAGATGATCTACTGTGAATCATAAAATAATGGAGGTGAGCTCTTAGCACCCCTAAAGAGAAAAGGGCATAACCTTCATTTTTCACTTGCAACTTGGTCTATCTAATGCTGGGACTGATCAAAGAAGCCAGGTTAAAGTTTCAACCCAGTAATTGGACAATGGCATAATTAAATATCTTTGATGAAAGTTTCTAAGAGCATGTGGATGTTGTACCTAACCCTGTTGCTCTTACGTAATACAGAGAAAGGTCCCTTCACAACATTTGATGAAGTACTCTGCTTATGAAAGCTTATGCTACAAATCTCTGACTTATTCGGCCTATAAAGGTTCAAATCTACCTTGTGTTCTTACAGAGTACCAAACTGAATTTTCAGTTTAGGAAGTACTGTTATGTTTCAGCCAGTTTAGTAACTCAAAGTCTCCTCTGAATAAAAGCCTGACTATGAAAAATCATCAGTGATTTGGCATCCAAGTGTCCTTCCTCTGAATCATCCTCAAAGCTCACTTTGGTCCAGTGATGCCCTGCAAAAAGCACGGAGCAGGTTTTCTAAATTGCCACTAGCATAGGGACAGCAATTAAACCATACTCTCTTACCTAATAAGTTTTACATTCCATTGGTGGTATTATTATTTAATACATAATACCAAAAGCTCTATTCATGTACAGGGGCATGTCTAATTTTGCCAGGCACTGCCAAGCACAGAAGAGTCCTTACCACAGCAAATTATACTACAGTATATGTATGGTACACCTATGGAGGGAGAGGTGGATGGGAAATAACATCTTTTTCCTCAGGTATTTTATCTGCAAAGTCCCATTTAGTTGAACTGTTCCTGGTAGTAGGCTGCCTGACAAACGATTTTGCTTCCACCTGGCTTCAGAATTCAGTTTCTTAATTCTGGGTGACTATTTTAGAGACATAATAGTGGTGTTAAGGTTAAAGGAAATAATCAAAAAGAAAAACCAGCTCTCGTAGCTCAGTTTCATCCCATGTCCATTTCAGATGTTCTGGGGATACAATATATTGTTTCAGTCATCTGTGGATTTGATCCAAGATTTTTGAAGCTAATGAAACCCAGATCTGGTCTTGCCTGGTCAAGCATTCCAATCTGTTCACAAGAGTTCTTTCCCCAAAAGAAGTGGTTTTTTACACTAACATGGTTTCTACCAGTTGCTGACCCTTCATCTCCTTTCTGGAAAAGACCCCTGAACAAGTAATAGTGAAAAAACTCATAGTACCACTTCCTTTTCAGAACAAGATTCATATCTGGCATGGAAAAAAATGTTGATTTCTATCACTGGCTAGGTTCTTACAGCAATGCATGGAGGTCAGGTTCTCTCACTAATTCTGGAGGCTCTTTCAGCTCCCTTTGATAGTGTTAATAGGACTTGCTGTTTATATAACTGTGGTACCTGACATGAGTGGAAGGAATTCTGCTCAGTCCTAATGAAGAAAGCCTGGAGGGAGGTGAAGGGCAACGTCTCTTCCTTTCACAAGGGCTCTCAGCTATAGATTTCCACAGGCATCAGTCTCATCTCCCTTTTATTCAACATTAAAGTGAAGCTCTGTTGTGGCTGATTATGAGGCACTATGGACAACAATGGCATCAACATGCTGATGCTCAACTTTGTCTCTGTTTCATCCAACCAGCTGCATCCATCACCCAAGGATCTCTCAGTGTCTGGCGAAGATAGAGATCTACATGATATCCAGTATTTATCCTCAAAATGGATAAGATGAAGGTGATACCAATTAGCAAGCAGAATCATTCTGATGAACTGAAAAATATTAGTGTTTTTTTTAAGTAGATACATGGTAATCTGTTGTCAAACTAATTCACACACTAAATATTATGTTATTCTTATCTCTTATTCTCATCAGATTGGATTAAGCAAAAGGTAGGGTTTATTTTTGCCTGAATAGGAAATTAAACCCTTTCCTTTCATCTATAGATTTCACTAGATGTATATAGTGGCATAATGTGAAAATTGCACAACACGCCCAATTTGGGACTAACTTTAAAGGCCAGGTAAATTTGGGTACTGCTAAACAGGCTTATGAGGACAACAGTCTGACCATAAAGTTAAAACAGTTACATAAAGATAACAAACAGGCAAGAGTATAGTCCCAAGGGAAGACAAGTCACTTGAAGTGATTACTACAGCCAGAACTCATGCCCCACCCTTTGACAACTATATCAAGCACACTTCAGAGTAAAAGTTAAGTTCTTTGTCTCTGCCACGTTTGACAGTGGATAGTTAATGCACAGTCATTATTCTTTGGTAAAAAATATCTTTGTCAAGGAGGACATAGGTCCTAGGTTTAGCGATGCTTATGGGACTTTTGTAGAGGAAAGACAAAAAACTCATTAGTATTTTTAATGGCCCAGCTACTTCAGGGACTGTCTTCTTCCCTAACCAACTTCAAGAGCTCAAGTTCAGAAATAGTAATCTGACTGTCACAAGGCCTGAGGAGGCCATGATAGGCATTCATGACAGCAAGACTTTGTCAGTGAAACTTATTCCAAATTTCTAAGATGGAAGCCAAAGTGAGATTTGCTCACTGTACTTGGAAACAGTTTTTGCTTGTATTCTGAGCAAATGAGAGACACTATAAAATAATAAATGGTAATCAATTATATGAATACTAAGTCACACCTCACAAGCCCCATCATATTTGCAATCAAGGGAGCTGAACTCTGAACAGCAATGTTTCAATGTCAGCCGCCCTACAATCTCCTCTACATCTGCAGGATTCCATAAATACATGTACATTGCTCCTGTCCCACAAGGTGGGATAAGGCTAGAGAGAAGGCAGGAAAAACTGAAACAGCTATTTTTTGTTACTGAGTGATCTGTAACCAGCTGAAAGAAAGACTATAGTTAAGGCACTAAAATGACTTCAATTTCTAGTGCCACAACAGTTTTCATCTACAGCAATCAGTTAGACCCAATTTCTTTTAAACTGAGTTCCTAATACCTCTGAAGAGCTGCACCCTAATCTTTTAATGCCTCAATGTGTCATCTGTAAAATGGGAATAAAAGCACCTCACATGACTGCTGTGAGGAGAGAGACAGTAAACCTTGTGAATACTGGAATACTGTGATAAAGGTATATAAGCACTATGTCATAGGCAGACAGACAAGGTCTTTTAATATTTGGGTTCTGTCTCCCTGAAAGTGCATGGGCAACATATGGTCTCTTTTGTTCAGCTGGATATCTGAGAAACTTCTATGCTATAGGTTTATCTTTTCACTCAGGCATCTGTACTGGAGTAGGGATTGCAAGGAATAAGGAATTCGTGGAGCAGGAGGGAAACTTGAGTTTCTGATTTGCCTCCACTGGTAGCAATGAGCTATATTAAATTGCTGCACTTTATAACTAGCTCTAAGTAATGTTCAGAGTACTTTTAGCATATGGGAAAACATACAAGTGAAATCCTGGTTTGCCTTGAGTTAATATGAGTTTTACCATTGACTTTACCCCAGAATTTTTATATTAGTAGAATTCTTGAAAGACAACTCTGAGATTGTGCCAGAAAGCCACAGGAATAGACTTTGCCCTTTCAAAAATGACATGGCTACTAAGACCCTTCCATCTCCTTCAGCACAAAAGCTCATTCTGAGACTCCAGCAGGGATGCTGATGCCTTTCCTAATTTTCTGTGAGCATTTGAATGTTCACAGAAAAGCCCCCAACTGACCAGCTTTAGAGCCAAAATCCTGATCCCTGTGCAAAGCCAACCTGAACAAGATTAGGTAATGTGGCTGGACCTATCATTTCATAGGGTGATAACAGAAAAGCTCAGGGAAGCACTGGCTGTGTGAGCACAAGGTGTGTGCTCTGGGGTCTACTGCAGGCCAGTGAAAGGACATTTTACAAGGTTATTGGTATCACATCCTACCAGACACAATGAAGAAACAATAAACTCAGTCAGACTTTAATTTTGATCTGGTGCAGTCTAGGAAGGGCTTCAGTACCAGTCTGATGGACTGCCTAGATAGCATCAAGTGAGCAGGAATTAATCATTTGACCAGTGAGAAGTATGTCTACACTCACATTTATAAGTAGCAATTTGTCCCTAGTGAAACCCAGGTTTCTCTCAAAGCTATCCTATTTGGGCTTGGAAATGCTATGAGAGGTGATTGCTTAACAGGGATCATATCTAAACACAATTTCAATATTTCCAATCTCTAGTTGCTTGCAATATATCCAACTTCCCCCCAGTTTTATTTTTTCTAAATTAAAGGGTTTGCAGTATTTTGAGGTTGTGTACAGGGTGTGGTTTAGGGTTTGTGTGGGAGTTGGTATTCAACTGCATCCTGGTGGCACCAAGAATTAGAAACTCCTTGTGGACTTTATGTTGCTACACAGCATTTAATTACTGTACTTCACTCATTCACTATTTGTTGTACAAACAAAACCTGCATCTGCCCTGAAAATGCCAAGTTTGAGACCAAAATGACTAAAAACGTACTAGACGTTTGTGGCATCTGTGGCCTGGACTAGATTAAGGTGACCAGCCTGATACAAGTTCCAGGAGAGGCACAAGCAGAAGAAGAGCAGCAGATCCAAGAGGGGTAGATGATCTGAGTGGCACTTAAGGAGGATGCAGGGCTAATCTGTGGCATGCCTGGACTGAATGAGGTCCCTGCTGCCCCTACGATTCCAGACATAACACACTGCTGCTGCCTCAGAAGTCATGGGAAAGTGCTCCCTAACTACTTGCCCAGTCCCTAATGCAGACTTTTAAGAGAAAGACTTGGAAAGCTAGAGGTGAAAGCCCCTGAAGGTCAGTCTGGTAACCCTGCCAGCTGTGACACAGGTCTTCCCCCTCCAGTGCTCACTATAAGACTCCTTTCCCAGGGCCTCACCTCCCTAGAACAGGTGAACAACTGTGCCAGATGGTAAAACATACAAGGCACCCGTTAGGCCTCGTTCCTCTTGGATCTCGAGGGGAGGGAAAGTTTGGAAAGATGCCCCAAGACTGTGAGGTCAAATCATGCGCCGCTGAAGGTTGCTATCTGGTGCTGACCTCTCTGCTCCATGCCCCATGCACTCAAGAGCGCTGCTCCCGCTCCCTCTGCGTTGCCACAAGCCTCGGGCTCCTCTCCTCGAAATGCCTGTCAGCAGCCAGGCGGCTCTGGCTGCACAGCACCTCGCTTTGTCCCTGGAGGCGAGGAGCTGCGCGGGGCGAGCAGGCCGCAGCCCGGGGGCACAGGGCGAGCGAAGTGACTCCGCTGCTCCCTCACGCAGGCTGAAGGCGGCGGCAACGGGCGGGACGCAGCGGGGGGCGCAGCTGCAGGCGGCTGGAGCGAGGCCCCCACAAGTCTCGCGGAAGAGCAACCCGCAGCGCCGCCCGGCCCGGCTCAGTGCGGTCCCTCCTTCCCCGCCGCCTCCGAGCCGCTGGCTGCACCAGGCGCTGTCCTCTCTTCCCCGGGGCCTCCGAGCCCGGCCCCGGCCCTTTGCGACCCGTCGGGACCCACTGGCCCGGGCGGGAGGGGGCACCCTCGGAGCGGTGCCCACCCGCGCGGCACTGCGGAGCCACGCAGCTCCTCAGTCCTCAAAGCCGGGCCCGGCCCCGCGCCTTTTTTTGTTTGTTTTGTTTGGGAGTTTTTTTGTTTTGGGGTTTGTTTTTTTTAATTCTTGGCATTGCATTTGGCAGCAGGAGGGAGACTCTCCAAGCAAGCAATTCCCCGCGCAGCGCGGCCAGCGGAGAGTGAGGAGCGTGCTCGGTTTTCAAGGCCGGTTGGCAGCTTTCCGCGAGCAGCTAATAGTATAACAAGCGGGCTTTGATAAAGCCGAACTAATTACCCCTCTTAATTAAAGTCTTTAGCAGTTGTTGCAGTGTTTTGGCAAGAAAGCTTGAGAGGTTTGCAGTTAGCAACCCCCGAGCCGAGACTCACAGCGGAGTTGCTGCTGATTAACGCGCGGTGCATTTCAAGGACCTGGCACCCAACCACAGCTCTGGTCCGCATCCATCTTCCCTCCGCGGCTGGCGACACCCCGACACCCCTCCATGTCGGGAACCGCAGCTTTCTACCAGGAGCAGCGCTCGGGGAGCCCAATGATTTCAGGAGCTGGCGCGCCCTCGATGATTCAATCATCGTGTTCTGAGTATTTATTTTTTTTCCACCAGGTCAACGCATTCAACGTTTCACGTGCAAGACTCAACTCCGTACATAGTGAACCAGCTCTGTCCATAGAGATACGATATTCAAGAGGGGGAAGAACGGGGGAGAAATCAAGAAGGGACAACCAGCAGGCATGTGAATCAACACAATGGAAATATATACACATCGAAATAATTAAAGTGGTGCAGCATTCCCGGCTCGGATAATACAGATCCCAATAAATACAGCAGAAATTGGCTTGGCTTTTTCTTTTAAAACCATCTCCAAACCTGAGATGTCAAAGGGGAGGGGAGGGGAGGAGCGGGGAGGAATCGAGTCTTTAAAAAAAAATAGGAGGGGGGGGAAAAAACCAAAACAAAACAAAGAGAAGGAAACGATCAGCCCTGTAAATGTTAGTGGCGATATAGAGCATAATACACAAAACCGCTTAACAGGTGCATGCAAAGAGGCGGCGGAGCTCCGGGCCGTTCTGTCCTCACGGCTGGGGCTGGTGGAGCGGCGGCTGCAGCAGGGAACCCGGCGGCTGCAGGGCTGCGGGCGGCTGGTCGGGCCCCAGCTCGGCGGGGGCTCTGGGCAGTCCCAGGGCGCTGTCGTGCAGCTTGCGGACGTGCTTCTTGAGATCAAAGTTCCTGCAGAAGCCCTTGCCGCAGGTGGGGCACGTGAAGGGCTTCTTGTCGTTGTGGGTGTGCATGTGGAAGGTCAGGTTGTACACCTGATGGAAAGCCTTGTTGCAGATATTGCACTTGAACTGCTTCTCCCCGCTGTGGGTCAGTTTGTGGTTCTTGTAATTGCCTGCGGACACACAAGTAGGGCAAAGGGACACGGGGCTGAAAACTGCGCACTGCGTGCCCTCCCCGATCCCCTCCCAGCCCGGGCACGGCGGCCAGGCAGCCTTGGGACAGCGCTCTTCTCTGTGCCCCCTCTGTGCACGCCCTGTCCCGCCAGTCCCGCAGGCACGACCCACGCTCGGCGACCTCAAGCAACCTCTCAACGAAAGAAAGCGGTTCTTTCCAAATAATCTCCGCGCCGGGGCCGGGATCGAAATGAACGATTAGAATCAGCCCGAGAGCCCCGCGCCGAGCGGCCGACGGGCCCGGGGAGGCTGGAAATGTGCTGAAACCTGCGGCTGGCTCTTGGGAAACAAACCCGGGCAGCAGCTGCCAGGGCAGCGGGCTCTGCTGCATCCCTGCCCCACAAACGGCGGATGGTGGGACCCAAGCATTTGATCTAGCAGTGCAGTCAGCCACGGAGGTTAAAAAGTGAAATCATAATAAATTATAATGATAATAGAAAAACAAAATATCCCCGCGCCGCTTTTCGCGGCCTAGAGCGTGCCCGGTACCTTTCTGATGAAAGCCCTTGCCGCAGAACTCGCAGACGAAAGGCTTGTAGCCGGCGTGTATTCGCGTGTGCGTGTTTAAAGTGGAGCTGCGGTTGAAGGCTTTGCCGCACTGGTTGCACTTGTGAGGTTTTTCCTACGGGGAAACAAGAGGCAGCGAGTGCGGGGCTTTGGGAGGACTCCTGTTCGTCGGAGGGGATAAACACCTCCCGCCCGAAGGCGTCTGCAAAGCGCCCTGTCCTGCCACACGTGCAGCCGGCGGCTTCCCACAGCCCTACCCGGGGCCCTTAGGTTTTTCCTTAAAAAAAAACAAACCCCGAACCCCAATGCAATCCCCTCCCAGCCCCGCCCGAGTGCCCCCCGCAACCTGGCCGGCAGCGGGAGGGGTATTCACCTGCGTGTGTATGATCTTGTGCCGGCAGAGCGTGCTGGCCTGGCGGAAGCCCTTGCCGCAAACTTTGCAGACAAAGGGCCGGGCCCCCGTGTGCACCGGCATGTGGCGGGTTAAGTTGTAATGTGCGTTGAACACCTTGGGAGGGAAAGCAGAGAGAAGCGAAGTTAAGCGCGGGCGGGCCCGGCGCCGGGGGGCAGCGGGGCCGGGCTGGCCCGGGGCAGCGCGGTACTTGCCTTGCCGCAGACCTCGCACGTGAAGACTTTGGGCTTGCTGCTGGGCGAGCTGCGCCCGAACTCCGAGCCCTTGAAAGCGATCTTTTCCGAGAGGATCTGGGCGCTTTCCTTCATGTAGTGCTGTAGCTGCGCCTGCGAGAGGTCCTTGAAGGCGACCCCCGCGGGGTACTTGTCCGCGCCTGGCAGCACCAGCTTGTTGCGCTCGGCCAGGTACGCCTTGGGCGGCGGCTGCAGGGGCGAGCTGAGGAAGTAGGAGGCCACGGGGTGGATGTTGACGCCGGAGGAGGGGTGGCACGGCCCGTCGCCGCGGTTGAAGTAGCAGAGGGCGCCCATGGCGTGGAAGGAGGAGTGGTTGACCACGCGGGGCCGGACCAGCTTGTACTGCTGCAGGGGCAGCGCCTCACGGGAGAAGTCGCCCTTCAGGCTCAGGGCGCAGTTCAAGAGCTCGCCGCAGCTGAAGGAGGCCGGGGAAGAGGAGTCCAAGTGCGCCTTCCTCGGCTCCGGCCCGCCGCCCGCCGCCTTGGCTAGCGGGTCGTAGGCTACCGGCACGAAGGGGATCATGCAGGGGATGGAGGAGTTGAGGTGCAGCGCGTGCTTGGGGTCCCCCTTGGGCCCGGAGCCCTGGAGGAAGTGGGGCACGGGGATGGCCTTGGGCTCCGGGGTCCTGGCCATGATGCGCTCGATGGAGAAGGCGAGCGGCTTGGAAGTGCTGATCATGTTGCTCCGGGCGGACAGGCTGTCTCTGGCTGGAGCAGGCGCTAGGAGTTTGGTCGCCGTGTGCTGGCCACTATTGTCCATGGCTGGATCGCATTTGCTCGCCGGGCTGCGCCGCTTTGGTAGACGCCTCTTCCCCCCCCTCCCCCTTCTCCTGTCACTGATCTGCGAGGAGGGAGAGCAGCATCCTCGCCGCCGCCGTCACCGAAGCCGCAGCCGGCGGAACCAGCCTCTCCGGCCCAGGGGCCTCGTGCCAGCCCATCGCGGCTTGCTCCGGCGCTCCAGTGACTCGGGGACAATCGCTACTTATTTCTATCAATAGGACGTGTTGTGTCAATAGCGCAGCCGCGGCCCCGCCAATCGTTAACTTCCGAGCGCAGAAGGTAAACTAGATAATTGCTCAGTTCGCTTCCAGCAGGCACCGGGAAAGTTTTCTCCCCCCCCTCCACCCCTGGCGCCCGGCGGCTACTTCTCATTGGCTCCCGCCCCGGGAGGAGGCGCCTCCGGCCCGCTCCCTCCCTCCCTCCCTCCGCCGGCGCGGGGCGCGGGGCGCGGCCGGGCTGTGGGGCCACGAGGCGCCGCGATCAATGCGCTTGTTTGGCTTTAAGTGACATCATCTGAAATCGTTGCGCGGGCGCTGAGTCGGAGCTGGGGCCGGCTCCGGGCCAGCGGCCGCGGGAGGAGCTGCTGGGAGGAAGGGGCTTGTTTCCGCGCCACTTCCCAGCCGCGGCTCGGAGCGCGCGCGGCCTGTGCTGCCTGCCGCCGCCCCGCGCCTGGGACATGCCGTCCCGCTGCTGCCAGGGGGGCCCCGAGGGCCCCGGCCCGGCAGCTTGGCCGAGGAGACGGGAGAGCTCCAGGCACCGGCTGCCGTGTGTCAGTCCTCCCGCGGGCGCCGTGTCCTTGCTGGGCGTGATAGTAGAGCTGTACCTGTGCAAGGTGTGCACGTACCCTGCTGTGTGCCAAAGGAAACGCACGCCCACACGATACTTTCATGTACATACGTCTAAATCTGTGTATATATCTATCAAATGTTTCACTATAACGACATACGCATTTATTTATACATGAGTATGCATGTCTGTGTACACATACACACAAACACACATTACATACACAGACACACAGTACACACGCATTATATAGATACACACACCTGCATATATACAAGCACATGTACACACTTTACATACACACGCAGACACACATACACGCATTACATATACAAACACATAGTACACGTATTTATATATATATGTACACACCTACACACACATTACACATATATATATTACATTGTACACACGCACATATATATAATCTACACACGCATATACACGAACATATAGACGCGCGCGCACAGCTGTCCACACACACCTGGCAAACATCAGGCGCACACAGGTGCGCGCACAACAGGAGAGAGTGGTCGCGCAGCCGCTATGTAGCGCGCACCTCCAGCCCCCGAGGCAGCTCACGGACAAGACCGCGCCGAGCGGCAGAGGCGGCCCCTGCCCTCGGGTGTTTGCTGGGCCGCGGGGCGCGGGCCCTGTCCCACAAGGCCGAGCGCTCATGCCCGCCCATCCGCCTGGGACCTCGCAGGCCTCCAGACAGCCTGAGACGCGCGAGCAGTGCGGGGCGCGGAACCACGCGAGTGCCCGGCAGCAGCGCTGCGTGCGGCGGGGGGCTGCCCGGGGCCCGGCCGCGGCTCGGGAAGGTCCAGGGCGCACGTGGGGACGCCGGGCCGGACCAGCAGGGAAGGAAGGATCTTCCTGCCCTGCCGCCCGCTCCCCGGTCTCTCCCTCTAGTGCCCTATGGGCTGAGGGGTCTCCTCGCCCTCGGCGTTGCCCCGAGCACAGCCTGGCCGAACCGGAGCTTCCCTCCCTGGCCCGGCCCGTGGGCTGCCCTTGCCCCACCGGCCCCGCTCCCGGCCCGGCCCCACCGGGGCGCACACAAAGGCCGGGCCGGTGGCTTCCCCAGCTGGAGCGGGGCCCGCGGCAGATGGGTCGCGGCTAAGTCGCTAATTGCCACCTTGGAGGGGCCGATCAGGTTCCCAGCGCCGGGCTCTCCTCTTACCTGCTGCTTCCTGCGGCGGCCCCGCCAGCCTTGCAGCCCCCGGAGCCTGCCAGAGACGCTGCGATCCAGGGCCTTGCCTGATCCGCACTGAGGGACGGGACCCAGGGCCGGTGCGTCCAGGCGTGTGGAACCCGGCCCACCTTCACCGGGGCTCTTCTGGGGCCGGAGCATGTGACTGCGTCCCAGAGGCCACGCGGCTCTGGCCCAGCCCTGCCCCAGCCGGCTCCGCACCGGCCGGCCCCGCTTTCCGGGCCCGCTGATCCGAGGCTGGTGCAAGGGCGCGGGGCCAGGCGCGGAGGCCGCGGGAGGCGGCACCACTGCTGGCACACGGGCCTCTCGTCCAGGCCCTCCGCTGCTCGTCCCGCTCCGGCCAGCGGCAGCAACGCGGGGCCGCCCTTGGTTGCAGCCCCGAGCCCCGCGCGGTGCGTCCGCGGGCTAGCGGGGAAGGCGGCGCTGACTGCCATCCACCCGAGCTGGTGCAACACGTGTTCGCCTTTCGGCTCCCGGCCCTTCCTTGGCCGAGCTCGGGAAGCCCGTGAGCACCCCACAGCCAGCCCCCACTCCCGTAGGGCCCGAGAGCGTTTGGCTATCGTCCGCCTTGGGAAAGCAGCTGCTCTCCTCGCCCAACCCCCCGCCTCGCTCCTTCGCCCCTGGCCGCTGCTGTCGCCCCGCGAGCTCTCCAGCCCGAGCACCGGCCGACTCTGGAGCTGGGGCTGCAGCCAAAGGCGATTAGAGAGAGGCACTGCGCTGCCGAGCCCTTAATCTTTCATTTCTTCCTATTTAATCCCAGCCATCGTTCCGCAGCTTGTTTTTAAGTAGAAAACGAATCGGAAAGGATAATAACAGGGCTAACCTGGTACGGCGGGCGCGGAGCGTCTCCTGGAGCTGCCTGCGGCGCCCTGACCCTGCTGCGTCTCCCAGCCGGCTCCTTCCTCAGCTGCCCGCGAGCTGCGGCAGGAGAAGGCGGCGGGGCTGTAGGAGGCTTTGCTCGGGATTATTTTTGCCGGTGGCTTCCAAGGAGGGAGCAAGACGGTGAGAAGAAAACACTTGTGGCCCCGGCAGTGGGGCCCCTGCGCTGGACTTCGTTTGCAGTAATCACTCCTGCTCCTCGTGCTCAGATCCGCGCACTCCCGCGCTGCCGGGACTAAGCGCAAGCCCGAGCCGAGCCCGAGCGGGGGCTGCAGTTCCCTTCCCCCGCGGTCCTGCAGCACTGCTCTTCCGCGGCGTGAGCCGGACACAGGCGGGGGCTAAGCCCACCGCGCCTCGGCGTGTCTCACATCGCAATTAGCCCCTGGCTCCTGGGGTGGCCGCCCTGTGTCACAGCCAAGGGCTCGGGTTCGTTTTGTTCTGGGTGGGTTTGGGTTTTTTTAAGTGACACAACAAGCGGTTTCTAGAGGAATCCAACGAAGACAAACGCATCTCGGCTCCAGAGCAGGGCAGCTGCTGTGGGGCCGGGTAAGCGCTCTGCCCGGCGCGGTCCCGTCCGGGTCCCACGCTGCGCAGCCCTATGGACAAGAGCGGCTCCAGCTTGCGGGAGATCCGCGGTTCTCACCTGCTGAATGCGGGTGCCGGGGAAAAACCTGTTTGTTTTGTATTTTTCGTTGTATTTATATATTATTTTAAAAGGCAGGAGAGTGAGGCTCGCCTTCGGGCCGGCGTTCTCTCTCCTTGCCGGCACTAGGGACAGGGATGATGACACCGCGGCTTTCGTTTTCAATGAAACCTTTGTTTTGTTTTGGTTTGGGTTTCTTTAAAGGGACTCGATGGGAGAAAAATAGCCGCGGCCAACCCACGTCCCAGACAGCAGCCCCGGCTGCGGCTCGGCACGGAGCACCAACCCGGGGCATTTTTCCACGTGCAAACTCTTTAATCACGTATCATTCCAATTAGAAGTGAGCGCTCAGAGCAGCACTCCCAGCTCGCCTTAATGCATGCATACGATTTGTCTCCCCGCAGCAGCTCGAGACATGAACTCTAGCAATCACGGCTAATCTAATCAGTCCGCCTATGAGGGGACCCAGTGGTGTCATCAACTCCAAAGGGCCCTTGGAAAAAGTGGCTGGGAGGGGCCAGCAGCAGCTGGGACTATGAATGACACTTTCCTACTTGTTCCTTTCCCAGTTCAACACATGCTTAGCTGTATTCCTGTGAAATGAACGTGTTACACCGCCGGGCTCGGGCAAGCGCCCTGCATCGGCTCGGGGATCATTGACTTCTCTTTTCTTCTAGGCTCCGTGCGCGAGGAGCCGGGCGGAGCCGGGCGCCCTGACCCGCCCGCGGGGCACGTGCAGATTTCCCCGCGCTGCCAGGCGCAGTTTTCCCCTTCCAGGTCAGAAACCCGGGACGAGATCCAGTCCCGGGGCAGCCCGCCGCAGGGCCCGTGCGTGTGTCTCGGCTGCCTCTGAGCAGCATCGTCACCTCTGCACCGCCGAGAAAAAAAGGAAGAGTCCGTCCCTCCACCGGCGCCGGAGCCTGGGAGGCGAGCGGAGGGGGCGATCCCCGGAGTCCGGTCTCAGGGCAGCTCAGCACGGCTCGCTTCCCCTTCCCCCAGTACAAACAGATGGGACAAATCCGGTCTGTGGAGTGAGCCTGGCGGGCAGGCTCTGGGCACCTGCACGGCGCTGTGGCAAGCCCAGCCCTCCTGCGGGTGCCAAGGACACGAAAGGAGTTTCCATCCACCGATAGAAACCTGTTCCTACTTTCTTTTCCTTTGGGAAAGTGCTGTCATAGCTAATGCCGTTTGCTAAAGTTTTTTGGGGTTTTTTTGGTTTTTTGTTCTTTTTGAAAGCCAATTTAATAAATGTATTACAGACACAAGGTGGCTAAAGCGAGCGGCTCTTTCCCTTCTCTCCCTAACACCTGCAGAGCGGCTTTGCTTCTACGTACGCTGTCGTCACAACGATATTTGGTGGGTTTGGGGGGGGGGGGTCGGGGCCAGGTTGCTGGAGCTGGAGCCGGGCAGGGCGTGATGAGCTCGGACGGATCCAGGTCCTAGCTAGAGCAGTGCGAGCCCGCGGCCCCGCGTTAGGAGGTCCCGGGGCGCTTCCGGCGTTGCGGGCTTTGCTCTAGTTTGCAGGGCGTGGGGAGAGACCGCTACGTTCCCCGTATGTCAGTCAGAGAGAAGGAGCCCGGCGAGGATGGGCCAAGGGGACTCTGACCTCTCCCTTTTCTTCTGTAGAAATAATTCCCGGATTTTCAATGTGAGTATAAGTGAGGAGTTAAAGCATCAGTTTACTGGCAAGAAGCCGAGGGAGGGCAGATCCCAGAAGGGATTCATCATCTGTATGAGAAGCAACGTTTGTGCACACATGGAAATCGCTAAATATCACTACAGGGAGGGGACTTTTGACGTCATTCACCAGTAACAACTAGCAGATGTGACGTTGCAGCCCCTTCAGCCTCGGAAGAGCAGTCCTCGTTCAGATCCGTCCCTTGGTCAGTCCTGTTTAGAGTGTGAAGCTTAGAGGTTAAAAGACATGCCACAGGGAGGGTCAGTGGCAACACGAGGGCTGGGCAGAGCCTAACTCCTGTGTTCTGAACCCTTCTCATTCACATCCCTTCAGGTCAGTGGGCTCTGGACGAGCCCGAAGCCTGATCTGCACGTGTGAGATGCTCTGCTGTGCATCTTATATAGATCAAATATGCTGTTGAGGAAGCAAAAGTGCTCCCAAAGCCCAGAACAGGGGGCTGAGTGTTTGGGACCTGTCAGCAGCTGTGCGCTGGTGGCTTTGCGGAGCTGAACTTCACCTTCTCTATTGACATTGGCTCTAGTGCCCCGATCTAGTTCTTGTAGGCAAGAGCAGCTCAAGTCGTGGCGGCCCCCCAAAGCCTCTTTCCTCCCTTCCCGTGCCTCTGCTGGACAGGAGCCGGAGACATTCAAAGGAGAGGGCCCTGGAGGTTTCTCCGAGGCTCCGGCACCAGAAGCCGCAGTCAAGGAGCGGAAGAGCTCGGTCTGTTCAAGGCTGTTCCGCTCCCCTGCCCAGACCTTCACGCATCCCCCTGCTTTTCCCCTCGGGGCTAGAGAGCGGGCAGCAGCCAGCCCAGCTTGCTGGCAGGTGTTCCCAGCATGGGCCTGGCTCCTAAGGGCTCATTCAGACTGCCAGGACTCGTCCCGGGATTCCACCAAGGTCGCTGCTGCCGGATTCAAGCGCGGGGACTGCGGCTTCTGTGCCTCCCCCTTCGACAGTGCTGCGAAGGCGCTGGGCGGGGGCACTCAGATGGGTTTTCCTCCCCGCTCCCGGCCCTGTGGGCCCACACACACGTGCCCAGAAGCCCTTCGCACGGTCCCGTGCCCGTGGCTTCCAGGGCAGAGAGGAGCTCTCTCGTGCCAGGGCCGCGGTAGTGCAGCGAGCGGGGGCGGCCCCCCCCCCCCGCCCCCCCCCCCCCCCGGCCCCCCCGCCCCCCCCCCCCCC
>JAGPOW010001296.1:101500343-101560846 GCA_030014935.1 Caiman crocodilus
CGCCCGGGCCCGTGCCGGGGGCTACCCGGGCAGCGCGGCGCTCTCGCGTGCCAGGGCCGCGGTCGTGCCGCGAGCTGCCCCCCCCCCCCCCCCGAGTCCTAACCCCAGCGCCTGCCCAGAGCCTCGCGCGGAGCGGGCTCTTCTCTCTTTCACATCCAGCCTCGAGACTGGAATGCTCTGAGGTGACTCTAGCGTGAGCAACTCCCTCCTGGCAGCCCCCGCCAGTCGTTGCACGTCTGTCTGCTCGGGCGGGCGCCTCTGGAGAAAGCATGTAGCGGTGCCAAGCCTTTTGTGCCGCCGGGCCCGTGACAGGCAGGACAGGGCCGGGCCGCCCGAGTCTCCACGCGCTGCGGGGCCGGATCCCGCCTCCCTCGAGGTCAAGGACGTTTCGCGCTAGACTTTTGCCGCGGCAGGAGCTGAACGACGGCTTGCGCACGCTAGCGATTTGCCACCGTGCGGCCGGGCCCAGGTCGGCAATTATGTCAAGCTAGCTGCTAGGGAAATAGCTGAATTAGTTCTGGGGCGGGTGGCAGGGGAAAACCACTCGCTGGAGAACGCAAGTGCTCAACAAACAGCGGGGGCGACATGCCGGTCACGCCGCGCCGCCCTCCAGGACCAGCGCGTTTACCCTCCCTTGTCCTTCGGGCGCTGACTTCGTCTCTGCCGCAGGCAGGGGGTGTCTCGGGGGCTCCTTCCCGGCCTGGGCACAGACCCTCCCTCGCTGCTGGGCTTCGTGTTTCAAAGTGCACCGCGGACGCATTACCTCATCTGATCTGCGGGCCCTGGTGTCGCCACTGCCGAGGCGTCCGGGGCTGAGGGGAGGGCAGGGCAGGGCCGCTCGGTGCGGGGCCCACGGACTCACGGATCCTCCAGGCTCGCCTAGTCTGACCTGGCCCGAGGGAAAAGCCACCGCGCTGCCTCGAGGATTTGCTGCGCCAGAGACCAGGACTCAGCCCCCTAACCTCTTGCGATTGCTTCTTTGAGTATCAGCAGGGGTGACCGCCCTCTCGGCTGCAAAGGCTGGGGGCGCGGGCCGCCGGGGACACTGACACGGGATAGTGGGCAACAGGGACTCACGGGATGGGACCAGGAATGGTGGGCAACAGGGACCCACGGGATGATGGGCATCCGGCCGTAGTGCCCCGCAGGGCGTGGGGAGCGGGCGCTGGGCCTGACTCAAGGGAAAGCCTTAGCGCCGGCGGGCTCTGGCTCTGACCCTGGGGCTGCGGCTCAGGCCCGGCTCGTGGCAGGGCCCTGCGATCACCCGGGGCACCTCGCACCTCACTACACCCTGTGCTCTCGCTCCGCGTGGCTCGTTTGCTACCGCCCCGCAGGCGGGGGAGAGGAGCTCTCCGCCGGCGGCCCTGGAGCGGGCACAGCAAAAGGGAGCAGGGACCCGCGCTTTCCTGTTGCTCCGCTGCCCCCTGCAGCCGGCGTCGCCCCGCCCCGCCGGGGCGCCCCGGGGGCAGGAGGTAGGCGCGCACACACCTTGCAGCTCAGGTCGAGGGACGGAGATTATTGGATTAGTGACCCGCAAAGTTAATTGCTCTTGAACTTCCTTTCCCCCCGGCACAGGTCTGAAAGCAAATCCAGACCCCACCACTGCTCATTCCGCACGAGGTGTCTCAGCTCCTCTCCGCCCGGGCCGTCGCTAAAGGGGCAGCGCGGACTTCCCACCATCGACTCACTGCGAAGAGGAGCTTTGCCCGCCCCCCCGGGGTCAGGCCCTTCCAGCCTCCTCCAGATCAACGGAGCCCTTCCTGGCCCCCCTTCCCTTCCCTTCCCTTCCCCGGCCGGCCTGGCTAGTCCTGTGCCAGGGAGACGGCGCGGAGGTGGCGCCTGGCCGCGGGGCGGTGCAGTCCCGGGCGGACGGGCCGGGCGCACACAGCAGGGGGCCTGGGCTGAGTGGCCCGGCCGCTGAACAGCCCGGCTCTTCCCAAGAGCGGTTTTAACCTCTTCAGCCGCCCCTCGTGGAGGAGCCCCATCCAGGCCTCTAATCTCTCGCTGCCCTTCTCTGGCCCTCTGAAGGACCGGGAGCCAGAACTGGCCCCGTGTTCAACGCCTCGGCGCCCCGTAAAAACCCGAGGAAAAGACGTGTTTTTCGTCGGGTTTGCGGGTGCTCGGTGCACGCCTGTCCCCAACGCAACAGGCAGCCCGCGCTTCCCGCGGTTAAACCCATCTCCCGCTGCCTCGCCTCGCCAGCTGCGACGCAGCCCAAGGCACGGCTGCTCGGGTTTGGCCGAGCTCCGGGGAAGGAGGCGGGGTAGCGCTGTGCAGCGAGCGCCTGGAGCAGCCCCGCCGCGACACGAGGGGCCCTTCCCGCATCCGCCCCTGGAGCCCCGCTGCCCCCCGCCGGGAGCGAACAGCGCCGGCAGGTGCCCCCAGCCCACCCCGTGCGCACCAGCGGCTCCTTCTTGCATGGCAAAGCCCCTAGCGGCTCCTCTCCCGGCGAGAGCTGCAGGCGCTTGAAACAGGACAAGGCAGGCAGCACAAGAGGAGCGCTGCAGCCTCCTTCCTCGCCCTGGATACGGGCGATCTAGGCTAGGGAAGGATTTCGAGGGGAGCAGCATCCCCGTTCTACCCCATTGCGGTAGCCTCCTCCTCGGCCTGGGAGTCTGAAGTGCACGGCGCACTTGGTTTCCCCAGCAGCAACAGCCGCCGCCTGCCCCCGCGCCGCGCCGCGCCTCGGCGACCACCGGCTCCCGGCAGCTCTGCGCTTCAGGAGGCGGCGGCGCTTTGTGCTTTCACCGCCCCCCGAGGTTTCCCGAGCTAGGAGGCTTCATGTAAGGCTCTGAATTATTCCAAGAGTACAACACTTAACTCTGGTGAATTAAGCGCAGGCATTTAGGGTCAAGGAGAACTTTAGTAACTTCTCTCACCCCTTCTTTGGACGTTGCTCTTTCAGCTTTCCTCTGGATTCCATCCCTCTGAAGGGAACAATTTGTACCCCTGCCTCACGAAAACAATCCACCCCGTCAAACAAAAAAGAAGCACCCAAGCTAGTGACATTTTTTCATAGAAACAGCTGTTTTGAGAACCTTTTCTGACTTCTTCAGACTCGCATCAAAAGAAAGGATTACAGTCATGCCCATGGCCTTGGTTATTCACGTAGTTCTCCAGCTGAAGTGGGTTATGGAAAAAAAAACCCGTTTTTGGAAATAACGTTTTAAAAAAGGAAACAATACAAGGGTTCAAATGCTTTGAAATACTGAAAACATTTTTTTATTTTAGAATTCTATACAAAGTTGGATAGATACAGGAGGGGTCATGACAAATTGTGTTATTGCCTGCAAATTGTCACATAGAAATAGAAACATTGATGGCAAGCTTACTGACATCCAACATGATGAGATATCCTTAAACTTGCAAAACAAAAATGGGGGACAGAAGACAAAGCACTCCTAAGTAGTTTAGTGTCCTTGAAGTCTTTCTATGTATATATCAAACTTAAAACACTAAGAACCAAGGTATAAGTTTTAATGCACACTGCACAATAATGAAAAATTAAGTACAAAGCAGGAAAAATTACATGTAAAGTATAATCCTGAAAACACACTAACTTTATCAAGGGCACTGAATTATTCCAAGAATGACTTTCTGTATAATGATTGTGTTTTATGGGAGGCACACAGCTTGTTTTCTGCACAGGACATCACTATTTGATGGAGTTACAAGAACAGGTGGTAACTAACAAAGGAAACAAACTTGACCACAAGTGCAACTCAAATTCCATGCCAATATTCTCACAGATCTAAGCAAAACTACACTAAATTATGCTAAAACCATTGTTCTCAGAAAGTCCTTGGCTCTTTTCTCTAAATAACTTCTCTCTCGATTTTTTTAAAGAAGGAATGAATTACATGTCTGCAATTGTGTTATAAGGCAAAACTATAAATGCAAATACCAGGACAAGTTACAAAACAAACACCTAGCATTAACTTCTAGGTGAAATAGCTCACTATTACCCTTCTTCCTCATCACTGTCTTTCATGGTGATACCTTGAAGTCCTCCCGCATCAGTGACTGAGACTGTAGCCTCCTCTACTGTAAGACGGCTGTGAACAGTATCATAGGTTTTACTGTTCAATGTTCCTTCCAACACACCCTGCAACCTGAAGTCTCGGTAGGTTTTCTGTAGTAAGGAGAGAGAATCTAAATGTATCACTGGACTTTCCCAAAGTCTTGGCATGTGCATAAAGTGCCTGATATTCGTGCACTATAAAATGTTGTAAGGCAGGCCCAGCATAAAAAAAAATGTGATTATTTTGGTGTATACATCTTTTGGTGAATGCTCAGCAATTTCTGGACATTTAAAAATACCTTCTGTTAAGCCCTACCAAAAGGAAGGGCTGAAAGTCAGTTATCACATTTGAAAATATAGCACCCAATGACAATGTTATGTGCCCATATATCCACAACTTCTGATTACCTGTGAACTTTTGCCTAAGGAGGAAAAAACCTGTTATAACCAGTCAAGTACAGAGACATACCAAGTGACAAAAGGCCAACTCGTTTGAGGTGTTAAACACTTTATCAAAGTTTGTAAGATGTGTTACAATTATTCCTTCAAGGCAGATTTCTCTTGCATACCGCTTTAAAAAGGAATCCTATTTCCTGGGACAACTTCTCTCCAAATTTCCCAATCTCCAAAAAACTTAGCTCTCAAGTTTTCCTACACTCTGGATTAAACATAGGGTAACTTTCATTAGTGGTAGTGACAGTGAAAGTGCTACTATACTTTGGTCACAGATGTAGTTTAGACATGGACAATTTTACAAAACAGGAAAAAAATTATGTACACAATGCTAAATTGTTATATGCCAAAGGTCCACACCACAGCTTGAAACCCCCCTTTTTAAAGGGCTGTATATTGTACATTTCTGTAACCCACTTAGTGTACATTTCTCAGTAATTCTACAGTTGTCTCATTTATTCTGTGAAAACCTGACAAAGAGCTTTTTGACTATCTAAATCAGTTCACATACTTTCATAAATCAGTCTTAAGTATACACATTTTGAAGCTGGGAAATCTACACTTATATAGCCAACTGTAAAACTAGTTTACAGTCTAGCAGAAAATCTTAAGATCTAGATTTCTTTCCTTATAATTTCCTTTTTGTTTATTTCTGGGTTATAAACTAGGTGTCAAAAAACAAATTAAGAAACAAATTTTAAAATGTGTCTATATCCTGTGATGTAACAATTTCTATAATGACTATTAAAAAAAGAGTGAATATTCACTGAAATTCTAATCATCTCTAAGCTCTTCCTTTTATTCACTTGTCAAAGTTTTGTTTCTCTGATGCATATGTTTACCATGACATATTTGAGTTTTTGCTTTGAGCGACAAAAGTGAGAGGAGTTGCACCTTCCAGGGAAGATATACTAAGGTAGGCAGCAAAAAAATCCTAATAGATCCCTCCTTCCTCTCCAACATTACTCCAAAAGCATGTGATCAGCCCCTCAATAAGGCCTACTTCCCCTTCTGCCCATAACTATAGGAAATGACATGCTTTTTTTTAAACAAACAATCCCTGCTCAGTACTTGCAAGACGGTATATCACTTCCTCTCAATACTTTTTGATGATCTGTCAAAGGGGAGAACTTAATTCTGCCACTAAATGTGGTTATTCCTTAAATCCTGTAAATGTAAGTATACTTGTTGCACTGTTTGAGTTTTAGAATTTGACTAAAGACACAAGCTATTCAATAAATTGTTTCCTTTGTTCACAAGCTTTTGTTAGTGCCTTGCCTGTTCAATTTTAGACATAACATCATATATCCTATTTCCTTTTCTTTACCAGCTGAGCCTACAGCATTTTATCATGCTTTGCCCTCTTTCTTTCTTTAGAGAGTATCTTAGGACTCAGTCTTGGCTCTTCTTGTAGAATCTCTTGCTGGATGATAACCTCCATTTGCAAATTTCATCCCTTAACTTGCCCTAATTTCCTTCTCAATCTCTCATCTGTCTTCAGTCTGGTGTCTTTACTTATCATTCAGAGATTCATGGATGCCTTTATTCTACTCCATAACATCTCACTTAGACTTAATGGATGTGTCCAGACAAGAGCAGATGTTTGTTTTCCCAAAGTCAAGTAGTAGTCCTACTTTTTTGGGTGTGGATCTCCTGGGGTCAACCCCCCAGCACTTCCACTGCAAAGTAGCAGTGTGGGGAATGCCTGCATGTGTGGAGCCGCAGACAGGTCTGTGGTGCCACATACTACACTTGATCTGAGCTTTCAAGATGCCGAGAAGTGATGTCCAAGCTCATCTGGATGTGGCCAATGTGAGCTCTTACCAAACACATCGGCTTCACTTTTGTCACCTTTGATAATGCCAGTATCCTTTTCCATGTCCCAAAACACAACCTTGCTGCTGTCTCTGAACCTTCTCATTATTTTTCTCTTCCCCTCTAGTCCATTAAACTCTCATTTATTTTTCCCAGAACACTTCAAAATTAATTCCTTCCTCTCCTTATTTACTGCCAGCACACCAGGCAACACCCTCTTAGCAGAGGATGAGAGATAATGAAAAGAGCACATCTCCTCCTCCTTTTTTAAAGTCAGTTTAACAAGCATCTCATCCACTGGTTTGGAGGAGCAGTGTCCAACTCTCCTCCTTCTCCCTCCTCTTGGCTGGATTCACATAGCAATACATCCCATAATATTCCTAACTGCTTTAACTATCACCTATTAATTTTCCATGTGGACTCTTGTAGCCTCCCTTTGGTTAATCTTTCACCTATTTCGCTGCCCCCAGCCTACCCAGAACACAGCCATCAGGGTTTTCACTCTCCTAATACAATAACATTCACATACTAACACTATTAGTTTCCCATATTTAATGTTTTACATTAATGTATTGAATAACCTGTAGCATTTACATTTAAATTCAATGAATCAACAATGAACAACCATTAATTGAAGGGTAACTAAAACAACCAGAAGATGAAGATATCTTACCCAAATCCCATAGACTAATAAGTTTTGCAGCTTGCCCTGAAAGCCCTCATAACTGTTATGTCAGATCAAATAGAGGAATAGGTTCCACAGCAGAAGGCTGTCACTGAAAATGCTCTCTTCTCAGCCCTCAAACACATGCATCAGCTTGAGTATCCCATTTATTTCAACTACTGGGGTGAACTATAGTCTTCTAAATGCACAGATTAAATACATTTCTTTATGTTTTACAAATTTAAAACTTTGAACATCTAGAAATAAGTTCAAGATGCAGTGGAGTAAAAGTGTAATGTGGTTCTTGTAAGTAAAACCAATTAAGTGCGTACATATAGATGTAAAGTAACACACATGGGACTGAGTACTTCAGGGCCTTTTGTATTGCTAAAAACTGTAGGCACTGAAACCACCTTTGGAGCATGCCTCTCCTGTCTGTAACACACCATGTATTCAGCCATGAAGTTGCTACCAGTCCTACCAAATAAGTGTTCTCATCGCTGACAGGACTGTTCTTCATCTGACTGAGTTAACCATCTTGTCTGTCTGCAGTGTTAATGTAGACAGCAGTGCTGTGGCTGCAGTTAATCCTACCAGCACAATACACTGGTCACTGTAAGTGGCATTGTGGGATCTTCTGGATAATACTAACCTAGGCTCGAGTTTTCCAGAAGTCCACACTTAAATTTGGCTCACCCACACTTAAAAATTACTGTATGCATTTCTTGGTACTTAGATCCTTTACTCCAGAACAGTGTGGGTTAGTGCCATCTCAACTGTTGTTTTTCCTTGTGGAATGCTTTGCAGAAGCCAACACTGGCAGAGGGTCTTAGCTTGCCACCACCATCAGTGTCCTGACCTGAAACCAGGTGCCTAATTCTTTTTCTACTGAAACTAATGGTGTTTTAAGATGGCAAAGCTAAACTTGAACTGAGCTGGTGTTGACTTGATCATGGTAATCTCTGCCATATTGGATATTTTACTGGTTTATGTTGGAAATGGTATGTATAATCCCTGTGTCCGTGAGTTGAATTTATCTTGATTTTGCAGCCATGACTACAAGACAATTAGGAGAAATCAAAGCTACCTCTGAAGCTAGAAGCTTCTTATTGGATATTTCTATGGATAGCGAGGTGTACTCAGTTACAACAATTGAGGAGTAAAAAAAAAAAAAGACCAAACATATAAAACCCACAACTTTAGAAAGGGATATGAATCACTGATTTCATGGCTAGCCTCCAACTAATGGGGCTATGAAGAAACTCCCTTAGGACAGGGAGCTTTTTCTGAAGCATTTGATGACTCTTGTATTCAGAACATTGGAGCAGAGAGATCAGTGGTTAAATTTATGATGCCAATTCCTATGCTCTTACTTCTCTTGGTATTCATTTCTGGCCTATGAAAAATTAGGAAACAAAAAGTTCTTTCATAACCCTATTCCCTAGTTTGAACCTAATAAAGCATAACAGATTATAAAAAAATGTAATTGAAAAAAGTTATAATCCATTTTTGGGAGACAAGAAAGTATGTCAAGGTAAAAACAGCAGATTAAAAAACCCAACTACTATAAATTTGTAAAAAGTCCATATCCAAATCGCTCTAATCTGCTTGTCATAGTGAATATAGAGTGTCATCAAGATTTTTGTTCACTGTTATTTATCATTAGGGACAGCATGGATAATACCTACTCATTCAAGGATAATTAAGTAATAATTTTAAATACACTTAATTCCCCTCATATGGAAAACACAAGTGAACGAATCCATGTGATAAATTAGCAATTTATTTTTATGGAACATATCTGAATTTACAGTGATTCATGTTTATCAACAGCAATTTCTTGTCTTCTAATCAGTCCTCACTTTTCTCTTTGCTATACAATCTTAATCTAGATGCACATTATTTACCTTCACTATCTTGATGAGAGTCTTCAGTTGGTAGATGTGAAGTTGAAGGTCTAATCTGTCAGCCAACCATATGCATATGACTTTCATAGAGCTGCTGTACCATTGCTGGAAAGGAAAGAAAAAAACCCCAAACAAATCCTGCAGTATTCATTTAAGGTATTTGGTAATGAGAAGTAATAAGACACTTTAAAATAATCACAGATCAGCATATGAAGTCAAAGATGATATCATTTCCTGTTAAGAGAATTGCATGCGTTGCTAGAATAATCAACTAACCTGACCTAGACTGTTCTCTGCATGAATTAGCCACCACTGGTCTTTAAGTTGTAACATTTTCATGTGAAATAGTGTTTTGCATGCTGTTCTGTTATCAATAATAGGCATTAAAGTACAGGTACACAAAAAAATTAACTGCTGAAACAGCAGTGGAAAAAGCAGTTATATTATCTTTAGAGAAATATTTTTTCAGTTCTTCACATTTTCATACCGGGCAGGAGAATGGCATCAAATGCCAAATAAGGGCATCTAACAATGATTTAAAAATCCTTAAGTTCTCACTCCTCTGTATTCACTCCTTAGGTAAACACCCAGACTTGAAAGGAGTTTTAGTTTTAAGGAAAGATTAGGTAAAGGAATTAAGTGGAGTAAATATTTTTGGATTTTAATTTAAGCTGATTAGCAATAATACTATTTCTTTTTTCTTGTTTTATTTTTTTTTATGTGTTAGGCACATTGTCACTCAAAGCTTTATGCATAAATATAGCAAAAATAGTCTTCCTGAAGTTGGTGTTCATTTCATCATGAAAATAATGTTTGGATCAAATTTGCTACAGGCCACCTGGTACCTTCTCATTATATAGACTAAGATTTATTAACCTCTTAGACAATGCTATTGCAGTACTTTTCTTCTTACATAATCTGTCAGAGATGCCATTATTTCAGCTATGAAAATAAAGGGATTTGTTTCATTTTAGGAGTAAGAGATTATAGTTTGAGAGAGCTCAGGTCTCAGTCCTGTTTATAGCCTATTTACAGTCAGTCTTTCCCCATAGGGACAAGGTTTAAATCCTTTCCTAATGCAATCACCTCTCTCTTTACTACCTATAGAGCTATATATTTGCGTATCTGAAAATGTAACTTATTGTACAGGGTACATATGTTATATACATTCAAAGAATATGCAGTTTTAGCACTTTCTGAATATAGTGAGCAGCAATAAAACATATTGGAAAGTTTAAGACAATGTGGAATTTGTTTCTGGATATAATTTAACTAATGGGAAAGTAATTAGTATTCAATATTTCAAGATACAAACTTCCTGTTATAATCTTTGAATACACATAATATATATATAAAAATACTGTTCCTTTATAGCAAACAGAATACATTTTGTCTCAGCAGTGACAAGCAATTTAACTTTACAAAATGTCTGTAATAATGAAAACTAACATAATATAATATTGACTTGTATTTGTAAAAGTTGTTCTAGCATAATTTTAATAGGTATAAATATGTTTTAATTACAAATTAGAGAAAGTAAATTAGTCTTATATTGGATCAAACTTATTCCTATTAATTTATTACTTTATTGAACTGAAAAACACTGCATAAAATGCATTTGGTTATATAAATTCCACAAAAATTAAATAACTTAATTCATTTAATATGTGAGATGGATTTGTTATCCATATAATGTTTTTCTGGCTCACTGAAATACATTCTTAATAGGATGTCTTATATTTTATTTATTATACACACCTTTGTCTTTAGCTTTGCATTCAAATTGGTTTACTTTTTGATAATGCATAATGAGTTTTGTTCAAGTGGAGGCTGTAAACCGTACACAGAGGTTTCCATGTATATATAACAAAAGGCATTTCATCACATTCACTTGCTGGACTCTGTTGATGTGATAAATGTGAAATCTCTTATGTCCAGGCGTTTTCTCTCAACCATCTATTGTTACTCACAACAAGATAAGCCTAATCTATTCTCTTATCACTCAGGCTTTACACATCCTATTAACTGGTGTAATTAATAGGGGGGAGATATAGAACATGATTATATCAATTAATTTTAATGAAACTGATGATCTTACATAAGAAAAATCCAATGGCATGGCAACAGTTTATTTCTTTAAGAAGGTTATATATCAAATAATTGGTAAGCAGCAGAAGGGGTGTAAATGGCACAAATTTGCAAACTACAAATACTTTGACAAATTCTATGGTAGGTTATCCCTGTGTAATACAACTGATATTAACCCAGCTGCAGAGGCATAGGTAAGATTAAAGCATAACACATTTTTTGAGAAAATGGGGCTTCTCCCCACTAATAAAAGGAGGTAGGCTAAGAAAAACTACTATTGAATCCAAGCTCACCAAAAATAAAGACAATGAGAATACTGCCAAGCAACTGCAGTCACTCTTTAGCATTAGTTCACCTAGATCTGTGTAACACTAATGCTGTAGAAATAAAATTTGGTAAGCAACTGAAAATTTGCTTTCTCCATTTTATGCATTGTGTAAATGGGAGACAGATAAAAATACTTTTAGAACTAACAAAAATGTTAAAATGTTGAAAGTTGGAGTTTTTGGTAGCCTAATTTTAATGTTAATCCTGCAACAAATGTTTACAATAAAGAAGTTGTGAAGTAATACTATAATGTTATTTTGTATTATCTGAGTAAATATTAAGAGAACCATTATACAGCAAATGATCAATTAATATGTTGAAGAAATGTATTTTTAACCAGAATTACAGGAGGGATAATTTTAGGTTCCACCACCAACATGATCAGATAGAATATTTTTCCTTTTGGCCTCTTTTGCACAGACTGAGTGCTTAGCATAGATTGATGCA
Organism: Caiman crocodilus; assembly: GCA_030014935.1. Taxonomy (NCBI): domain Eukaryota; kingdom Metazoa; phylum Chordata; order Crocodylia; family Alligatoridae; genus Caiman; species Caiman crocodilus. Next base: position 101,512,066 of record JAGPOW010001296.1, read on the forward strand.
GGATAAACACTTGGAATGTCATTTAGATAATATAAGGTGTTAAAAAAGATGTTCTCCCATTTTTGTTTTTTGAATGGATGCTAAAATGAATGGTGTTACAAATGTCTCCTGGGAAGTGGGAATGTAAGGCCTTGCATTTTGATCGTCATTAATACAATTCACAGGCATAGTGCACACCTAACATAACGTTTGGAAGATCTGTTGCAAATTAATTTACAAGCCTGAACAATTAGATAATGGTCCTTAACTTTCAAGAATCTAAATAAAAATAAATACATAAAAATAAACTGCAAATCATTTCCCTTTTAACTGGTTAAAATCACTTTTTCTCTTCTAGCAATGACACTAGAAGTGTATTATAACTCTTGCAGATGTCAGTGATATGGCATTAGTGGCTTATTCTTTGCAGTGGTCTTCAAAGGAATAAAGCAGCAAGTTTATATTATATATTTTTTTTCTTATCAGTACATGACAGCAGCCAACCACTTTAACAAAAATGTTTCCCCCACCCTTATTCATAGTTCATCCAGTTCCTGTAAGGGCATGCATTACTCACTTCATTTTCCTGAGATATCTCTTTTAAAGTAAAAATAAGAGAAAAGGAAAGGCTAGGGTTGACTCTGAGAGACCCCTGTATTTATTCACACTTATTGTGCATGACTGTAGACTGGTAAATCATATTAGCAGCCCGTCTCCCCATCAAGCTGCTACTTGCTTTCCAGCCCTGGGAAGGTTCAACAAATCAACAGGAGCACGGAAAACAGAACATCAGTCTAATCTAGTGTTTAAGGTGAAGTTTTCAAACCCAATCTAAGAAGATCTTTAGAGCAAGCAACAAGCTGAAGGGCTCAGAAGGTGGTATTGACAATGAAAGAGTGTTGAAATATTGAGAAGCGCAGCACTTGTGCATTTTTAATAACAAGAGGGTCAACAAGGACACAACTCCCTCAGTGCCAATAGTTGCCACTGACTATGGAAATTGCCACACCAGGGCTATAAACGCTCTCAGTTCATCAGCTTTCTTAAACAGTTCATCAGCTTTCTTAAACACCCTAAACCCCCTCAGTGGACCTTTAGTCTTGAATTAACAAACCAAAGCAATGAAAGAGGGTGCAGCTTGAATGGCTAGCATTGATCCCCAACTGTGTTCAGCACTGCTACAGGCACTGAAAAACTCTCTCCATTGTCAATAGAAATTGACAAACCTCCTCTCCTAAATAGTACAGCTGAGCCAGGCTGGATCCATGCAGCTGTAAAGGGCTCCACTCTCAGGGCCCAGGAGCACTAACAATAGAACAAGCATGAGCTCTTTGTCAGTCCCAGACTCTGCAATTTTCTAACAAGGATTAAAGTTGTTTCTCGGCAGTGCTGGTGAAAAGAGATTTAGCAACATACCGTGCTTTCTTCATGCAAGTTAAAGAGAAGTAGTTAAGGAATTTCATTATTCTGTTGACTATTGGAAATGCAAAACAAATATATTAAATATTCACAATCCTTTTTTTGCTTAATCTATAACATTTTGAGAATGATTCAATTAAATATAACACTTATCTTGTGAAAGCAAGCACTTCAGATGCATTTTTGAAGTTTTATAAAAAGGTTCAGCTGTTTGCCACCTGGGATGAGGACTCAATACATACTAATACACAATGCCTTATACCTTCTTGGTCTGATATTCCTAAATCTAAATCACAAGACCCCATAGGGATTCTGTATCTTGGCTGCTCTTGGGAAATGGGCACCGTCAAAATGCTGCTTCTGATGAAGATGAGAAAAAAATGTAGGTTTTTTCTGGGGGGGGGAGAAGGATGTAATGCTTCCCCCCCACTTAAATCTTCAGCCTGTTATTGATTAGGAATTGGTGCTGCACAATGACAGGTTTTTACCTCCCCTGGCTATATTGTTTCATGAGGTACAATAATAAAAAAACAGACTTTTTACTGTAAAGATTGCACGGCAAGACAATGAAAGCTATATTTCCTGTGTCAAATAAATATTTGAGCATCTTTTATAAAAAAGCATACTATTTCATAAACAGCTACATTTAGAATACTGTACTACCTGTACAAAATGAATTGTAATTTTGTAAATGTAGGACATCAAAATGAGTTGTCATTTAAATTTAGATTATTAACATATACTAGGTGCTTTAATACTTCAGAAAATGATATTAAATAATGAAAAATACCATTTAACTTTTAAAAATACAGATTTTAGAAAAGAGGAAAGTGAAAAAACACACCAAACAATTTAAATGAACAGAAAGCTTTGTTCAATTGTCTAATGTATCAATATGTTTTTTATTCCCATAAAATTAGGGTGACAATACTGGCTTCTTCATAAAACAGTTCAATGTTTACTAATTTTGTAAGATACAGTAGTAGTATCATCTTCAAGGATGCATTTTGTACTAAGAATTTATGTTTAATATATTTACATTTGGGTGCTAAGTTAGGCTGTTAAATCAGTAAGCACTGCTACCTAAATAACTGATCTGATTTTCATAAGTACTGAGCAGCTAGTTCCCATTATTTTTAATGGCAGTTGCAGAAGCTCACTGCTAAAAACTATGAACCAACTTGGAAAATGAAGAACTCATGTATATGAGTGTCCTCTTTTAGACTGTTGCATATCCTGCTCCCTTGACTTTCCTGGTTACTGAAACTGTAACCTGAGTTGAATCACTCTATGCCAGAAAGATTAGGACCACACTTCCAAACCTTGTGGTTAACAGAAAGCTTGGAGTTGCTGAGGTGGGAGTTTCTTTCCTTCAGCAGCAAAGCTGAGGGAAGTTTGTCCAGTTTTTGTCCAGGACTTGTTCTGTTTCTGAGACATTAGTCTGAACAATTCCACTTGAACTACATGGGCCATTCAGTGGCTTTGGCAACTTGAGTTATGGAAGACATGGAGGAATTCCATTAGATTCAGGAAATTCCATCTATGTGCCTCCCTGAGGTCATCTAGGTGGGGAGACGACTAGGCAGAGAGTGGGGATAGGGAATCAGAAATCTCTGTAAAATCATTCTTGAGAAGAGTGAATGTCTGTATGTGGGAGATAGCAAAGATCCTCAGGATGTGTTCACACTTGTTCTACTGTAGCACATCTCACAGTTCTGGTAGGCCCTACATTGGGGATGCAGGTAGGATCATGATTTGGTTCTAAGAGTCTAATCCAGCAAACAACTTTCCCATGCACAGTAGTTAAATGACTCTGTAATACTGAGTACCTCTGGGAATGCGAATACGTAATTTTGTTTTACTTTAAAAACCTGATTCTTCCCTCCAAGGAAGTAAAGGGGATATCTTTCATAATATTTTACTAGTTATAGATATATCGCTTTTCCTTAAGCAAATTAGTAATTTTTCTATACCAAATATTTTTAAAAGTAATAATTTTAGGTAAATATCATGTGTTGACTCTACCTTTTAGTTTGAATTATTTTCAGAAAGTGTTCTAGACTGCACACATTTTATAACAAAGTATCCATAAAGAGGTATATAATTTAAGAGTATAAACAGTCAGGTAACTTATGCAGTTCAGTTGCCAGAACTGGAAGGCTTCCAATTTATGGAGACTACAGAACAGAATTTATATTCAGCATCTTACTTTGCCCTTGATATTTACTACTTCTGTATTTGATATACTTTGGTGTATTTTACTAAAAACAAACGGCTAAAGTTGAAAGCATGTTTTAATGCTGCCTAGATACACACCAGTAACAATTTATTTATGTGCAAAAACTTTTAACTATGTTTTACTGCATGAAAATGAACAGTCAAGGGATATCACCAATAAACCTTCATCACTCACTATAACCACGTCTGATTTACAGTCAGCTGTTTTTTGTTGTGTAGCAAAAACAGGATGCTCAGTGTATACTGGTGACTCTGAATAATTTTACAGTGTGCACTAAGATATATCTATATCTTTATACAATCTTAAACCTATATTAGATGTCATAATAATTCTATCAAGTTTTTTTTGATAGTGTGATGTTGGAAAAGTAAAATAATCATATAAAGACTAACTGATCTTTTGAGTGTTATGATGTGTATCAACTATTTGATGTTTTAGGTTAATATGATTGTAGGGCAGACTTCAGAAGTTGTTTACTGTACGTAAGATATATGTGATAACAAGCATACAGTGTCATAGTGAGTATTGTTCTGGTATAAATACATAGCATATTAGAAATGGCTGCTTTTTTTTTTTTAAATGTGATCTCTAGTGATTGTTATTTTGACTTAGCAGGTATTTCTGCCACTTTCAGGAATCAAAATGAACATTAAGAAAGTGACATAAATCAGAGAGAGAGACATTAAGTGATGAAGCTTTTTTTTTTTTTTTTCTTTTTAAATAAAAAGGGAATGGCTGCACACCTTAACTTGAAACAGTTTACTGTTTTATTTAGAATTCCATGATTTTGTAAAGAGGTTTACTTTGTTTCAAGTGCCAGCCAGACTTCACTGAAATACATTTTCATACACTTTGCAATTAAGTTTTTTTTCCTTTTCTTTTTGCTTAGGAATTTTATAAAGCATAAATATAAGCAAAAATATATGTGTATATGTAGAATTAAATCTACTAAAAAGGGTACAAAGGAAGGGAAATTAAGTAGATGAATGTACGCATGTGGAGGTACCTTGGTAAGGGCCATCCGGCTCGTGGAAAGTGGAAGAGAATGAAGCCTTTGTTTTTTTATAAAGGAAAATAGATGCTTAATGCTCTCAGTCTAGAACATTTTAAATGTTTAAATTTAATATGGATAACTCTGTATTTCCTATTCCCCTCTTATCATCAATTCCTGTTACTTTTCTCTACCCAAATAACCTGCATTCATTGTCCATATCTCCTCAAACCTCTAAAGTCTCTTTTTTACAGGTTGCAAACTTTATTTTTCTAGCTAGTTCTAGTTTCAATTTGCCAGTGTCTAGTCAATCTCTGTCCTGACTACACCAATGAAGGGTTCATATGGTCTAGCTTCATAGCTTCTCCAACTCATAGCCTCACCAAAAAACACAGTAAACTAGACAAAACCCACTTGCAAACCACAAGAAGGTCAACTAAACACAACACATTTGGAGTAGCTAATTGCTACACGATTACAGAATCGCTGCCTATAAATGCAAATATTTTATATAGGGCATTATCCGTTCCTATACAGTATACTAGATTGCTATATGTGAAAGAGACAAAATATTAAAAAATATTTACAATATTTCCACTATTTTATAATTGCAGTCTTTGTGACCTACATCTCCTATGTGTCTTCTTCACATATGGTAAATATGCAATGAGGCTGGGGGTTGTAAAATTATATCTACACATAGCTGCCCTCTCAACCTGGACATCTGTAATGTTGTTCCTATTTTAAATATTGTGTGGTCCTGTAGTAATTATTAAAATGAGAGACTGATGGCAAATATAGCTTCTCTAGTCCACTATGCTAGCACACTTTATTCCTGAAGTACACTTCCTATGTTATGCTAATGTTAGGGCTACCTCAAACCAATATTGCCAGTCATGCCACATTGTGCACTGTGTTGAGTGATGGATTTTTGATCCAGAAAAATGTTTGTGTAGGAACTAAATAAGGCTGCCCAATTAATGTTCCTGAAGGCTTCAGAAATCTTAGGCTCTAAATAAGAAAAACAAATAAAAGAAAAAAGGCAAATATTTTAATTCTTTATGATACTAACATTATCACTAAGGTTCCTGCCTTACAAACAGAAGTGTAACTGAGTGAAAACCACACACAGGGCAGTCAGTGGCTGTACTGTCTGCAGCTGCATCAGCAGGGCAATTGCTGCTTTTTTGTGTGGTCCTCTCCTACCCCAGTCACCAACCTTGGTTATTGCCCCAGTCACTTGCACTTTGTTTCTCTACTGCTTACAAACACACATGTATGCACTTACCTTACCTGAGGTGAGTTGCCCAAGCAGATATGTAAGTGCAGCATAAGAATTTAATGAAGCACATTATTCTCTGGGTGCCCAGTTACTTCAGCATCCCTTATACAAGTGGATCATCCTCTTCTTCACTTGGACTTAAGCTAAATGTCTTTTTATTTAAAACATTAAAATGCTCTGTCTGCTCTAGACATTTCTGCCAGTAATATGTAACACATTTTTCTCATTTTAATCCTTTCCATCTCTGACACACATCTTTGCATTTCATATACATGCATCTTTTGTAGTTCATTACAACTTGAACTTTTATATGTGGAGCTCATTATTTTTGCTGTTTGCTCTGCACATTTTAAATATGCATAGTGCAGAGTAGAAAATGAAGGAGAGTTGCTTCTGTGCAAGGATGGTGAGTAAAACTGAGAGTATGTGAAGCTCCTTTTCCTGCTCAAAAGAAATCATATAGGTCTCATCCATGTGCTCATTTAAGTCAATGGCAAACATCCCACTTACTTCAGTGCTTCAGGATGAGACTAAGCAGCATTTGCCAAATGATTACAAACTCTACAAATTGCTTCAGGAAGCTCTGCTGTGTCTTTTCATTATCTTATTTTGATTTAAAAAGTAACATTCTGTTGTTTTATCCTGTTTCTCATAAAACAAGATTATTCTCAGTTAGTGTCCCTCATTTTCACTTTGATTACTCAGGGAATAATACAGTTATATTTCTATTTGTGAAGATTTACACAGATTTTTCTACAGTAAGCTTCACCTAAATGAGACATGAGAAAAAAACAAGCCTGCATGATAAGGTTTCAGAAACTGAGTTTCTGCTACTGATTGTGCGTGTGTGGATTACAGTACATCAAGAAATCAATATTCCCTAGATGGTGCTTGTGCCCAGCACTTCATGGTGAACAAACATTAGATAAGACAATACAAATGGTACAATCCCTATTGATTTTCCTTGACTGCACAGAAAGTGAAAGCTGCAGCCATAGTTAACGTTTACCAATAGAGTCATCTAAAGTTTCAGTGCTACTTTACATTTTTCATTTGTACATGCCCAATTGATTTCATTAAGGTACCAGACACTTTTCAAGCCATCTAGATAAAAAATACGATGCTTGTAATGAGCGTCTGCTTTGTGCCTAGCTCTAGCAGGATAAGAGGGTTAAGGGGTTAATATTGAATGGATGTTGGGAGGAGTCCACTATTTATTTGATAAGGTTTACTATTGTTGTTAGTGAATAGGCCCCGTGAGTGATGGATAGGTGCATTGAAAAAATAAACTAAATTAATAAATAGATCAGAGCATAAACATGTCTAATAGAAAAGTGTACTGAGAACTCCAAACATTCAAAATTAATGATTTACAACTATCCTGAATTCATGCGAGTGATGTTCTTTTCTTTTACATTTGCGCTCTCATTTTCAAATCTGTAGGATCCATGATAGCTCCACAACTACAAGGACTAGACATTCACTTTTTAAAAAAATGAAAGTGGAGATTCTCACACAATCACCTGAAATCAGGAGCTTCAGTTATATCACGTTGACAGCTCAGAGAAAATGCTTCCATTTCCTTTTCTGCTCAGCAGAACAGTTTTTATTTTCACCAGATACTGTATAATACCTATCCCACTTTTCTAATAGCTAATGCAATAAAAATAGTAAGCTTAGGGAAGGTGGAAGCAGGCAATAGGTGGCAGGTGTCAATTCTTGACATGTAACATGCTGACTGAATTAGACTATGTGTGCTGTTTTAAGGAAAACTCACATGCCACTTCAGGTGGGTAAAAATATAGGGCACTGTTATAAGATGGAGGTTCCAAGAGACTAAGGCAAAGCAACATCAAAACCTCAGGATGCAGGAAAACCTCAGGATTGCATCTGGAACAGATACTGTGTTAAGGCCTGGGTGATAACAGCCAGGGAATTATTTGCAAAAATGCCTTAATAGAAACCACACTCCATATAATGCTCACCCTGGGCTCCATTGTACAAGATGCTCAGCATTCTGTTCCCGAGGTAACAAAATGATAAAGCACAGGCTTAAAGTTAAACAGGTGACAAGTCTTACTCATTTCAGCAGTAACAGATTTTGCTGAATCACCATCAGAATGCTCAGCACCATTCAGCATTGGGCCTTTGCTCCTTGATATAATTTCAAAAAAATAAAAATACAGCTCTATTCTTTATGAAATCAGTCTCACTGTAATGTCCTCAGCTATTTTAATGACCAGTTTCTCTTGTATACAGTTTTTTATCTCAAGAGGTGAAGGAAAAATATTTAGAAAAAAGTCAATAATGCTGCTGTGAACTTTTAACAACACATTTGCAAGATGTTGATTACTTGTTACTTTGTGTTTTGTGTGTGCGTGCATGAGTTCATGCTTTTGCATGTATACAGAAAGCATCTTGGTGAAAGTGCCGGAAAATTAAAAAAGATTTGTTCTTTCTTTCACCCAAAGAAAAGTGATACTACAAACTGTTTTAAAGAAACAAACATTTTTTCAGTTCAAGAGAAAACCTCAGATTCATTCACATATGAAGGGCTTCCCCTTTCCCCTCTCCCCCCTCCACCAAAAATTAGGCACAATTAAAGGTGAGTTAAGACTTTGGTGGAAATCTAAAGAGCGTCGGCAAATCTGAGCACTGCTCAGCTTTTCAATTGCTTTTCTCCTTCTCAGTTCTTTTAAATGGTTTTCTATAGCAGGAACATTTTTCTTAATTAGTCACAGCTAATTAGTGTTCTGGCATAGACAAGTAATCAGAAATGTCAGAGCTGCAAGGCTACATCTCCCTAATCCTTTGATAATAATTTAGCCTCCTGGGAGGGCCTCAAGCTGCGGTAAGTAGTGGCTGACAATAAGGCAAAATTAGGTGGGCAGCAGACCATTAGGATAGAAAAATAAAAAGCACTACCAAATCCTGCTGAGCACCATCAGGCAACTAACTACACTGCCAGATGAGGTGCCTGTTTAAGCCTGTGTTGTTAATTAGCTGATTCTACCAGACCTGCCACATATGTCCAGGTGCATCATGCAAAGATGTGTATTTCTGGGTTTGTGCCAAATGACAATTGTGTTCTGTGATCACATTTCAAGAATCTGAGAAAGAAGTCCACATATTTCTTGAAGATTATTCTGAATTATCAAAGAAATGAGAAGATCAACAAGCTGCAATACATTTTCTTGTTGAGTTTCTTTTAGGTAATTAGGTACGCTCTTCTCAAATTTCCTAGATTTCAATTCAAATACAGCTTTTGATTCAAGTGGAGGCCTTTAAACCAGCCTTCCCCAAGTCCCAACTTGCAGATTTGTCTTGGCATATAAAACAGATGAAAAGTAGACCTTTTTGTAAAATCACCCTCTTGCAATAATTATATAATGCTGAAAATGAGGATTATTAGCTAAAACTAACATGACAGGCAGCAATTTGAGAATGAACAAATTTTTTAAAATCAAGCATTAAATTTTCTACAAAAAACATGCTACCAACTAAATGCTACAATAATGTTACTTTTTGAGACAGACATAGACAACATGGTGAACAAACCAGTACAACAGAATACTCACATTTAAAACATTTTCTTATACAACTAAAAATCACTAAAAAAAAAAATCTATTACTTCTTACTTACCAAGGAGAAAAACTTACACATTGTTAAGTAGAGATAATGTTTGGAAATTATTATAAATGCTCTATAAAAACATGCAGATGAAAGGCTAATACACTGTTTGCTAAAAGATACTAGCAGACATTAGGACAAACAGTTAGACAAGTACTTCATATCTACCCTTCAGCACATAATGAGGTACACAACATAACAATCTTTAGAAATAAACTATTACCTCAAACAGCCTCAAGTACATCATTGAACTTATATCATCCATCCCTTTCTACTAATGGAAAAGGAAAATAATGGTTATGACATGGGAACATGATTAGTATTCAATTCAGAGTGTTGACATTATAACCAAAATGATGGAGCAATCAGTTTATTTTGACACAAAAAAATTAAAAAATAAACATCATGACTGGCTGTGACAAGTCAGCAGGGTTAATTTTTTAATATCACAAATACAATAGCAAAAAGTAAAAAAAACAAAGAAAAAACAAAGAAAAATAAAGGTCATGGAAAGCTGGGATGTTTGGACACTTTATGTTATATGTCATAAATGTCCAGGTCTTTCTAAGAACCAAAGAATGTGATACGAGTGCTTTAACCTTAATTTCTATTAAACTATTCAATTTCTGTGTTCACACACATGTGCACTGTGGTCACTATGAGCAAGGCCACAAGCCTGAAACACTTGGGTGTGCAAGTAGTCCTGCTGAAGTCAAAGGGAATAATGTTGTGTTAAAAGTCAAGCTTGCATGTAAGACTGGGTCTAAAGCTGACACTAACTAGAGTTACTCCACTATATCATCTCACAGTTGGCAAATACTGACTTTTACATTATTCCTACTGTAAGTATATACATGTGGATGGGAAAACAAGGGTATGAACAAATTCTTTCAGTAATGAACAAAGTGGTTTTGTTTATTCATTTTTTAGAGAAACAACAGGTTGTACAACTTGTAATGTAAAATAATGGTTGGACTATTTAATATCTATATAGGTTCAGTGGCTTTAATCCATCCTAAAGTTTCCCTTGTTTCTTAAAAGAAACTGAAAACAAAACAGAAAAGAATCATACAACGCTAAGTCTTTCTATAGGATGCATCTCAGTGCAAACAATGTATGTGAAAGATCTGTCTGGGAATGGAATATTCTGGGAAAAAACCTGATATCAGACCTTCAGAAAAACGCTTTGGTGTTCAACACCGAATTGATATGATAAACATACTAACTTGGTATGCTGTCAAAGAGGTGCTTGAGTGGCTTTCCCTTCTGGAAGAAGTAAGGTTTTGGATGAGTTATTATATTTTAAATAGTAGCACAATTCTTGATGTGCGACAGATCAATGTAGTCTAATTAAACCCACATATTCTAACTTCTGATTTATTCAAACTAATGCCAATTAAAATATAGGAGAATGAGAAGAATTATTAATTCAGTTTTGACAATTCCAATAGAATTACATTTATAAGGGCCATGACATGTGTTACATTTAGGACATGATTAAGATGTTTATTGTGTCCTAAACAGTAACCTGGCTACATGTTAAAGTCAATTTATGGAGTGATAATAAAGCAGAAGTGCCATAAAGATATTCTGTGTATAATGTGTACTTTCTTTGTGACTTACTCATATTATGTCTTAAATTGAACATGCAGCATGTCAGGCCTGACCCATGAGAGATCCCGATACTCAGCTGAGTGCAGAGATCTGGCATCAGGCAGTCCCAGTATCTGGGACACAGGCATTCCATATCTGATCAGTGAGACTGTGCTGGGGGCAGCACCGGGTTCTGGATCTGGCACTCCTGCCAGGTCCCTGGGGGCATATGGGGGTGGTGTCATGAGCCTGACATCAGGGAGTGTCTCCCTGATCTTGGGCTCACTTCACCCTGGACTCTTAAAAACCAGGTGTTCAGCTGTGAACCCCAGCTGCATGCTCAGATTTTAAGTTCCCAGGGCACCCAGGGAAGTGGCTTCCAATTCCCCAGCAATGCATGCCCCTCACACTGTGGGTCTCAGCATGTGGGGGGCTTTAAGGAGCACAACTGCAGTCAGAAATTCTCAGGTGCTCAGATCCAGACAACAGGGAGAGGCTCTCTGGTCTTTGGCTTCTGGCACCCAGGGTGCTTTAAAAAGTGTGCTGAAGCAGTTCTAGCTGGGTTGCTCAGGTGCAGGGATCAGAAGGTGTTTATATACATACTCGGGAAGGTGGGGAAGGGAAGGAGGGACGGATTGAGGCACTCTAATGAAAGCACCTGAAGCGTCTCATATATCAGCACCCCTCACTTAAAAATATCGGCATGGTTGCTTTAACTAAAGATTGTTTGACAAGCTTTAGTTAAAGTTCCCCCACTTCCATTTTCCAGTGCGGGGACACTGATACATGAGACACTGGAGTCTACTGGAATGGAGTAATTACTAAGCTCCAGCCAACCTGATTAATCGAGTCTGCTCTGATGTGCCCTAATTACAGAGCTTTGGAGCAGCCTCACTGCTTGTGTATAGGCACCCAAAGTGTTTCAAGTCCTTAGCAAGGGAAGCCCTTCATCTCCCCCACTCCTTCTGCTGGGAGTCTCTGATCATTTCATGCCTGGCAGCCCAGCCACAGAACTGCTCACACAGGGTTTTGACAATCAGCTAACTGTCTGACAATCAGCTGGACAGCCTTAGTCTCCAGCTGGACCCAGGATTGCCTGAGCTGGGGCTGACAATCAGCTGACTGTCAACTAACTGCACTGGAGAGTGAAACCAGCTGCAGTGTGAATGAAGCAGAGGATGGTTGACTCCAGCCACAAAAAAGCAGATTTACAGTTCAGCCCTAGACCACCCCAGAGGCAGTTTGAGTCCCAGGTGTAGCCCTGGGGGCTGAAGCTGACAATCAGATGACTGCTGGCCCCAACTGGACCTGTGGACACTTCTTTTCCAAGTTATGGGTGCAGGGGGAGCTCAAGATTATGAACCTGGGCTCTCCCTGCACTGGCAAGTGGTAACAGCATGATTTGGACCCAATCCCAACAATTACAACTCCTTCCATGCACTCCTGGCAGATTTTATTACACCAGTGGTGCTCGCAGTTTTAGCCCCATGAGCTAGATGAATGGATCAGTAGTGATCTGCAGGGTGGACTGGGTCCTGTGGCACCCCCAGGTGCCAGGATCAGGCCTGAGGGTCCTGTGCTGCCTCCACCCAGCTGGAGCCTGATCCCAGCCACATGGGGGCAGCTTGGATCCTCAAGCTTGATCCCAGTTGGGTGGAGGCAGCACAGGACTCTGTACTGTGCTTGCATGGAGGTAGCATGGGACTCTGTACTGTCCCTGCTCAGCTGGGATTAGGCTCCAGGGGTCCTGCACTATTTATACCTGGCCTGAATTGGAGTCGAGGGGCCTGGCACTGCCTCCAACTGGCCTGTCATTCATGGGGAGTGTCACAGACTGGATAATATGGTGCTAGGGATTGGATCTGGCCTGCGGGCTTGGGGTTGAGCACCCTTGCATTACACTATCAAATGAACATGTGCCAGGGTCCTAAATTCAACAGTCAGGTTATTGAGATAGGTGCATAAGTTAAACCCTGCTTCCACTGAAGTCAATGGCAAAAGTTCCATGGACTACAATGGTGTAGGATCAGCTCCTTGGAGAAAGTTTCCATTAGTGGACATTTAGGATATTATAAACACCTATCACATATGTGCTGGAAAAATGACACATTCTCTGGATGTTTGTTCAGTGCTTCCAAAATCGGTTGCCTAACAGACTTTAAAAAAAATTGGGTCTTATTCTCTGATAGCCCACATTTACAGTGGTTGAACTCTCCTTAAATAATTCATCCTCCAGCTCACCAAGTATCCCTCCAGGAGTTCTTCTCAGAAAGATAAAAACAATTTTCATGCACTGGTTCAAACAAGTTTGAATATTTTAAAATAGATCTTGGCTTAAAATATGCTGATTGACCACTATTTTAAAAAAAGACTACATTTTGCATGACAGCAGGCAACTTGAATCATTTATAAGCACAAGGGACGGTTTAAACTTTGTGATTTACTAGTTATGCATGGCAACACAGGTATATTGCAGAAACACAGGATTTATTTTGAACAGCTTTTATATAAAGAACCTAAGGGCTCCTTATGCCTGTAGGTAAAGGCACGAAGGGCTCTAATGCGTGATCTACACAATTGTACCCCCTGCTATGCCATATGTGAGGCATGATTGTGGGATCGTGTATTAGATCCTATTGCATTTCATTGCCTGTGCCCAGAGAGCCAGCTCCCAAGCTTCACCACAGGCATAAAGCAAGCTCCTGTGGTTGGGAACTCCTTCAGCTGTGAGTCTGCCAGCCACAGGAGTACCCCATGTACCTCCAAGGCTGAAGACTATGGCAACCCTGAAGATCTCCGAGCTGGATCTTGGCACCAGGAGGTGCACTGCCAGGACCCAGTGTTCACAGCTGCTGGGGCTGAGAGTCCTGTCAGCTGTAAACCTCCCTACTCTAGCTGGGCATGGTGCACCCCCTGTGGCTGGGAGCCGATGGGACTCCCAGCCACAGAGAAGACTCTGCTAGACATGCAAATTAAAGCTCAATAGCAATCACCTATAAAGTTAGTACACATTTTCAAGGTCTAACTTCACAGCTGGTTGGAGCTTTTTGTAGTGTGATAGGTATTTTGCACACGTAACATTAAAGTACCCGCACAATTAACCAGTTTATTCCATGATATTTGTAATGTGGAGAGGAGGCCTAAAAAAACATTTTGCCTTGATTCACCATCATGTGCACCTATTTTACCTGATTGCAACATGATTGATTTGAATGACTTAAATGGAGTTACACACCTGTATAAAACTGAGTCAGTGCTGCAGTGCTATTAGGCCTAGGGTACATACTTAAGTGGTTCTGAAGTAAGAATTTTCAGATTGAATAAAAAAAAAACAGCTGGGCCACTAGCTGCCTAAGTAGGTATCTGTGGCCTATAGAATAGCCACCAGACTTCTAGTCTCATTAGCTATCAAAAATTTACTTTAATTCAAAAGGGCATTTTTTCTGAGATATGCACAGGTAATTGAATTTCCCCCATTCATCCAGATGCCAGTTTCCCAGCTGATGAAAACACAAAATAATGTTAGTAGGAGTACTGATTTGCAACTATAACCAGACATAAATAGCTTGAGGAATCAAACAAAACATTAAATCCCCTTTGACTGCTTTCGACAGAATGGTGTATATAAATTTTATTTATATATATTGCTAATTTTTTACACTGATAATCATAGGCAAAATCTTGCTCTCAGTTACACTTGTTTAAATTCTGAGTAACCTCAATAAAGGGGCAATAGAGCTATGGGATCTACTCTGGATTTACATTAGGGAACAGAACAGGGTTTCATCTCCTGTTACAGTAAGTGGTTTTATACATCAACTTTCATGTGTGTGATAATGTATTTCTGTTTAATTTCAATTCATTGACTCTCTGGTTGTAGTGTTATACAGTAAAGAGGTAACAATATTCAGTGAATAAAGCATATATGAAGAAAAGCAGAAATGGAAATGGATATTTTTCCTCACATAATACCTACATACTTGAAAAATCTTGAACACCCTTTTCCCTCTCTGATTTCTATAATGTTAGTGACTAAAGGTCTGATCCAAGTCCTGTTAAAGTCAATGGAAATGCTATCATTGACTTCAATGAAAGCTGAAATTGGCCCTAAAACATGTATTATTATTAACATTCAGAAAATTACAACATAAGCAAAAGGAAAAAAAAGGAAACTTGAAAATGAAACATATGCTTATAGATTCAGTGCAACACCAAACTGAAGCAGAAGTTGCTAATATGGTTTAGTGCGTTGTGGAAGTGCCAGCTGGATGGATGATAATTTTTCTACCCCTGCAGGGCATCAAAGCTTTTATAAAATCATTCTTTTCACACATATTAACACTCAGCTTATTAAAACAGATGATACTTTTTTTTTTGTAAAACTGCCTAGGAGTGTCTAGAAATATAAAGTCTGAGAGATAAGTCTCATTTTGACCACCCAAACTAACAAACAACAAACACTGACATGACATCTCATGGCTGAGAGTCTATGTTAGGGGACCTTCTGCAATTGCCACAACTGAAGTGTCACTGTAAAGGCTGTGAATTGCTGTTATGAAAACATTTGCTGTAACTTGCGTAATTAAATGAAACTGCCAGAAAAGCTTTCTAAAATGCATAGTAGATGGTACACAAATAAATACATTTCAGAGCAAACACTATGCTTCAGAATCAGTATTGTAATGGATTGTGATAAACTGGATCAAAGGCAGAATTACTTCCTCTGTTAAGACAGCTATATAATTACAAGTAACCAACATCATCCTTATGTAAAACAATAGTTTTCTTGATTTAAGCTTCACATTTTAACAAAAGAATCAGGATTGTATTTCCGTTTTTGTGCGAGTGGTGTTTTAAATACCTATAAGACAGGATCAGAGCTTCTAATTCAGGGCCACATAAAGGCGTTCCAACTGTGAGACTAGCTGCCCTTCTGGTAGAAACTGAGCAGACAAGCATTCATTCAGTTTCTCCTTGGAACATACTTTCTCCTTCAGGAGAAAGTTATTTCAGGTGTCAACCTGGAGGATCTCCTCTGAGAGAGAAACTCTCTTGCAAGAATGAATACCTGGACATTCCCATTTTGGTCTGGTCTGGAAAGGGACCAGAGCAGTGGGGCAAAGCCCTCTGCCTGCTCCCAAGACCAGGATCCCTGGTCTGAAGAGCAGGCAGAGGGCTTTGCCCCACTGCTCCCAGTGAACACGAAGAGAGCAGAGGAGCAGGCAGCACGTGCTCCCCACCTGCTGCCAGGAATGGCAGTGGGGACAGCTTCCCTGTCCCCGCAGGCTTTGAAAATCGCCACCCATGTCACCCAGATAGGTGAGATTTAAAGCCTGCAGGGCCAGAAACTGAGGCTGAGGAAGCTCTCCTGGGCCTGGTTCCCATTCCTATGGGCTTTAAAAGCTGTGTGTGTTGCCCAGCTGGGAAGCCCATGTGGCAATTTAAAAACTGTGATTCAAGAACTGGGTTGGGGAGGCCCCCCTTGGCCCTTTCCTGCACTTCTGGCTTAAAACACCCTGTGTGCAGTTTATCTGGGCAGCACATGAAGCAATTTAAAAGCTGGGGGGGCTTGCCTATTGACAGCCGGTTTCCTTCCCAGGCAGGGGGAAAGACAGGTTTTCAAGTAATGCGCTCCTTTAAAGGCAGGGGTGGCCTGTGGAGCAGCCCTCTAGTGCTGCTGGCTGAAGAACTTGCCTGCGTAGCTCTCCAGTCAGAGGACTGGAACACATGTAGGCTCTCAGTCCTGGATTATTTTTCTACTGGTAAAAATTTCAGAGAAATGATTGGCTATTTGTGGCCTCAGACACAGATGATACAGAAAGTCATTATGTTTCAAGTAATGGTCAAAGCTTGAAGCAGTGGAGATATCCAGAGACAGTACTGTGGCAGGCCTTGTGTAAGGAGAGATGTTGAGGAGGAAGATGTGGTCACTTTAAACCAAAATAGAGGGAGAACATTATAAAACAAGGAAGATTTGGGTGAGAGGACAGGCAATAATCTCAGTACAGGCAGATGCAAGGGTGAATGGGGGAATTAGAAGGAAAATTTGGGCAGGGCTGGGGTCTGTGGCAGAATTTTAAAGATGAGGATGAAAAGCCAACTTGAAAGCTGAGGTCAATAGGCTGAAGTTGTGAACATTACTGACTCAATAAGTACTTGACTAATTTTAAACCCGTGCAGTTGAAATTATTAGACTAAATCTACCATAAAGTCAATTCCAGAAGTTACTTATCTAAAGCCATTGAAAGAAATTTGGATATCTTTAACATAGCTGACTTTCTTACTTAGTTTGAATGAAAAATAAGCCATGAGAGCTGTTATTTAGGGAAATAAAAACAGTTTCTTGATGCATTAAGAAAATCCATTGCAATATAATTCTTGCACATCAAAATCAAAAGGTAAAATAAAACTGCATTACATATAATGGGAAAATGATAAAATAACTTTTTAAAATTGTAACCTTAGAACATTTGATCTACTCATTCTAACATTCTAGCATTTATCGCTCTCATGCAGGAAATGCTTAAAATTAAGATGAGCCTTAGTAGCTGAACAAAATAAAATAAAAAAACATAACAAAAAATTAGCATGAGACAGAAGCATTCTGGCCTGTGTGCTGAATGCCATCAAAATGCAACTTATCCCTTCCAAATGTAACTATGATGCCAGCATGCCTTGCAAGGGTAGTTACTTACATCAAATAACTTTTCAATATACATTTCCTCATTGACCTTTTCTCGAAGTATATCTTGGTTTTGCCGAACAAACATGATGTAGGTATCTGCTAGATCCATTCCTGGTTTCTGTGGTGGGGAGGGGGGGAAAAAAAACATAAAAAGACTGTGTGACTTGCAGGCAAGGAGATTTAAAAAAAAAAAAAAAATCACAGTTGTGATTAAGAGTTTCCTATTAGAACTGAAAAATGATAACAAGTTATTTGCTTTAATTGAAAGCTGTTGTGAACCTTGGATTAGAGGCCTATATATAGCAGGAGTCAACATGAAGAATTCTTGGTATTGTAATTTCTTGAAGATTTTGAGCTACTTGTACAGCCACATATTTCAGGTGGAACTACGGCCCCACTCACGTCCATTGCAAAGCTTACATAGACATTAATGGGGCCCAGATTTTATTGCTACTGATTCTATGTTCTCTTATATATAATAATATAATATAATAATTTTTCATGTTCTGAAATACTGAGGCAATAGCACTTAGGAAGTAATTAACAATGAGAAAATATATTATATTCTCTTGATGCATGAACACAGCAGGAACAACATACAATATATTTGATATAATTCATGTTTGTGTATCAATGAAAGCTCACAATGTTTTTATGTAAACACATTTTACATGTCTAATGCTTATACATGAATACAGAAATATTTCTATTTCTATACACACACTTTTTCCTGATCACCTATTTATATACAGATATAGATATATACTTTTAAAAATATAGATATCTAGTCTATCTCTACATATATATATGTAGAAAGAGAGATTATGAATATAGATCTCTAATCTCTCTCTACATATATATGAGAGAGATTAGATATCTATACTCTATAGATATCTATAGATATCTATATATATCTATATATATATATAGAGAGACAGAGAGAGAGAGAAGACATATATCTATATCTAATCTATGTATAATTAGTATAGTTATAGGTATAGGTATAGATATAAATATATATTCCAGAGTATATCCCAAATACAGGGAGCAAGCAGGCTATGCAGTCCCATCATAGATGTTATTCCATTCTGGCTGGAATGGTGGTGTTTATTGCTGTCTATGTGGTCCATGGTTCTATTGGAGTCTCTCTCAGATAGTCTCTAATGCCATTATTCATATTAGCTTATTTAAAACTTATAAGAAGCCTTCTTCAAGGTGAAATAAAACAAGAGCTTAAGTTGTATAGATAGCCTTCTTCTAGGGTTTCAGGCTTGGGTAGATTTAATTCCAAAAGTCTATTATGCCTGAAAATAATATTTTGACAACCTTCAGATTCTGCAAATGAAGGATAACATTTTATGGTAACCTAGATCAGATGATAGTACTGAATGTTTCGTAACAACACTTACTTCATAACTGGCATGACTACAAACTGTTTCTAAAGGCTTGGCTAAGCTGTGTCTGTTGCAGACCCTCAATTGTGGGAGAGGATGGTGGCTGTATCCCACATCTGCAGTCTCAGACATCTATTAAGGCAGCATAAGGGCTGCTCTAATTTATACTTACTCATTACAGCTTCCTGGGAACTGTTATAGTGATCAGGGATTGCCTGAGCAGCACGAGGCATCATTGCGTATGTCAGAAACTATTCTTCAGTCAAATATTCATTGTATTTTATAAAATTACATTTAAACATATGACAAGACATCTGTGTATCAATACCTACCTTATTGCTTTATAACTGTATACAATTGTGTTCTTTTTCCTCATTCTCATGAACTATCATGAGAAAAGGGGCAGGGATAATTGAGTTGGAATATAAAAGTGGTGGTGCTCCAATGTGGAGCCCTTCTGTTAGCTTCAGAAACTTCATCTAAGATTTCAGAATGTCCACCCTGTGTGAAATCTTGAGGGGTTTTTTGTTTTACCAGGGCATGAAAGGAATGGTATAAATTTCTAAGGATGAAGATTTTAACTAATTTTAATGCTATCAGTATGTGCAGATGTCATTAAGAACAGACACTATTTAGTAACTTACAAAGTCATATTCAAAATGAGGAACAGTGGAGAAGTGTGCTTCTTTCTGTTTTTACCGTTCTTATATATATTTTTAAAAAGCTCTGTTCTTGAACATTTATTTCAATGATCTCTCACTTTAGCTTAGGAACAAAAACATTCCCACAGAATTTTAATACCTATCATTTCTGTGATACATGCACAATTTTTTCTTCAGGAACTTAAATAAAGAAATATTTGCTTCGAAAACAGTCAAAGCTAGAAAAATAACATTTCCCATTAGCATCAACTCTTCATTTTTCTTTGAGATGTTTACCTAGTCTTGAAGCTGTGACACATGGGAATTTCACACCTAGTGAATATATTTTCATGTAGCTTGTGGCACGAGACTATAATCATTAAAAGAATATACACAAGTAAGAGTAACTGCAACAGCTGGTGACATTTACCAATTAGAATTGCAGTTCTTTAAAACACGTCATTCTTTTTTAATGTGCGCAAGATAATTATCTCTGAAATTACTTGGGAAAAAAACTGTTATTTTCCTTTTAAAGTTTCTACTTATAGTACAAATGTGTCTGGAAAAGGAACAGAATCACTGTTCTTATGTTCCCTTTTGGTAAAGTTCTCTAGTTCAAAGACTACTGAAGACTTATTCACAAACTCACCAAAAGCTATTACAAAATTTCCCCTTATTACACTTCATTTGGGATGGATATTTTTTAAAACTTTCAATAAACAACCAGTAAAATGTCATAATCTTTCTAAACTAAGGATATTCTTCCACTTATTGCCTGTTAAATGAGTAAGAGAGAAAAAGCTGTTATAAGTAATAAAACACATCACTGACAGAATGACTGAAGTTAGAAATTATTCTAGCATTGTTAATTTTTTAAAATTTCAGAGAAAACATTAATTACTGCAGTATAAATATTCAGAATTCTATAAAAAGACTGACTTGCATTAAGTGATTAAGTGTACCTTAAATGACACATAAATCAATACTGAGTTATACTTGAGGTAATTATATCATGGTATAGAACAGTGGAATTTTCTTTAGACTATTATTAATATAGAATAGGTTTTAAACAGGTGCAAATATGTCATGTCTTTTAAACCGGAAGTATCAAATTCTGCTCCCTAATCCCTGCATGCAACTTCTATTGAAGTCATTGGAAGGCAGTTACTTGGATGTAACTGAGAGCAGAATAAGTGTAAAGGTTTTCTAACTGGCTGAAATCTTACAGTAAAGAAATAAATGCAGTTTATGAAGGATGAAAGTTACTGTAGTGGTTTGTTTAATTCAGAGCAGTAGACAAGAGTTTTGTTTATCTGAGAATGAAAGAGTAAGACACAAAGAGATTAATGGAAAAACTGAAAGCACAAAGACATCAAATAAATACCAGGAAATGAAGTGTTTTTAATAGGGTTAACTCTGCCGCTGGTTACACAAGTAACTGAATACACTGGCAAGTGAATGAGTTTAAACAAGGGTGTAAGCTTCAGCAGATTCTTTTTTAGGGTTAATCACTAGTTAACCTGGCAAGATGAACATGCTGTTTAAAAAAAAAGAGAAAAAATTCCTTGTTAATTATATACTGCAAGTGCTCTTACTTCCTGCTGCTGCACCTAATCCCACAGGTGCAGGTCTTCTCTTTTACTATTCACTGGTAGGTGGGTCCCGCTCTGCAGTCATTTTTCATAGCAACAGATTTAGATACAGAAGTTGCTGCTTAACCTTTCACTAGGGGTTAATAATACAACAGGAAAACACTGTCATGGGGCCTATTTAATAAGGAGACAAAATCTTAAATACACTATTACAGTTTCAAAGATGATTCAGAAGCTACATTATAATTGACTTAATTTGAAATCACATGTCTTTTCCCCTGGAAAATGCTTGCCTGCAGCAGCCAATCAGAAGTAATGCCATATTGTCTTGATTTCTGAGAATTAAAGGGTTTTGCAGTTGAAAGGCCTGCAACCAGTGCTACTACTTATCATTGCTACTATTACTATTAATGTTTCCCTATGTGGGAGATACAGCTTGGTTCCTACGTGCTGCTTTACAATGCATAAGCTTGTCCCAAGCTGAGTAAAAACCACACACATTTGTGTAAATACTTGAGTTAGATTTATCCTCATTTTAGCACTGAGAAGAGAACACTATTCACATATTGTATTAAACTGACTCATTTTCTGATATTGAGAAAAAATCTAGTTCTATAAAGGTTAATGCACCTGTAAAGCATTCATTCTTCAAGAGCTTAAAATGGGCCTTATAAACTACTAACTAAAGCACTAGGGTGGCAATTAGCTAGAAAGCAGTGATGAGTTGAAGAAAGCTACATGGGAGCATCTACTTAAAGCGCCATCACCACAATGAAAGGAAGTTTGGTGGTTTTGCTCGCTCAGAAAGAAATCATTTGTCTGGATACTGCTAACTCTCTCTCCGAGAGGTAACTCATGACCAATGCTCATGACTGGCTGGCTTTGAAAAAGACAGGGTGGCACAAATGACAATCATTCAGAAATATGGGTTAGATACCTTTGAAACTCCTTTTTCCTTACCCCTACCTTTTATCACACTTCAGACAGCACAAGTAAGGCAAAACAACACATTATTTGTACATTCAATTTGTTTGCAGGATGTTAGTGTGAGCTGAACATGACCATGAGGAAGTTGTATGGATGGAAAGAAAACCAGAGGAAAAGATTTCTTGACCCTTTCCACATCCTCTTTGAGAGCAAGAGTAGCTTTGGCACAGATTAAAGGGGAACATAGTGAAAGGTGTCAGGCAAACCTTAGGTCCTAGTCCTGCAAACACTTTTGCAAATAATTTTCTCTGAGTCCTACGAGACTGTGCAGGGTGCAAGCGCTTACAACACTGGGCTCTTAATTCTCTAGTACATGGGGTCTTTAAGGTGCAGTTGCCATGACAAAATCCATTTTTAAACATCAGTTTTGCAAAGATATATATTTTACTTATATTATCTTAACTTTCCCACTGACAAGAGTGGGTCATACTTCATATTTACACTTACCAGATACTTCAAAACATGTGACAGGGTTAAGAACAGACTGTACTGAGATTGCTCTGGCATGTCACAGCCCACTTAAAGCTTTGCATATAGATTTCATACTCGTCTATATATATGGATTTCAAAATAGAAGAGACTTGTTTCTGAGTTTGTGTCAAGCAGGAAAAAGAGACTTTAAAAGAACATTAGAAGATTCTTCCTAAAGAATAATAGCATTATATGGTATTGAGTATAGATTTATTTTCAACAAATCAAAACAAACTGAAACCAAAGCCTTTAAGTTTTAAAGGCAGTTAAATGAGGCACTGAAGGAGTTAAAATATGACACACATTTGGAAATAAACACAGACAACTATGTTTGTAAGGACCATGGATCTAGAACAAGTACCCAGCTCATATCAACAGTGTAAGATTAATATACTTGACCAGACTGTGGCTGAGGATATAAAAAAAAAAAAGTTTCAAAGACTCTTCTCCCTTCTAGTCCTTATAACAATGCAAATGTGGGGTGGAGAAACAAGGTACCGTACAATTGTAGAACACCTATGTTTCTGAACAGCCTCAAAATATGAATGCAACTGTAAGCCCAATTTTTTCTTGTAATGATCTGTTTACATGCACAAAATGGGTAATTGCAAATACAAGTGACTAGACAGATATGTAACCACTCATTTGTGTACAAAATTACCTGATTTACGCAGTGAGAAACTGCATGGACAATTTTGTATATGCAATTGTGTATAGCATTTAGAAAAATCAAGCAAATGATGTCCTGTCAAGGTTAATTATACACTTTTCTTTCTACATGTTGTCACTTTCTTTCTTGATGCTCTGTAGTGAATAGGCTGTATATACAAACCACTATGGTGGCAAAGAAAAAGCACAGTTAGTGTTGTTGCAGTTCACTCAGATCCTCTAATGTTTTTTTCTAGGGCTTTGAAAGAAACCAATCAACCAGTTACAAAAAAAAAACTGAGTGGACATTGAGGAAACCTACTTCTGACATGAACAAACCAACGATTCGTTTCCAAAAAGCTCCCAAACCCAAGCATTTGGTTATTAAAACAACATTATCCAAACTGCAGCTATGAGTCACTGATGTGCTCTCTACTTTTTCCCTTTCTTTTATTTGACTATGTGTTTGTCTTTTAGATCACAACTGGTCCTCTGAGCAAAGACTATCTTTTATGTGAGAAAAGAACTTAGCATGTTGTAGGGAGCAAAGTAATCTATGCCAATAATTTTTCTTAAAATCTTTAATATCTCCATAAATTACCAGTGCTACTTCTATTCTCAGTTCTGGGCTCTTGGCACTGTTCTGAATATTTTTTGCTGGAACTTCAACAGGCATGCTGATGTTCATAAGGACCACAGATCTAGAACAGCTACCCGACTCATATCAACAACATAAAATTTAACCCATGAAGGGTTTTCTTTTTCTTCTCCTCTCCTCTTTTTCTTTTTTTTCTTTTGTAAAATATACATGCTACAGTCAGGCACCAAACGTTCCCAAAAAACAAGTCCTTGTGACAGGGTGCCATCTACATTCCCCAATAAAGGCTTTCTAAAAAGAAAAGAAATATTGTTTTTACTGTCCTTGATTTAAACAGAAATGGAAAAGGAGATAGTTCATGATGGTTACATTCTGTCCTTGAAAAAGCTGAATCAATGGAAGAATGGATCACAACATTTAAACACTTTTCAAAAGGCAATTTGACAGATAAATGGGAGCTCTGAGCTTACTTTCCCTATTGATGTTGGGAAGGCCATATGATGAATATATATTATTTTTGTTGTAACTTTGCTCAATTATTTAAGTATAAAATGTAAATTAACTAGAAACATTAATATAACTGATCCTTCCCCCATATGTACAGAAATGCAGGATGCTATCATAATTGAGGAATATAAAAAAGTAAGCAAAATGGACTATTCTATGATTTATTCTCTCCTTAATTGGTCCCTTATTACTTATCACTTTCTCTCTCCTACTTCATCTGCCTCAGTCTATTCATTCACATATGATATTTTTTTTAATTTTTCCTTTGTGGATTTAAATATTCTATTTCCCTCTTATTTCAATAAAGAACAGCATGAACACAAATTAAGCCTGGGCAACACAATACCAAAACTGTTCTGAATGCATGTGGTTACCGCATCACATGTAAAACTGGGAAACCCACAACCATTTGTTTCACAGCTTCCAAAAGTCTGGCAGAGATGAATACATATGCACCCAGGAATAAACTCATAATTTTTAGGAAAAAAAGGTATGACAGACATTCAAGCCTCAGCCTCTCTTCATAATGGGATCCTTGACTACAGAGATACTTAACATTATGTCAAAAAGAGGGAGTGCTTGAGAGCTGTCCAGAACAAGAAAGCTGCTTTCCCGAATTGCGGCCGTGTGATTAATTTTGCATTTTCAAAGCAAACTTGGCCCCAAAATATGTTTTTTTTTTCTTTTTTTAAGCTACAGAAAGCACAGAATATTTTCAATGCATGGAATTTTCAAAACGGGCCACACACCTGTAAGGTTCAAAAAGTCAGCTGTTGGTGTGGGTAAGCAGTTATATTGCTATTCTGAACCTGGTGAACATCATCATGATAGCACAGATGGCAAAGATCTAGACCCAAATACTATATTTTCTCATGCAAAGCCCCTGTGCTTTCAGAGCCTGGTTTGGCATTGGTAAAAAATTTAAACACTTTAAGGCTGCTCCACTTAACAGTTAGCTACAACAGATCTCAAATGAGTGTTATGTGGTAAAAAAAGCAATATTGCTTAGCATCTAACCTTCCTCACCATGTCCCTGTATATCTTCCTACACTATGAAAATATGAAAGAGAAAACAGAACGAAGGGTTAATAATCGGTAGGGAGAACCAATTCATATTATTTCACAAAACAATACCTAACTCAAGAAAATTACAACTGCTTCTCCAATGGCTTTCTTAGCCTGCCACACTTCTTGGAGTTAATCAGGCCAGGACTCACTGTTGGTAAATGACACCGTACATCCAGGGCAGTTTTTAAATGTCCTCTATTTTCTACTATTTTCTCTTTATATTTCAATTTTTCCTGATGCAGTGCTTTTACTGGTACTGTGGAAACTAAAGCGGCCATTCTGAGCTCTTCACATTATTCTTGCAGTTACATTTTTCTCAGAGGTGGTTCCTGTAGTGTCCATGAAAAGAAAACTGGAGATTTATGTTTTGCCATGCAGCTACATCTAGATCAGCCATTCCCAAGCTAAAGGGTCATGACACCAAGCAGGATCACAGTACCTATGAGTGGGGCTGTGAGTCTCAGAGCCTGTAATTCCCTTAAACCCACAATTAATCAGTGTTTCTTAAGAGGTGGCAGAAATATTCTGCTCTTTAGCTGCTCCATGATAACTGTGCCTGTACCCACAATTGCCCCAAGGTAAGTGAAAGCTAAACCAGAAAAATGTAGCTCAGTTTCATTTAGGAGTAACTGCCTTGATTTAGCTGTCACCACGGGGTTAGAGTGGAAGACTCACCATTACTGCAGAGCTGCTGAGGGTCAATGAAGTCCTGCTCCCTCTTAAGTGCAGGCACATGAATGGTTACCTCTGTCCTGGTAAGTTCTGGTTCCCTTTTAATTAATGGGTTGGGACTTATAATGCCTCAGGTGCTCTGCAGTAGTTGTTCCTTTGCCTGCTCTCACCCTGTGGTGTGAGCTAGATGAAGGCAGCTTGCCACTATATAAAAGGGGTTAAGTTTCTCTGGTTTAGTTTCTGTTTGCCACAGGGTGTTTGCATGCAGGGTGGAAAATTTACTGTGTCAGGTGAGGTGCATTAATTGTGTGCGTGTTGGCTTCTACCCTGCAATAAGTTAGTGTAACAGGAGCGGAGAGCATTGGGGAGGGGGCATGGCTGGAGCACAAAAGTAGCCTCTGCTATAGTGTACCTCCACCTTGCAACACCCCCCGCAGTAAGTGAAAGCTAAACCTGGAAACTTACCTCTGTTTCATCAGGAGTAAGCTTCCTTGCCTTCGCTGTCATTGTAGGGTCAGAGCAGGCACTAGAGGCAGTTACTGTGAAGCAGCTGAATCATGGTAAATCCACCCCCCATTTTAACCCCCATGGTAAAATGTGAACTTTAATTGTGATAACATGAACAGTGGTGACAGCATGTATGAAATTATCTAAGTGCAGCTAACACCAGAAAAGTTTGGGACCAGTTGATCACATCCCTGTTGTTCCTACTCTTTGGGAGATCATTTGTGAATCAGATCTTTGGAGAAGTGGACCACTCCTGGGGGGGTGGAACTGTATATATACCTCAGCATGAAACGGTAAGTCCCACTTGGAACAACATTGGTTCAGGTATATCTTTGTTTTCCTGTGAATCTGGGTGGGTTCAGAATTTGGCCATCAGACAAGATATAATTTATCACATATCTGAAACAGTATCAAACTAAAAGCAACAGGCACTCACACAGCCTCACATGGCAAAAATGGAGGATTTTCACAAGCTTTCAGTATCAGCTCACACTAATCCAAAGGGGCATTAAAGAATCACGCAAGGCAGAAGCACAACACACTTGCTCCATATGCACTAAGAGAGAAAACAAACATAATGTCACTCGCTGCCTCAGCGCCTCACTGGGCAAACGAAGGCTCTCTCTCTCGCTGTCTCAAACGCATAATGATGCATGTCCTTCACTGGACTCAGGCAGCTACACTAGGTCTGTTTCAGGGCGCAGTGTACATGGAGTGGGTTGGATATGTTTTGTGAATTTACAGAACTCTGCCAGTTCACATGAAAAGCACTCCCATTTTTCTAGTATATATAAGGAAAAGAGGTTTCAAAAGGTCTTATCCCTCGCCCAAGTCTTCTGCCACTGAAGTTGAAGGTGATGATAAATGCTCTGTGTGGGTAATACAAGACTGAGGGGACATTTTGTCAGATGAGGAGGAACATATTATCCTTGGAGCCTGGAGGTGAAGGCTTTCTAGTGCAGCAGTCCTTTGACAACACTTGCATGGTCCTGGAGTCAATGAATTTTTGCTCAGGAAATTCAGGTAACTGGAAAGGAGATGGAGGTATAGATTTTGGCCAAGCCACATCTTTATTTTGTTAGTGTACACCCACCTCACACATTAGATATTTAATAGGATCCAGGGAAGGCTTACAGGGCTTTCATGACATAACCAGTATCCCAAAGTTGGCCTCGCAGACTACCCTGCTAGGACTCCATCCAATTCTGATTCCAAGGGGCATGTAAATCCGTGAAGACTTCAGGCCTCTTCTTACAGGCACAATGTCCGTCAGCTAAAACTGTAGCTGACTGAGAGCTCGCATGTTCAGCCTTTAGTCATACTGGGCGCTGGCCTCAAATTATGACAATAAATCTAAGGCTTCTGAATTCTAGTATTCTTTACCTCATCTCCTCCCTGTTTTCTGGGTGCAATGCATCCCAATTCTTGGCTGACCCTGAAATCGTATACAATCCAATGTGGTAGATCGGAGGAATGCATTTTTTTTTTTAATCAAGCTCTGTCTTGTCAACACCTACCTTCTGGGAAAAATGTTTTGCCTAGTCTGATGAAATGTTCCCTTCATCTTACAATGTGCAATGTCCCAGACAAAGCATTTCTGGCAGAAGACTTGGGCTAATGATAAGAGCTTTTGAAACCTCTTTTCCATACAAAATGGGAGTGCTTTTCATGTGAACTGGCAGAACTCTATTAATTTCAAAAATCATTTTTTCCACTGGTATTTGTCTTGGTGTCTTTTGAGAAAAATCCTCTGACAAAAAAATATTGCCAAATTGAACTCATTGCTTTGCAAGGAGGACAGGTGGAAAGTTTCTGATAAAACAGTGAATGTTATTATGATTTGGTAAAAGGAAAAAAAGTGCCTAACCAAAATAAGACAAAAGACCAAAAATATTAAGAAGGAAATTTCATAAACAGGTGTCATTTATTTTTGTTGAGGTAATGACCTTTTTTAGGGTTGTCCAAATTCAGAGTGGCCAGGGGTCATGTGTCTCACTGCTTGTAGGCCTTAGGTTGCACACTGTGTGGGTCACATGCCACAGGGGCTGCACACCACATGGAGTAAAGGCAGAAGGACTGAATCTTAAGTAGAGAATTATGAATGGCGGATATCTAAGGACACTGCCTGTATGTATATTATCCAATTGCCGAAGTGTTACTAATCCTACACATCTGAATAATATAGCCAAATGATGAAATGTCCCTTATGATAAGGTTCCTAGGTTACAATCCTCTTTCCTCCTACAACTGAAAAAGTGCATTAAGAATAACCTTTCTAAGCTTTGCTTTGAGACTTAGCTGTTGCTTAAGGGAAATAAAATGCCCTCTAAGGGTTGTAGTGGCTGTTTAAATGCTTTGTGTACCAGTATAATGAACCTCTGTAGGAAAGCAAAGTGACAACAGTGAAAAATGCAAACCAAGGAAGCAATATTTATTTGTGCATTGCATTACTCTTAATATTAGGAAAAAATAAACTAGAAGTCATACTTACAGGTACATCAACATATTTTGCAGCCGCCTTCACCTTTAGGAAATGTAGAAGTAAGAAATAGTGTAAATGGGAACCACTGGGATTATGTGTAGTTTTAGAATCAATAGTTGGTCAAAATTTCTTATACTTACAGTGAATGAAAGGATCGATGAGAAGAAAGTGCCTTCATCATACCTTGATAATTTAGACAGCACACTTTCTAATACTGAAACAAACTAAAAACAAAACAATAAACAAAAAACAGAATAAATATATAAATAGATGAATATTGTCAAAAATAGCTTTTCTGAGTGGGAAATGAATCCTTTCTCTTGTGGCCTGCATTGTGTAACAGAGCATAGGAGTCTGTGCAAACCTGATCTCTTTACTTCCTAAAGAGCTAAATCATAGGAAACGTTTCTTTTCTCTTGTTCAGTAGAGACAAAACTAACAGAAGTCACTGCCTACAACTGCTGCAGACAACTGAGAAATAGAAAGCCAAACTAAATCAAAATGCAAAAACCTTCCAGAAAATGGCAAGCTAGCTCACGCCACCTCCAGAATATGCGGTTTAAACAATGTTTGTGTCCACTATACACTTATTAGTGATACACACATTTTTATAAATTAAAATTTTATAATGTATCAAAAAGTTTGCACATGTATACTTGTTTACAGTCATCTGACTTTCACTAATACACCCACTGGAAAACCTTTTTTACAATATCATAGTGATGGAAAATGAGGATGGATTGCAGTTACTGAATTCATCCTGATATTAGAAATGGTTCTAATGTTTAAAATGGAGATGAAATTACTAACACTGATATTACTGGTTTGTGAGTTAATCCCACAGACTATGTTGGCACAGTTCTAAGGAAAGTTACTGAACTGCTTCTGAAGAGCCTGCTAGGAATCAGAAAATATCAGGCCCTAGCTCTTTGGTCTACATGCCCTTTGATCTGCTTTGGGAGCAGAAAGACATAAATGTGCTTGATTCTCTGAGTGGTATCATTCCTGACTCAGGATGATGTAAAGCTAGGGTGGAGCTAGCTTTGCCAGCTACTACTGAGTTTTGGCACTAAGCACATTTCTTGCAGATGCACAAATAGGATCAAAGAATTACAGAAAAGTACGGTTGGAAGGCACCTCTAGAGTCCAGCTAGATCCTTAACCTTCTGTAAAACTCACCAACCCCACTCTTCCAACTCAATTAAAAATAAGGAAACAAAAAACCCCTCTAACACCTCCACTTATAATATTTAGTCTGTAAGGCATTTAGGAGATCACATGCAATTTAAAAAAGCTGCCAATTACTGCCCATTTACATACTGCTCACAGGTGAACTTCCTCATGACATACATAAAGAATGTTTAAAAAGTAACTGTTTGCTGCCTATGCACTCCTTCCCAGAATCAAGAAGCAGTATTTTATGAGTGTGAGGACAGGACAAAATTCCATCTGGCATGCTGTTAATGGGCACTGTAACAGTGTCACAACAGTGTCACCTTCCCTTCTCCCCAAGAGGAGCTGAGATCATCACATTACAATAAACCCTGCTCCTAACAGTTCAAGGAGCAAGACTGTGTGTAGAACTATACTCCTCACTTATCTATCAACCTCATCTGATCTAATCCTTCACATTTATAGTGATTTATTATCAAGATAGTATCCAAGAGCTGTACACAGATTTTAAAAAAATGAACAGGGAGCTTCCTGAAGGGATAGTAGTTGGTGCTTTACTCTGCTCTGGGTATAATAATCAAGGTTCCTACCTTAGATGGGAAGCTTTGCCATTACATGCTATACAGCAATCATTGCTCAGACACCACAGCCTTCAACTAACAATGTTTATCTTATTCAAAAGAATTATTTCTGCAAAACATTAGTCAATATTACTCTGGAAAGGCCTGCTGCAGTACTGAATGGTTTCAGAAATGGTACTGAGATAATGGTTTCAACATTTTGAATAATATGAGAACAAAAAAAGAAAAAAAATCCCTAGCAAATCTAGTTAAATACAAAGCTTGTGATGGAGCTAGCTAGTGTATCTTTAGCTGTTTCCTATGATGTCTCTATATAGTCTTGAGGGACTATGTAAGTACTTCCGGGTATATGCTACATTTTCAGATCTTCTGAGTTTGTGTTGCTTCATTATTTTGTCTTGTTCAAGTGACTGGTTTAATATTTTGAAACAGGAAATAATATTTGTTAAGTTAGCAGTGAGTACACAAAATGTCACTGAACTAAAGAGTATGAGTATCCTTTCAATTTCCATAGGGAATTCCTATGATTAAAAGCAAATAATGAAAGCTTTATTCTCCTAGAAAGGAACAGTAAGAATAAGAAAAAAAGTTATAATAAAATTGTAAGAGCACAAAAATAGTGTAATAATATAATATTCTCTTTGAATACCATAAATAAAAATATAAAACACAACTTTTGATTCTTGCTGACTGAGAACAGGAGTGAAACACCGACTTTATTTTGCACTTCAAGCTATTTCTTGCAGTGGAAAAAAAACAAGCGCTGCTCATATAAGCTATTAATATTCCAGTCTGAAAGGATTGACCATTTACTTGAAAGCTTAACCAATCACAAAAACAATTGGTTCTCCCCCTTCCTAGTTTAGATTCCTGTACTGGTATCAGTGATTATTGACTATCTTTATCTACATAGCCTCAAATATTACATGCATTTTAATTAAAGAAGCTTACATTTAGTAGCATTTTTATTTCACTTAAATATATATACAGAAATTTAGATATGATATTAGTCTAAGTGAGGATTAGCTTCATGTAATGCTTCAAATTTGTACATCTTAGTCATTTGTCACTAATATGCGCACAGAAGAGGTATATGTATTTTTGTGACTTCATATAGTTAAAAAAGTCTGGACAAGTTTTGCTCAAACAACTATGAAAAATTCATCTTTGGCATGAGCCCAAGTATGGGGAATATTAGTAAAAACAGAATTAGTGAAAAATCTGTGAACAATGAATAAAAGGCATAGTGGAAACTTGAATATAATCTTAAATACAGTATTTTTCATTGGCACCTTCATTAATTTATGTATCCAGTAAATATAAACATTTTCTCTTACTTCTGAAATGCAGATATTTCTGGGGTTGAACACATTATGTTTAATAGTACACTGAGCCTATACTTGAAAGGAGAAAATTATAGTTTAAATGCTATGTACTTATATAGCACTGTTTGTTGTTTACTGTTTTTAAAACGATGTGTTTTTATTTTTCTATGCATCTGTGATTACAACTGGATAAAGACATACTAATACTAATTCATTTTGCTTCACTTAATAAACATCCTCTTAGTATTTACAGTATGACAAAATCATTTTCAAATATATTTAAAAATAGCCAATATCCCTGAATATTTTAAAAGTCAAAATAGTTCATAAAGAAAAAGTAAAAATAGATATTCAGATTTTTTGTGCTGCTTCTCTCTAAATACTGTTGTAATTACTGATGTAAATAATGTTTAAAAAAATGGAGAGAAAGTTTTCTTGATACTCAAAAAATAAGTATGAAAATCACATAATTAATAAAGGTATTATTTGTACTACTGGCTGCCAAAAATTCATAGGATGTAGTAACGTACAAAGGAGAAAAATATCTGATTAGCAAATACCATAAAAATGGGTACCCTGCCGATTTAATTCTGTAAAATTCATGTTAACTTCAGCAAGTATTCTTTACAAGCCTTTTTTCAATTGTATCACAAAAAATACAAAAGGAATTGCATTCTATTTAACAATATAAATATATTCAATGTAAAAATTAGTCTAATTTAGCAGCTGCCAGCTGAAAATCCATAATCTGAAATGCATTTATAATGTAACTATAATTCAAAATCTATGCATGTTTACCTTTGAAACAAGAAGTGAAATAATTTCTTTAACAGTTTCCTCAATCAAGTCATCTATTTTGGAATGGTATTGTTTCTATATTTTAAAAGACAAAGAGAGCATTAGAATGTATGTGAACACACCACTTTTGTCATAAGTCATAAATGGTACAAAGCTGCTAACCCTGACAGATCAGATTTACTTAAAATTATCATTTTGAACATCAGAAGAACAAAACCTTGAAAACGATCCACCCAATCAACACTTTCTTACATTCTGTGTTGAAAATTTTCCCATGTACACTGTTGAGTTAAGCAGCTAATGGGGTTACTATTTAGATGAATTGAGTTCTTATTCTTATTCAGGCGAAGGAATGTGAAGGATACTTTTTTGTCTTCTCCTATATAATTAAGGTGGCCATGTATTTTTTTCTAAAGGGTTGGTTTAGCAGGAGAAGCAAAAAGACTAGAAAAAGATTTAATTAATACAGCATTTCATGTCTGACAACTCTCATTCATAAGTTATTTTAAATGTCCCTTAGAAATAAAATGAGCTCCCAATTGTTCATCCTAAAAGGGTCTTTTTGTCAGCACAGTGAGCTGCAGTTTATACAAATCTTACAATATGCTCAAGCAAGGGCAAAATTAAAATTTCATCAACAAAGCTGAATAGATGGTAACAAATTAATAGGCCATAAAAGGCATAATAAACCAGTCCTCATTCTCTGTAGCCTTTTCCCCCTGTTTTTTCCTTGAAAAAGATGCCTCTAAGTAAGTGCTGTTTTAAAATAAATCTGAAAGACTTTTTCGCTTTCTTTAGATAATACTACAGAGATCCATCCTGAAATTAACAGAAGAGAGGGCTCCTATTCTGCTGCGAAGGCACATCAATTTAAACAGCAATTCTTCCTTTAGAAACATTTATCTGACAGCAAAGATTGTCCCCAATAGCCACTTCACAGAAAATGTGACTTGTAAAGACTAACCCTATCTTCATAGTTCAAGGCTACTTAGAACAGCTAACAACATAATGCTCGGAGTAAAAGTACTGAGGTCAATATAAACATTAGCCTAACTTAGCAGCTGCCAGCTGAATAGTTGGTTCCAAGTTGTAAGTTTTTGAAAGCTATTTTATTTCTCTCTCAAAGTTGCAATGTAAATCAAAACATGAAGTCAGATTAGTACAACATATTTAGGAGATTATTTTCTAAGCAGTAAATACCTACTGTAGTTACATTTAAACTGAGAGCATACAGCTATGTAAATTTATATATGTATATTTTAATTAATCAGCAGACCAAATATTATTATTATACCTTCTCTCATTTTAAAGATAGTCTTTCCTTTACAAGCAAGCAAACAACCTGCTATTGAATATACATTGAATATACATCAATGCACATATTACTCTTTTTGAAGAATAAAGGAACATGGCAAAAATATGCAGAAAAAACTGTGGCTGAACACCACAAATTTCTAGTCCTTACCACACACACAAAGGGGGTTTATATTAATGTTTTTAACAATTTTCTTTTGGCATTTGAGCATCAATGATTAATCAATATCACTGACTTTGTTGTTTAGGCCACCTCCAGACTGCAATGCATCCTGGCTACCCAGCAGAACTATTTAAGATTTAAGTTAATAACAAGTGACCTCCCATAAAATTTCCTCAGCTTCACCTCTGCAGCTAACAATTGCAGAGTTAAAAAAATAATGTAAACAAACCCCACTTCTAGCTCTCCAAACCATTTCCACCTTCTTCTCCACTTTTAGCTCTCCAAACCATTTCCACTTTCTTCTTCTATTTCCATTTTTTGTCACACTGGGCCATCAAGGGGCACTGAGCATGGTGGAAGATGGCTGGGTAGTCCTAGAAGTATGGCTGCATGAAGGACGTTGGGAGTGTTTCAGTCCTTGGTTATAGTGCAACTTTGATTGTTGAATGCTTTCATGAACAATCTGTGAGGCCATGCATACTGTTAACCTTTGTTTTTAAGGTTTTTTTCCCTAATACAAATTAATCTAAAAATCTTTTCCTGTTCCCTCCTCTTCTCTCTGACAAATACACACATATGAATGAGTAGGAAGTGGGATTTTAATTCACTGGCTGAAGTGACTGTCTTATATGAATTTGTGTTGGAAGAGATGAACCAACTGAAAACATTAAGCCTAGGGACAGACATTACACATAAACCAGTTTAAGTGATCAGAAACTGGTGTAACAGAACATAAGTTCAGTGCACACAAATAAGTTTTGAAATGGCTGAAACTGGTTTAAGGTAAACCTGGTAGAATGTAGTATCAGACTTAACTGATTTGGGTCAGACCAGTTTATACAATGTCTGTCCCAGACCCCTTCCTGTTTAAGTTAAACCACAGTCCCTCAGCATCCCAGATGCTTTGCAGTCCTGGGCTGGGCTGTGCTCTCTGTTCCAGAGAGCAGGGCTGGCCCCGCTTCTCTCCTCCCTTGCCAGAGCTCTAGCGGAGACTGCAGGCACAGCAGGGTCTGCCTAGCTTCCTCCTGCACTAATCCCCCTCACTGCTCAAGCAAGGATCCTCCCTTCCCTCCCACCTCCAATAGCATGGACCCGAACCCCACGGACCTTAGGCATGGGATGTGCTAGCTTATGCTGAGAGGTGTCTGTGTCTGTGTGTCTCCAATTTTAATGGGACAGGACAAAGACAGACTGGACAAAAGCAGGCAGAACAGTGTCCACTTAGGGCTTTTTGGAGTTAATTAACAACTCAGCTGGTAATGTCCCTCTGTTCCTTCTTTGGAAAAAGCTGTTTACAAAGAGCTTGAACTAATGAGAGAGGCTTTTGTTTTATTGATAGGCTGGTAAACACTGTGTTATCAGCACTCAGCTGGCTCCCACACCTGTCAGGTTTGCAGACAGTATGAAGAAGCAGGGAGAGGAAGACTGAAAAGGTCAGTATCATCAACAGATACATGCACTGCATACCCCCCTTTGCCTCAAGAATGCTAGCTTGTGGTTGGGGTCTGGCAACACTCCCACCCCTTGAGCAGTGAGCAGGGAAAAGCCTGGGACAGTGCAGGCAGGGTGGAGCTTTGCTGGTGTCTGGCCACACCCTCCTCAGCTCAGCACTATGAAAGGAAAGGGAGGGCTGCTCTAGCACCCCCAGCTTCTAGCCTGTGCCACTGCAGGTCTATGCCTACATTTTCTCAGTCCAGAGAGAATGTCTGTGCATTTGCAAACTGGTTCAGCCTGGCTAGGTTAGACTAACCTGTAATGATTGAATCAATTCAGGCTCAAGGTTTTTGAATGTCTATCCCAGGCCTAAAAGATTCTGAGACAGGCTTGCCAAAATCATGACATTGGTAAGGCATAAGTGAAAAGGTAGTAAGTCGATAATTCTGAAATATTCAAGAGATATCTTTCCTCCTTTTAAATTATTTTACCTGTGATTCATTGAACCACCTAGAGGAATAGAATTTTCTCTACTGTTCAAACTAGCCAAAAAAAAAAAAATCAAATGCTTCATTATAGGAAAAAAAATCCATTCTGTTCCCAAGCAGCAAATATATGTATCCAGGAGCTCAAAAGACTAGTATTCACAGGTTCTCAGTTCAGGATGGTAGTTCAGCATCTAATAGCTGAAGGTAATATCTTCTAAGGATGACCACTCAAACTTGCAGCACCTTCAAAAATGGTAAGTACAGCTAACTTTTCATTGTAATTCATCTTTTATTAGCATATTAATTGGCCAAGCCCACGGCACAATGGGCTGTGAACAGTGCTGAAGGAGTTGATACTGTAGACTCAGACTGTAGATGTGGAAAGATATACAAGATTATAGCCACAAAAGTATGTATGTGATCTATCAAAACCTTTCATAAAACCTGATAAGCCCATGAATATGGCATCTGATGGTCTAATGAGAAAATTTCTATTTAAAAAGAAAATAAAAGTGTTTTGGCCACATCCAATTAATTCTAAACTTCTCCTGGAATTCTAGGAGATTGCCAAAGCAAGAGACTTTATTCACTGACTAAAGATTTCTTGGGTGGGAGATATTTTTGAGATTATTCTGAATAATGCATCCATTTTATAACAAATTGAAAAGGTTGACCATAATACAGAACTTGGATGATTCTAGTTTATCTGTCTGATGTAACCACAATGAGAAGAAAATCTAACAATGGCTATGTGTCTGAAGGAGAGAAAGGGAATTTAGAATCAAATGTAGACTGTACCAGAAGAATTACAGGGTGAAATGTTGATTTCAGGTGAGATTCATTCCTCTGATTATGCTGAGAGTGAAAATTACCTCTCACTCCCAACCCACTCACCTCCATCACCAGCACCCAGCTTCCAGTGTGTGGGGCAGGGGAGAGCACATGTCCCCAGATTTGTACACCTATAGAGGGCATGGGGCTGCCCACCTCTGCAGTCCAGTAGGCGGGACTTGGAGCAGGAATGTAGAGCAGGACAGTGAGACTCACTGCTGCCATGCCATCAGAACCCCCTTGCCAGCCATGCTTCCCACAGCATGAGGAAGAATGGACAGGCGATGGGGAGGCTGCACTGCCCTCACCTTCTCCTGCTGCCAGCTGCTCATGCACTATGGCTCTATCCTGCTGCCACGGCCCAGCAGCCACCACCACCGCTCCCCTCATGCAATCCACTGCTGCCGCTCTATCCCAGAGAAGAGGTGGGATGGTGGGCAGTGTTGCCTGGCCCCCCCCGCCAAGTCCTCTATGCCTACCTCTTCCTCCCTTCACCCCATAGACTTACCTACGGGGAGATATGGGAGATGCTGTGTGCATGTGCACGTGGTGACCCCTGCCTTATCACCCTCCTCCTGCTTCCCCCAGCCCCAAGCAGCCCCTTGCAGACTGGAACTCTGCCAGCCTGCAAGGGAAAACCCATGGTTTAGCACATTATTCTCCTTTAAAGGAGAAACCATTTTTAAAGTTTGTTTGTGACCCTTTCTTATAGTCTTGTGACCCACTTTGGGGTTATGACCTACAGATTGAGAAATGCTTTTCTAGAGAACTCTGCATTCCCGTGACAGCAATGTAAAAAAATTTCTGAAGATGGTCTAGGTAGATCCCTTTACATGTGACGTCCCTGAGTAAGTATGAGGACAGAGTGTGGTTGTTCATCTTCTGTTTGATAAATCTTCACAGGAATGATCCCTTCCCTCAGTGGGGCCTGCCTATTTCCAGTACACTGCTTGAACAATAAGTAGAGGTAGGGCATAAACTTGCAAAGGCAGCCTGAGGTATAGAGTTCTAGGCCTGCTGCTGTTGTGATGGGCTTTATTATGAGGTGTTTTTCTTGCCTCCCCTGATAGGTTATGGAGGTTTCAAAATTGTCTGATCCACTCAGTCCCAAAGAGGAGCAAGAGGATTATCACAACTGTGGTACCAGAACAAGCAAGTGAGGGTACCTCTGCCAAGCCATAATAGGGTTACTTCCTGTTTGTTTGCTTGCTTTCTGCTGCAGGAGGTGTTGAGGTAAAGAGGAGATATTTTTCTAACCAGCCTGATTCATGCTGAGTATGGACAAGACAAATTTGGAAAATGTCTAGTATATTTAAACAACAGAGGAAATCCCAGGTCTAGGTTGCTGAATTGACAAACACAGCAGCACAGTTTATAATTTGCCCCAAATACTGAAAATTAGCAAAGACAATGCAGCTTATTGCAACAAAAGGCACTTACCCACTGACTAGCAAACTGGATCATGTCATATGAAATTAAAAGAAGAAAAATCAGATGGCATGGCAAAGAACAAGAGAACAATGAACACTTAAATCAACTTAAAAAACGTAATACTTAAAATGCTAACTGAAATAGATGAGCTAATGAAATGAAGAGCATAACTGTCAAGAGAACATGAACAGGCAATCAACAGAAAAGATATAGCTAAATAAAACAAAAGTAAAACCGCCTGCAACAATGCTATGATATAAATACATTTCTACAAAAAGCAGGAATTTATTTTGGTCAAATTCTGGCATCTTGTTTCTCTTCCCCAGAAAAAACAAACCAAACTAAATTACACAGCAATCACCATCACACATTAATCTTGTAAAGCAGCATTAATTACACTCCACTATTCTGGTTTCCTGAAAACTGCAATGGTCTCCTCTCCAATTGTACCACTTTTTCCTGCCCAGAGCTGTGGTATTTTTTGACCAAGAGAATGCAGGGCGGTAGCCAATTAAAGTTGTATATTAACCTCCCATGTCATGTATGACATGGAGTATCTCCTTGTCTTGCAATAGCTCTCTATAGCCCTGTCTGTAGAGCATCTCAAAGATGACCTCTAAACTGATTCTGGAAAAGCAAAATTACATTTTATCACTTTTACTTGATTATCATCTCCTGGTTATGATTTATGTGCATATGTACCTATTCCAGTGGGAGCCAATAAGATACAAATCAAGTCCAAAGAAAAGGACTGATGTTTTGGCTCAATCACATTATTAAGACGTAGTCCTAATATGGGATGTTCGCTAGCTTCAATGTAGGAGAAGTTTTGGGAGGGATTATATCTGATTAGTTCATCATACTTGAAGAAACAAAATCTTCTCCAAGTTCCCCAGAACACAGAGGAGGTATGGGCTCTGTACTGGCCATTGGAGTGGAGCAATAGGGGGCAGTCTGTACCTTTAGAGATGCTTAGTGAGCACCCACCAAAAATGAAAGCTGCTTAATACATTTCAGATCCCCAAATATATTAATGAAACAAATTTGGTTCTAAACAATGTAGCAGTGACTGTCTACAGTATTAGACACTTCTGATTACCTAATAATAGAATTAAATATCTACAGTTCCACCTACCTCTTGCCCTCCATCCAAAATGCAGAGTTTAGCGGTTTGTTTTTTGGCATCAACTAATACATTAAACATTGTACACAGAGAAGCAGGAATGC
The DNA here is from genome assembly GCA_030014935.1 of Caiman crocodilus. Taxonomy (NCBI): domain Eukaryota; kingdom Metazoa; phylum Chordata; order Crocodylia; family Alligatoridae; genus Caiman; species Caiman crocodilus. The sequence goes on from JAGPOW010001296.1 coordinate 101,552,217, forward strand.
GCAAGTCTGTTGATTTGTTTGTCTTTTGCAGCTTCAGTTCAAAAGCAACTCTTGTTCTATTTATGAAAAACATTAATTCATAACATGAAAATCTGTCATAATTCAAAGCAACTGATGCATAAGACCACCTCTCTAAATGTATTAATTTTAGCTTTAAGTGTGTGAGCATCAGAGTGGAAGTGTTTATGAACAACATAATTCTATATGTAGTAGTGTAAGATAGCTACCTATTCAACAGAACATTGCAGTGCTGGTAGCCTCAAGGTTCTGCATTGATTTAGCTGATTTAGTTAAACAATAAATGTATAATGCTTTTGCCTATTAATTAATAATAAGCTTCCTAATACATCAGCTGTGGATAATTTTCAAGCAGTAAAAATGAAAATCTTACAGAAATATTTGGCTTTTGTGTTAAAACCCAGTATCTCGTTATCATACCATGGATTCACTCATGATGCACACTTTTACAGCTTTAAAAAATTATATTTACATAAAAGTGAATTAAATTATTTCCCTTCTTCCTAAAGAAAAGATGGATGCAAAAAAAAATCCGCTTGAATCTGATCGCACACTGCTGTAAATGAGGAGTATTGTCACTGATGTCAGTTATGTTGCATCAGCATAAATTCAGTGAAAATCAGAGTAAGACTCATATTATACACATGTAAAACAAATGAGGTATCCAGCATTGGACTTGTAGCAAAAAGTCTCTTTTAATTTGCACGTCATGCTAACAGCCTCAAAAAGATTCTCCTCAAAACCCTTTGATCTTGTTATAACTTACAAAAATCCTGCAATCATCAGATCTCTTTTCCATACCCTGTGCACATTAATTAAATCACTTCTCAGCCTTCTTGTTGATAAAACAGACTAGCTTGAACTGTTTAAGTCTCCCATCAAATAGTGTACTTTTTCAGACCCTAGATAATTTCTGTCTTCTTCTTTGAGCACCTTTCTTGAAACATGGACATGAAAATTGGACAAAGTATTGTGGTACCAGTTTTGGCAGAGGCATTATCAATTCTTTATTTCTACTGATATAATTTATTCTTTTTATACATTTGAGAATGACATTTGCCATTTTAGCTACAGCTAAAATTTTAGCTAAAAAAATACCTGATTTGGTCTGAGAAGATTTTACCTTTCATTAAATTATGGTAACTGATATCAATTATGATTTTACTTTCTAATTTTTGTGATAGAGTCCCAAAGGAACTATTCTGTTATTTTGCCTAGGATTTATGTCAGGATACCCAGTCCATTAACCCTTCTGGGGATTATCCTGTTTACTATTGCTAAAAAAGTAGGATTATTTTGGCAGTCCTCCAACCTGGTGTTTGCCCAGGATTCCAATATTTTATAAAAATTAATATTAGTAATGCATAATGCTCCAGAGCTAATTATCTTGAGATACAAGAGTGTAGGTTACCTGTTGATATGAAAATATTTAATTTTGGCAGACGCTGCTGCTTATCTTCTTTTGCTAAAAATGTTGAACTTTCTGTTCCACCCACGGCATCACATGCGATGTATACATCTTCCTGCTTCATTCAAAATACATCATTTATGATTTGAATATCCATATCTGGGAATGGACTTATACCTAGCCTAGGGATTTTTTTCCTGCTAATATGTTTTAAAAAATCTGCCTTATTGCATTGGTCATTAATATTTCATTGACTTTTTAAAAGTTCCCATTATCAGTTGTCTATATTTTTTAAACTTGTAATTTATAGTAATTGCCATTTATTTCCTTTTTCTTACTATTTATATACTGATTATGTTTTATTGCTGTTTCACACCTTTTAATCAGGATGGTAAACAGGTTTTTCCAAGTTTGTATAATCATGACTTTTTAGGTATCCAGTAGGATAACCTCAAACAACTTTGATTTTTATACAGTTTCTGTTAAATTTAATGATGCCATGAATATATATGGATATTTGGGCTCCCTATAAACATGCTCAGGGGAAGCAGAAAGGGGGAGGAGTGGGGGGTGGGAGGGTGGTACTTTAATTAGAGTGGCTCCTGGTGAGCTGCTGTAATTAAAACAACTCATATTAAGCCCTACAGGATTTAAAAATGGCCACGGGACATTCTATCTAAAACTCTTTCACTGGGATTTAGCGCCCCTGCAGTCAGTGTGAAATGTACAGGGACTTAATATATGTGACAGTGTAATGACGCTGAAGTGTTTTAACTAAAACGCAGAACAGACTCTATTAATCAAGTCTGCTCTGATACTTCCTAATTAGTACTTAAACAAGCATGTCTATAGGCACCTGTGCAGAGTGGCAATCTTATTGGGATTCATTGTTTGTTCAAATGACTTTGTTGGTAATTCAAGACAGTGTTTGATATAAAAGAGCAGCAGCAGGTTATTGCCCATTCTGTATTTCCCAAGAGCTTGGCTTTATAAACCTAAGATGAATTAATCATCTCTATCTTGTATTGTAAGTACAACACACTTTACATCTTTATTTGGTATACAACATCTTTCTTACAGACTACTCTAAAATAATTACAAAGTGAATTAATACCATTATTAAGATAAAAATGATAGAAGAAACAAAAAAAATTGAGAGATGGAGAAAAAAGAAAGAATACATCAAAAGTGACTTGAAAAGAGTAATATATAAATAAGTATATTATAAATATAGAATCAAAGTAAAAATGTTTTGCTTATTTATTAACTTTCATGGGGATTTTGACAAGATACCTAGACATTTTGATTAAGGTTTCCTGGAGGCTAATTTACAAATCTGTTACAACTTTTAACACACGATTGCAAAAATATAACTACCTTTTGACACAGGCTTCTATCATATCAGTGGCCATAAGTTTAAGTCTTTGCTCTAAATGATGTGCAAATTCTGGTTCTGGCCAGTGTAGATCAAAAACAAACATCTGTAGTGCATCCAGTTTCCAAAAGAGATCTTCTGATGTAGCTGAACCATTGCTATAAAAAAAAACAACCAAAAAACAAAATCCAGAATATATAAGAAGATATAAGCCTTCCCTGCCCCTCCGACCCCAAAAGGAGTAGTCATCAAAGTAGAGCCCTTCCTATATCTTTCCATTTCCATTTCTAATACACATCTCCCACAGGATAATGAGGATCAATGCAAGAGTGTGAAAGTGATTGTGGAAGCCTTGTCCTTTTGATTGAACATTATTTCCTCCAGGATATTAAATAAACCCACCTTCATGTTGGGGTGGGGGTAGGGGAAAATATGAGCAATGGGAAGTAGACCAAATTCAAGAGAGGCAAAGGTGCTAGCAGAAGAAGTTTCATTTAAAAAGGGATATTCCCATTACAATGAAAGCTTTCCACAGCAGACACTGACAGATGTACAGGTTCCTGCTCTTAATTCATGGCCCTTCATAGAAAGCACCAAGATTTAGAGTGACCCCTTCCCCTCCAACTCAACTTATGTTCACTGTTGAGTCAGGGGGGTGAGGGATTGAGTTCCACTTTGGAGCTGATCCAGGAGGAGCTACGTACCTGCAGCCCCTGTCCCCTAACCCTACTACCCCCTCTCAGCTCTGGTGTTATCTGCAGGATGGGAGGGGGAAAAGGGAGGGAGAGGAAACTCTGGGCTGGGTTTTACCCAGCCCGAGTTGGAAGGGGGCATATGGATTGGAAACCCTCTGAGGTGGGGGGCTCCAACCCATTTGCCCCCTGCCTCCAGCTCAGGTTGGGCAAAACCCAGCCTGGAGCTTCCTCCTCTTTGCTTCTGCCTCTCCTTTTGTGAAGACAGCACTCATTACATGACAGTTAATTTGTTGTGCAATCAGGCACTTTTAAAGTGCTCTGCAACTGTGCAGTTTTGTCAGGGCATAGCTGTAGAATGCTTTCGATTACACCAGTGGTTCTCAACCTTTTTTATACCAGGACCCATCTGTAAACTTCAAACAGTGGCCAGTCTCAAACCAGTGCCCCTCACTCCATCCCCACTGCCCCCCCCGTCCTCAGCTCCCCAGTATATGGGGCAGAGGTAGGTGTGTGGGGCAGGGGGGGGTCCCAAGCAGGTCCTTGCAATCTGGAATGCTGACAGCCTGAAAGGGAAAAGCCACATTTTCCTACATTTTTCTCCTTTAAAAGATAATCCATTTTTAAAGTTTGTTGATCCATTTTTAAAAGTTTGGTTATGACCCTTCCATATTTTCTTGCAACCTACTTTTGGGTCATGACCTATGGGTTGAAAAAACACTGGATTTCTTGACAAATATCACTTCAGTCAGCACCCACAGATTTGCTTGCTTTCACAGCACAAGTGAGTAGATCAACCAACGTAACAAAGATGCTTAAATGTAGTATACTGGGAGGGTCACACACAGCTGAATACTTTCTTTATGTCTGTGCTTTAACTTGTACTGAACAACAAACCCCCAGAGGAAAAGCAACTTATATTATTGTCAATAATTTTTACAGAATGAGAGAATAAGAGGGAGGAGGTTTTAATAGACACCTCAAACTTAGAGGTACACTTCACATCTGTAAGTACAATGATAGCATTATAATATGCAGACAAAATAATTTCCTTCTGCCTAATGTTCTAATATTTTAATATAAGTTGACCTGTTATACAAAGAGACTAACCTTCCATGGACTAACATTCCAAGTAACAAACATACCAACTTACTTAACAAGCATAAATGACAAAATCTAAGTTTCACTAGCTTTGATGCAGCATTTAATTTATGACTAACCATTTTCCTTCCTATATCTCATGACAAATGGGAATAATCATGAAGGGGCTGAGTGCCCTCAGCTCTCCTAAATGAATCAGCTGCAGTTAGGAGTGCTCAAAACTAAGCAAGATGAGATTCAAAGGAGTTAGAGATGGATAAAACCTACACTATGCAACCCTGTAATATTATTATTATTATTATTATTAATAATAATAATAATAATGACAGACTGTTACCTATCCAATAATTTTCTTCTATTGTGTTTTGTCCCATTTTAAAATATTCAAGTACTGAAGCTTTTACCACTTTATTTAAGAGGATATTGTGTAGCCCAATATCTTACCATTAGGGAGAGTGTCATGCTATTCTACACACATTTTCCTGCTAAATTCTGTTTAAAACTGTTGGTTATACCTCTCAATTAATCTCTGAAATCTACCAACAGAAATTAGAGATGATTAATTGGTTTATTAATGTTCTAGCACCATTCTCCATTTATGTATTTTGTAACTTGTTCTGATTACAATGTTTTGTGGAAGGGACTTTTTCCTAATATGGAACAAAAAGCACTAAGAGTGTTCAAATTAGGAAAAAATCCCATAGTTGTTCAGTCATACTAGGGCAGAATTGTTCCTTTCATTGTAATGAGTACCTGTCACAGCAATGAGTTTGGTCCTTATATATGTTACATACGTACAGTATTTTCTGCTAAAATGAGATAGTCTGCTGGTATGGAAAGAGAATGAAAAAAGCATAAAAATTATAATGTCACAGGATGGGGAGGAGAAGCTAATATGGTTTTATATAAAATCTCAAAATATATTAATTTTGATGAGAGTATGTGTCTTCTAGAAAGCAAAACACACTTGCTTAACAAATCTGATCATTAGTTTTCACTATTAGATCTATTGGGATTTTAGCCATTTTAATTTTTGTATTCTGTAGCCATATATTTTTGCTTAACAGGACTCCAAACTAAATGGAATCCTCTAAGACTCAGGAGGACTCATGTGTTCTCAATACTGTCAATGTATTCTTATGCACGTTCACTCCCTGGTGTCCACTTAAACTTGTTTCATTATACAGCCAAATAAGGTTTCACAATTATAATAATTGTAGTAATAGCCATTGGTTCATGAAATTTGTGAGAAACACTGTAATTAACTTCTCCTGCTTTTACATGATTTGGAGCCACTGTTCTTATTCATTTCACCATTCAGTGTTGCCCAGTGACATTCAGACCTATTTTTATAAAGATATAGAATATATTATATGGCTCAGAGAAAGGAAGACGTGACAACAGAATGAAATCGCATGTTCTTCAACCACACATCTAGGTAGAGGTCTGTGATTTGATCTTTTTTAGTAAATTACTCTGGAGGACTGTGATTTTTTTTTTTAATCTGACATGCTAATGCTATTGGTTCAACAGTATATCTTTTATTTGAGCCTGATCCTGCTCTTTGGTCTGGATCTAGTAAAGTACTTGTGACTATTTAATTTTAAACATATAAAGCACATAATTTTAAGCACTGAACGGGGCTTTATGCTTCGTGTAGTTCTCATTCTCCCTGTCTGTATCAGTTAATTATTAGGTTGTAATAGTATAAAAATGAAATGTACATTAGACTCATTTTATATATATATGTGTGTGTGTGTAGATAGATAGATAGATACACATACACACAAAATATAAGAAATTCTGATTTCATGCAAGTTATTTGAGTATGATGAACCAAATAGTCTTGCCTAAACAGGAGAGTGAACTAATATATGTATGTATATAGATATATATCATGGTTGCATTAATGCAAATATTACCACTCCCATGTTTAAACTTAAGCACACGCTGAAGTGTTCTACTGAGTTGGGACCTAAATACTCAGCATGTCATAGGACCGAGCCCTTTGAACAAAGACTGCATTTCCTATTTTCCATCATGTGCTTCTAATTATTCTGCTTAGTTTGCAGCCTCCTGATTTAACAAAATAATATTTGGATTTTAGATGTAATGGTACTCTCACCCAGCATCCTTTAGGGATCTCACTGTGACACTGTAGGCACCCTTCTCCCCATTTAATTCCTAATGTGAGTATCCTCAATGCTATGAAAAGCACTAATGCCTTCAATAAGCTACTTGTCTGAACAAGTCTTTGAAGAACTGAGCACTGCGCTTATCCCGCAGCAGGTACTGAGGTATGAACCTGTCTCTGGAATGCTGCTGTTTCATTTTCCTCCATTTATACATACAAACTCAACGTTGTTTGCCCTTTCCCTCCCCCCATTATTTTATGACCAGTTCTTATCCCTAAGTTTATGCTATTTCTTCCCTTTCCTGAAGCATACCAAGATTTAGAAGGGTGATTTTTGAATTTATTTGACTGTATTTTATAGGCTTATCATTGCACTATTATTCACCATCAGGAGCACCTAGTTTAAATCACATCAGCAGAAAGAATGCTTTGAAAAAAATGGAGGGTCAGATACTCATCCGTAGTTCTATTGCCTTCATAATGCTTGGGCACAGCTAGGCCAAATGAGAATTCCTTCAGCAGATCACCACTGGTATAATGTCAGCAAGGCTGATTCTTATACCCTACTCTCTCCAGGTACAGAAAAATCCCCTGCTGATCAAGGTATGTCTTCAGTCTTCCCTTTGTGAGCTGGGCCCTCAGAAATCCTCTTTGATCTCTTTTCTTTGGTCCCATTCATGCACTTGGAATCTACAGGTGCCTGTGTTTTCTTTCTGTTCCCCTGTGTGAGCAAGTGGGGTGTCCTAGTAAGGATTAGGAAGCCTGTGTTCTTGCCTTCCCATGCTTGATCTGGCAGGAAGTGGAGAGGAATTTGCTATGATAGGAAGGTCTGAGTATGCCTGCCTGCCCCTTATATATTTTTGGGGGGCCTTGTTCCTCTGTGTGGGGAACTGATAATAGGCATACTGGATGTGTACAACAAGCACACAGTGCTGAGACTGGGGTCAGGAGTTGAGAACAGGCATGCTTGGTGCAATTACAAGCTCTCCAAGTCTGGCACTGGGGAGATGAGAGATGAGAACACCCACTGAGATGAATGGAGCAGTTCATCTCTCTCAGACCTATTGTTTCAGGCTGTATTCATCTTAATGGAGCATTCTCATTCAGTTAGGAACATCATGTTGCTTGATGAGAGCATCACATTGAGATGAATGGGGTACTTCACACAGATCTGAAAACCTCTTTCTGTTTAAAGGTCAGTTCTTTGAAGGCCCAGTCCACATTAAAGTTGTATCGACAGAACTCCAGTTTTGCCAGCAAAACTTTGAGCATCCAAAGCTCTTCTGCAGCAGCAGCAGAACCTTTGCATCACAGCCAGAGTTCTGCTTAACTGCTCAGGCTAATTCTTCCACCAGACAATAAGGTGGAATGACTATCACAATTAATACATTTGAAGCACCTGCAGATCATTTGAATTGATTATTTGCCAGCCTGGGGGTAGAGTTAAGGTTGTATAGGTATGTATCTCTGTTTCCTGGTTTACAGAAGTTTGAGTCTGAAGAACTTTAACTCTTCCTTGCTTGGTTTTCTAAAGTCTGGCAGGGAAGACACCATGATCACTCAGGTGGTTTTCCCAGGGTGTTACTGAGCCCCCACTCTTGCTTGAGCAGAGCAATGGGGGAGGTGGAGCGGAAAGTGGCGTGGGCTTTGAGGGAAGAAGCAGCACGCAGACGAGCTATGATTCTGAAGCAGTATGGATCAGCGAGTGAACCTTCCAAGGTCTTGAATTCCAGCACAAAGGCAGCTATTGGTGAGATGACAGAGGGTGCGATGGAGGAGGAGGTCGGGGATTGGGCTACGGTTGGCCGAAGAGGCAAAGTGGTGCCTTCGGAGAAGGGGAATAGTGCTGCAGTTCCAGAAGTTTCTGGAGTGGGGACGGCCCCGAGGCAGGAAGAGAGGCGG
>JAGPOW010001296.1:101560946-101591466 GCA_030014935.1 Caiman crocodilus
AATATATGTTCAGTAGATACTGCTCAGGAATCTTTGTACATACTGTATTAAGATGAGATAATGTGCAATAAAGATATATATATTTAAAAAAAAAAAAAAAAAAAAAAGGTTTTCTAAAGTCTGAGTTTTGCTGAACTTGGAGTTCTGAAAGGGTATGAGGTAATGCTGAATTAAAGTATACCAAGGATAACAGAGAATTTTGTCATTCAAAATATGATATATTGCATACATAATGGAATAATATTTACAAACACAAACATTCATCTCTTCAAAACTGCCTGAAGTCCAGCTTAAATGTAAGGTTTAACATTTGTAGTAGAATAAGATTCAAATCTAAAAGAGGATAAAAATGCATTTTAGACTAATGGATCTTAATTAACAAGAAGACTGTAAGAAGAAATCCAACCTGACTAATTAAAACCTGTACTTTGTCTTCCCCTAAATACACTGTCCCAACTCTCTTGTTCTTCCAGTATGTTTTCCTAAGCCAAATCTGACAATAAAACACCATACTCCACTTGTCTAGCCAAGGTGTCCTTGGCATTAAGTACTCATGAGACCAATCAAGCAAAACACTGAATACTACACACAACACTTTACTCTCTTAATATCTCCCCAACCTTAACATGCAATGCCCCAAATGTACCATTAAACAAAAGGATCAGCCATAACAACTGAAAACACAGTAATGATCATCTTGTGCCAGTGTTATGTAAGGGAAGAGTACACGTTAGTTTCTTTCTGTAGATTGAAGGAAGCAGGGGGGCGGGGGGAAAAGAAAAGAAACTTACCGATGAAAATAGCAACAGAACATCTACAGAGAATCATTTAACATAATCTGCACACAATATTTTGCAGCATATTTAAAAAGGTAAAGGACAAAAGAGTAAGTGTAAACTATGTCAGAGAGGTAAATCCATTTTAGTATCTATGACCGCAATTCATCAAAGCACATAAAGAGATGCTTAACCATAACTATATTCTTAAGCCCATACCTATTCAGCAAAGCTCTTAGGTGAGAGCTCAACATATTGTTGAACAGGAATGGATTTAAACACTTGCTGTAAAGCTTTGTTGAACTGGTGCCTATAAAGCTTTACTTTGGAGTCATAGCTATTAGTAATAAATGTTAGCCTTTGAAAAATGTCTACTTACTTCACAAATAAAAGACCATATTCAATAACAGAAATAGGATGATGATATGGCATTCTTACAAAATATTAAAAGTTACTCAGTGGATTCATAAAGTATCATTTCTCAGTGTGGTTGTATCCACTAAAAATCATTGACTGCAAGCCCCCCAACCATCCCCTCATCCCCATCCCAGAAAATAAAGAGCTTTTGTAGGAACTTAAAAGAAATTATTCCTAAAATATTATTTGAATTTCATAGTATTTTGGTGCCCATTGTTTACAGTTTTGCATGCAGAAGCTGATTTTTGTGTGTACCACAAGCAGATGGAAAGATAAATATGAATCCCTAGTTTCGGAAAAAAAAGTACTTCCCAGCTTGGCTAATATCCTAGCCAACAGTGCTTTCTCTAGAATGTTTAGTGGCACCAGACACACATGACAAAAATCCTACAGGTTGAAACATGAATGTAGACGCCACTTGGAACAAAATATTATTTCTTATAAACTGTTCCTTTGAAAAACATGATCAGTCACTTATCTTGCAAATGAGCATTCTGAATAACTCAGACTTCTAGAAGACTGCTCCACAAGGGGGCTAGAGACAGTAGCCAGCAGGCAGTTGTGTAGGCAGCAATGGAAATATACTGAACGAGGTGAGCAAAATGCCTCAAGTGAACTTGCACAATACATGTTCATTACAGCTCCTCTCACTAGAAACAGCCTGAGAGTTACTGCCTGTGAGCACTTGCTGACTGTAGCACAAGTACTAGTTGAATGCAAAGCTAGATTTTTCCTTTAAGAACTTGGTGTGAGATTTGGCATGCCACTCATACTCTTGTATACCACAATGGCATTTTTCCTGCAAGGATTTTTCTTTCATATCCTCTTCAAATACTTATAGGTCAATGCAGTAGATGACAATTTGACCTCCTCCATTGGCAATGTTTTTAGTAACAAATTCCCTCTCCCTCCTTCATATTAGAAAATTGTCCGCAGTACACCAACAGCAAGGACAAACTTTCATTTGAAGTGGTTTCAAAAGAGCGGGGGGAGCTGCTGTAACAATAACAATTACCTGTGCAGGAGCTTATGACTTTAACCCTGCTTCAGCCAGAGTTAAATTACAGCTGTTTAGCTCACTTGTATTAGTATAAGCCATGCACATATAACAGTTAGAGCATAACATCTGTGGTTCATTCTTGTGGGCAGCATCCTTCCCTTTTTGAAACCACTCAAAATGAATGGTTGTCTATGCCTTCAGACCTGGCATGTGTCGTCCTCTGCCACACTTCAAGTTTCTTTTCCAAAAACTGGTAGGCTTTAGAGGTTTTCAAATAAAAGTTTGGGAGAATGTTTTAATCTAGGCAAAAACAACATGTTTTTCCCTAGGTTCATTCTCAGAAATAGTTAAACAATTGTGACTAAAACTAAAGAGGAAAAAGATCAGCATGAAGCAGATGCCCGGAGTGGAAATTTTCATCCCAAATGGTTAAAATTAGGCAGAGGTGGATGCATCTATTTGTGCTATTAAAGCAACAAAATTAACTTTGGCCCAGTTTGTGCCAGAGTCAACTGTTTCCAGGTGCTCTGTCTACATGTGCACCTGGGACTGCAGTACTTTATGCTAGGGTGGAGCAATCCCAGGATGGCATGAGGCTGGGGTGGGGGATGGTCAGCTCTGGGCGGCGGTGTCAGGCAGTGCTGGCACGGGCACGAGGGTGCAGGGTTAGGTGGCAGGCAGTCCCTGCACTTTGGCACCCTTGTGCTCCAGCCAAACCCTGTCACTATATACATGTGTTTCAGCACACATAATTACTCTGTCATATGACAGAGTTAATTAATTTACTACACTCTAATACTGATAAACATGTAGACTGTTACGCTTTGCTGCAGACCTAATTAATCAACTCTGCAGTAAAGTGCACATGTAGATCTACCCAGTACAAGTAAATGAAAACAGATCTTAAAATGGAAGTGCTAGAACCCAGTCACTGTTACAACTGCTGCCTACAGTAGTGTTCTATACTAGTAGATAGCTCAGTTTTAGGAATTACTATATGACAGTTATTGATTAAATCTTTCCACAGCATTCATGTGTAACATGTACTTTAACATTCATTTTTACTGGGCAAAATTACTAAGATGCAGATGGTTAGAAGACTGAACCTAAAAACATATACGAGTCTCACCATGAAATAAGAAATAGAGGATGCTGTAGGAAGAGAACATCTAGCTAGAAGGGTTTTTTGAATGGCAAATCATCAGGGAGTTGAAATCCAAAGCTGGAGAAATGATTTATAAAGGCAAAAATATACAGATGGAAATGTGTTAGTATTATAGTCAAAACAAAGAATGTTAAGGCCCAAGGATGAGAAGAAAAAAGGTTGAAAATTTCTGAGTGCAGCAACTTAGAACAATTTCCATAATACCTAATGAACGAGTGTCAGAAGTCTGGAGACATATTTCTCAATATACTGGCTATATGATTCTTGGCACAAACACCAAACTGCTCATATCTGCTTGTAAGAAAATGTTCAAGTTAATGCTAGTTAAATTCTAAATAATTATGTTTGTTTTAAAAAATATGGTCAAATTATTTTTCATAATTAAGATGGTTTTCTATCATTTTTCCTATTAATCCACCTCTTTGGAAATCTGTAACTGAAACATTTCTTCACATTATGGAAAAGTAGGGCTGAAAGGGACTCGTAGAGCTCACCTAGGCAGGATCATCCATACTATCCCATACAAATCCTTGTCTAACCTATTAGTAAAGCTATGCAATCAACTTGGTCACACAACTACAAAGCACAGATAGCACCTTAACTTGCCACAACGCGCAGGGGGGGTGGGGTGGTGGTTATTGTCCTGCTGCTGAAAGCTTTTAAATCCAAGGAAGAGGGCCAGGCCCCATGCTACAGCGGCAGGCAACTCCCCCCCCCGCGCTATTCTGACCATAGGGTAAAATTCCTTCCTTATCCCTAGTGTAGCAATTAGTCTGACCCTAAGCAGAGGGGTAAGACCCTTTTACAAGGAACCTCGGGTTAAGTCTCAGATGCAGAAGTACTGGTACACTCCACTCAAAATCCCCAATCCCCAATGATTCTGAGGAAGGTGAACTATGTTCATCGCCCCCCTGCCCCCTCACTCTGCCCACACATGTAGCAACAGGAGTGGGGAAAGCCTTTCCAGCCCCATGTGGCAACCAGCAAAGCTGAGAAGTATGGGAAATATTAAACACCCTCCACTCTTCTCTGCAACCTGGGGACAACAAACACAATTCCACACATCAAACTATCTTACTGGACTGTCAGAGCTCCCCTTTCTGTATCACCTCCATATACTTATCCTAGCTCCTTTAACTTTCTCTTATAACTAAGTCACGTATGCTCCATCTCTCTGCCTTCTCCAATATACACAAACAGAAGCTATGGTATAGTACTGTGGAAGTAGACAGGTGGCATATGGGCTGTCAGCTCCATTTTTGTTATATAGAGAATGTAGAAACATTGTGGTTGTGGAAAAAACATGTATTTTTTTAAACAACATGAAAATTCATATAGTTCAAATGCTGCGTCCGTTAAAACTTCATCATTTTCCTTTAGAACTGAAACTTTAAACATCTAACAGAAATCTTCCAATTGGTTGGTCAAAGAGTTTTCCAAAATATTTTGCATATACAGTGACTTAATCACACCCATACAGAAACATTAAGAGCTACTTAATTTTACAAAAACATGATTTAAGAACAATTAACTCAAGTGTCTCTCCACTGCTGATTAATTAAGAAGAGCAATTATGTCATTTAGGGTGTTAACTGCTAATTACACCATAAAAGACCTTTGTCAAGTTGATTTTAAGTGAGATATTAAGTATAACACTTTGCTGTAATTTTATACAGTAAAAACACAACTCACAGACATTTCCATGCTTGCTCACAGCTGAACAACTATAATATTCAACTAAGTGATCATAAACACCATGCAATCGAAATGTAACTGTACAGAACATTAGCAAGGCCATGCAGAGCTGACATACAGTCAGAAAATTAGTGAATACACACGTGGAATCATATAAAGAAGCCATCCAAGTTGGTGTAGAAAAGCTAGGAATCTGTGGAAGATTAAGAGGCAAACTTGGAACTTTTGGAAGAGCTACATTGGGAAGACTGTTGGTGATGCTCCTGTGAAGAAAACAATGTAGGAACACAATAAAAATAGAATTTTTAGGACAACAGGGGAGCAAAACCAGATCAGACAGGAAGATAAAGCCATGTGGGTTAGACCTTCAAGGAAACACTTACTTGACAGGTTGCCACGATTCTTGTTCAAGACCTCTGTGAATGGACTGAGCAATAGATGATTCCATGAGATCAATGTAGCGGATGACCAGGGGAACAAAAATTTCTTGCAAGTGCTTGTGAAACTTTCCATTGCACAAAAATACTTTAAAAAACAAACAGAAATAGTCCTCATTTATTCATCAAGCTGTGATCCATTCAGTTAATATAAGAAAAATAATTTCCTAAAACATTCAGGTACATAAATAGTTCTAAGGGCAGTGATAGATAGCATGACCCCTTCTCTGCAATGGACTTACTATCAGACTCTTTGCTTATAAATAACTAACTGAATACACTAGGCAAGTACAGAATTGGGCCATGATTAAACAAAGCATTTAAGCATGTGCTTAAATTTCACTATTATAATACTCAGACCTATACATCAGAGCATTCTTACCTTTAAGAAAATGCTTAACAGTTTCACTGAATTGGGGCTTAGTAATTAGCTTGCTCTAACAGAATATTTAGATACTAGTTTAATGACCAAAACAAAGCAAGATATATATCCTACTAGTCATGAAGAAATATCCAATCATTACTCTTTAATTATCTTACATAAATGTCCAAAAGCCACAATCAAGAATAGCTCTGTACAAATAGACAGATCCTGCAAACACAACTGTGGCTAATGTCTGAGAGAGGATGGTGACTATGAATATCATGCACACAGCTTGACTTGAAGAATATTTTTAATGATTCAAAAACTGCATCAAAATACAAGTTCCTCTACTTCAGTACAAAAAAGTGGCTTTTGTTTCTTTCATTGTCTCTTATTTTTATGTTTTTTATTTGTATGTTCTTTCTCCTTCTATATGGAGTATCCCCAAGTATTCCCTTATCTAGAATCACAGCATTAGCACCTTTCAAATGTTTACATTAATATATATATTATATATAGACAAAAACCAATCAGCACAGACCGCAGACCCCCACCCCACATTGTCTTTATTACTGGGAAAGGCTTAAGCCATGCAGTGCATCTGGAAGACATGGAAACTGTTTGGAAAACATTTTCACTATGTCCTAGGGCTCTTCTACACATACAGGTAAAGGTGCAATGGGATCTAATGAGCAATCCACACAATCCCAGGTTCCCCCTGCATCTGCTCCCATGAAGTTGATGGGACTCAGCAGGCTCATAGCAGGGCAGTGGGGAGAACACTGCAAGTCCTGCATCTTATGAGGCTAGCAGCCGCAGAGTGGCAGCAACAGTGGCATTCTCCCCGCTGGCCCTCCTATAATCTCTGCAGCCAACAAGGCTGTTCCCACTGAGGAGCCTTGTGGGGGTAGGCAGTGTTCTCCCTGCTGCAAGTCCTGTAGCTGACACCACTGTGAACCTTGTCAAATGTGCGGCTGGCAGTGGGTGGTGCACTCCCATGGCTGAGAGCCTCTCAATTGATGAGGCTCCCAGCCACAGGGGAGCACTTGGTCACACGTTCAATTAATGGCACGATTAGAACAAGCTACCAAGTTGCACATTTTTGTGGAACAACTATATAGGTTATTGCTTGTTTTATCATGCAATTAATTGGCTGAACATGTAGGTGGGTCACAATTTAAGACATGATTAACAGGTATAGAGAAGGCCCTAGTTCATCCACTGATGTCAGTAACACCAGGGACTGCTGAGGGTTTAGGCATAATATTGTTATAACGAAGTAATTATCTGAAGCCAAGAATTATTTTCATTAGAAAGAGATGCTATTAACCACCCTTGTATTCACCTTTTTGCAAAGCGGTATGAAGTTTTAATAAGGTTATTTTGCTAGAAGTATTTGTACATTAAGCATTTCTTTTTTTAATAGGACTTTAAAAGGAGTGGCAGCTTTTTGTTTTAATGTCTTGTAAAATTAGCAAAATAGTAGTCAATAATATTATGGAATAAAGGGATTGATCCTTAGCACAAAGGTGTGTACATACATAGAAATTCAGTGTTCCAAGCCCAAGGACCACCCCAGCAAAGACTTGAATACCCCTAGCCTAAGACACAAGGAGAAGAGGAGTATCAGCTTATGATTAGAAAGGAGGCAGTTTCAAACCCTACTCTGTTAAGAACTTAAAGCTGGCACTGTCAAGTTTTTCTGAAGTCAACATGTCACTTTAGAGGCAGTCATTGAAGACAATGCAGGACTGGCATACTATAATCACAGGTGCTTGAAAAGGTGAGCCAGCATGCTATTGCTTTCTGAACAAGCTATAGAGATGCCCTACTGTAAGATCTGCTCAGAGGGAATTACAATAATAAAGTCTCATGGGCAGGAGGGCATGTGTTACTGTTGAGAAGCCAGAAAGGAATTAAAAAGGGGCACAACCAGTAAAAATTGAACAACTGAAAAAAATGGTCATACTATGCTGATAGTCAGCTTTGAAAGGAAAGAAAATTGTCTAAAATAATGCCACAAATTTTAACTTGTCTCTATCGCCATACAAATCTTATCTAGAAGGGTGATATAGGTTGTAACCATATTGGTCCACAGGCAAAAGGAATTGGAACTCTTGGCAGAGGTGATATCTTTTATTAGACCATCTAGATATTAGCAAAAAAAAAAATCTTTATTTGCAAGCTTTCGGGTACACTCACCCTTTTTCTGGCATAGGAGAATGCAAAGATTGTCAAATTTCTCCTAGGAAAATTTCTCCTAGGAGAAATTTGACAATCTTTGCATTCTCCTATGCTTGAATGTGCCCATCTTTTTTCTCTTCAAGTAGAGGCTGACCCATGACAGATCTCAATGCTCAGTTGAGCATGGAGCAGCTCTATGGTTCAGGACACAGCAATAACCTACCTAATCAGTGGTACTGGGCTGGTGACAGCATTGGGTCCTGGGTCCTGAACCTAGCAAGCCTACCTGATCCCCAAAGATAGATGTGGGGGTGCCATGAGCCCAATATCAGCAAGCATCTCCCTAATCTCAGGCTCACTGTGCTCTGGACTTTTAAAAATGGGCATGTTGGAAGCCCTAACTGCACATTTGTTTTCTTTCTAGTTTCCAGGTCATTCATGAAAGCAGCACCTAGGGAGCTGGGAGCTCCTTGCTCCCTAGCTGCAAGCACTGCTTCATGGTGTGGGGTACGTGCAGCTGGGGAGTCAGGAGTTCCTAGTTCTGTGTCCCAGATCATGGTTTCCTCAAGCAGAGAGCTTTAAAGAGTGCACTGAAAGCATATTTGAATCAATAGACTTTTCTATGTAAATGTACACCTTTTTCATACAGATGTCCTTATGCCAACGTGAATTCCACTCACAGTCACAAGGACCATTGTACATTATCAATAACTCTTTTTGAAAAAAAAACCAAGTCTGAGATACTGGAGTTTGAGCTTTCTCCATCCTACCAAATTGTGTAGCAGGAACATTTCATTATGCGAGGCAGATTATCCAAATGATTCCTTCAAACAATAGCAGCCATGATAGCAAGACATTTCAAGAGGTAAGCCCTCAACACATTGCCTTTTCTAAGTTAGCTGCTGTCACACTGTCAATTGGTGTACTAAGGTTTAGTCAGAGCAGCTTTACAAATGTTTTTACTGAGCAACACTTTATGGAGAGTACTTGCTTTCCTAGAGGCCATCTGAATTAACCTTATAACATACTAATCTGGGAAAGTGCTTGTGTCACAAAGCAGTGCAGCAATAATGCCAAGCAAATGTACAGTGAGTGATGCCAGAAAGAAGAGCGATGCAGCTGAAAGTAAATGAAGCATCAGAGCAGAGAGGGTCCTGGGGAAGGAAAATCACTGAAAGATAAGACATAAGTTATTTCAATTTTACAAATGCCCATGCCCCAACATTTACTTCAGTTTGAGGCAGGCAACCTTTGGTAACAGAGGCTATCCCTCACATAACCCTACATCAAGAGAGATTCATTCAAGGACTTCTTAATGCACTAGACTCAAAATGTGGATCACCTGTATAAGTAGCAGCAGAAAATAAACTGCATCCTATAGCAACTCTTCTGTCTAATATGACTCTTTATTGATGTGGATGGAAAAATAAGATGGACATAAACTAAAGCAAAGCACAACATCTGCTCAGATCCTCAGGTATTCTAAAAACTTCAAATGCAGAGATATGGAGTGCAGTGAAATCCTCAGTGTGATCCCAACAATGTATATGCGGGACAATGACAGATAACCATACATATGATAGCAATGAAGATTCAAGCATACTCTTACAGTATGACTGGAATAAGCAGAAAGAGGGAGAAACTTATAAAAATGTGCTAAATCTGGGCTTAAACAGGAAAAATTCTTCTAATGACACTTTATGTGGAATCATAGAAAGAAAAAAAGGGACACAGGATACTATAAATGAAGATGGAAAAACATTCTTCTCCTTTGCCAGAGCATGCAGGCCATAAGACAATATTAAACTAAAGCAAAGTAGATTTAGATCAAATCTCAGGAAAAGAATTCCTAATTATAATAATAGCAAGGCAATAGAACAAGCTACCTAGAATTGCAGTGGAATCTCCTTAACTGGAGATTTTAAAGAAGAGACTTTATAGGCATCTATCTCAGATAGGTTTGGGCTACGTGAATCTTGCATCTGCTCAGCACATAGGACTACATGACTTGGTCCCTTCCAGCCCTGTGATTCTTTATGCAGAACCAATAGCAACTAGTAGTTTATTAAGACATTGTATTACAGACTAAATGCAGACATGAAAAGCACATTTTGCAGATCTTTCCATTTTGTTTAATTTAATTTATCAGACCACTGAAAGACATCTGTGAAATATGCACCTCTTCATACAAAATGTCAACCTTCTTCTATCTTTTGCTACTTTGTGGTCTTAAAAAAAAAAAAAAAAAGGGTAAAATACATGCTTCCAACTATACAAGGTCATTTTTTCAACTCTCTTCTTTTTTGTAAATATTATTTTAGCTCAAGTTTAAAAATACAGAAAGTAATTACTCATGAACTGAGGACTAACCTCACAATTTTTTGCTGCAAAGATAAAATGCTGCAAAAATTACCATATCTTCTCATATATCACATATCCCCAAATAAGAAAAGCATCCTGTTTTTGGAAGACAAAATGAAGATTTTTTTTCTTTAGCGTTTACTGAATCCTGACTGCAGGGCATCCTGACCACAAGATACCTGACTGTCACTACTGAGGCAAAAATGATATGTGGTATGCAAGTAAATATGATAAACAAAGCTACCACAGGTTTTGCTTCATGCTCCATCTTTTCTATTGAATTTTCACATGCATTTGACATTTTAAATGTAATACTAGTAGATCTACATAATAAGAAAGGCAAAAATAATAATAATAAAAAAGCATTTTGATCAAAATATCAAAATGTTATGGTGCATAATGACTTTGCTCTGCTCAGGTATCTTTTCCATTTTACTTCAACATATACAGAATGAAAGCCAGTTCTGTGGTATCTCCAGAAAACATACTATGCAAGTTTAATTATACGGCAATTGATCTTTCTTGATCCATTTCCAATACAGTTTGCTAGATAGTTATACTATCTGTCTTCTCAGAAGATTGTATTATCTTTTTATACTAAGTCTTCTCTTGTACCTTTGTAACAATAAATCACTCAACTAAACTAAAGACCTGTACATACCAATATATTGCAACTTTATTTTAGATATTTTGCTTCATATAAATGATATCCCCAAAATAATTTAGTGAAGCAAAAAAAAAAAAAAAAATCATGACCTAGAGTGTGGGAGAAGTTGTGCTGTGTGCAGCCAACAGAGAAAATATAGGCTGTAAATGAAAATATGAAATCAGATAGACAGGTATAAAATGACTGCCCCAAAAGCAAGAGCTGCAAAAGAAGGCTACTGCTAAAACAACAATAGTAAACAGGGGGAAGTGGAAGGAAGGGGTGGGGGAGGGCCACAGAGCTTCAGTTGGCAGTGCAAAGAGGCAGAAAAGCTGACCAAAAGGAGATTCCCACAGGAGAAAAATAATCTCTGGGTGGTGTGAAAGTTAACGTACTTGGCTACTAGACCACTTTTGTTCAGATTCCTGGCATGTGTGACTGAGAACACTCCAGAGTGTCATTGTGCTTTAGCTATCCATAGCTCAAATGTTGGGCCATAAACCAGCCAAAGTATTCTGGATCTGACTTGAAGCTGCTCTAAAGTAAGACACTGGCACACTTTTGGTTCTAGGACTGGGGACTTGCATATTGCTCCTTTACAGCCCTCCTCGTCAGCTGTGCCCTGTGCTTTACTGAATGCCATTGAAGATTGAATCCTGCTTATCTAGTACAAGAGTTAGTCCAAAAATATAATCTGCTACCCATTGTTCACATGCAAAACATTAAGATAAAATGCAATTTGGTCTTCTTTAACATAATGGAAAACTGTGTACTATACAGGTCAATCTTTTCTTTCCTGCTTACTGTTGAGTTAATGGAAGCTGTGCTTGGATGCATTTTGCTTTAATCTAGTATAATGCCTTGTATTCTATAAAAGAAACTCAAAAAATGTCTAATGGTTTTAGAATGTAACAAAACACATTGATAGAAATTATGAATTCTCATTATTCTGCATTCTTTCTAGCACTAAATTTTTGAGATATTTATGAAAATAATCTCACATATAGATTTACTTAAATGCATTCAATATTAGTTAGATTATTTCTATATTGTTGGCAGTTCACTCATGTCAGGTTTATATGAAAACTGATTCCTGCATCTCAGACTTAGAGCTCATTTAAGGCTCTTGAGATAGAATAACACGCAGGTGTCAGTCCTCCAAATTTCAAAGGTTGAAGATTAACCTAATATGCAATATGGTGACCTAACAGTTCTTCATTTAAAAGAAATCTGAAAAGTAATCTCTGATATAGCCTCAGTGTGAGAATAACCCAGTGGGATTTCCACCTCTTCATTTCCTAATGAGTTTTTTGATAATGAGAGGTGACTTTGCCAGTCACTCTGGGCTCTATTATGGCTAATTTGACTCCACTTCACTCTCCTTGTTAATTATTAACACTAGCCTTTTTATCCTCATGAGACCACATTCCTGTTTTTCCCTTTTTAGATTTTTATGATCCTATCTTTATAAAGGTAAAAGTCTTTGAGAACAGGTTTTCACTTAGTATAAAGCCAGAACATTTATTCCATTTAGGAAGACTCTGTTACATCGATTGTATAAGCATGAGGTGTTCTTTCTGATGGCTTTAATGTACTAGCAATGTGAAAGGGCTGTTAATTAAAGAATAAGCACTGTGGTATGTTTCACTTGGGAATCGGTTCTTGATAGAATGGTCACTTGCCACTTGCTAGCATATTCACCGATTAAAAGGTGACTAGTTTCAAGGATTGCTTTCAACAGTGTTGAATAAAACCCTGATCTGTACAATTTTCCAGATGGGTTTCACTTGTTAGAAATGATCACTTTCTGTATGTATGGAGATTAGGGGAATTATGGAAAATAGTATATAGGTGTGACACTTACTTTTTATAGTCATTGCTTCTTTCTCTTTTGGTAACATTTTACAACCCTGCTGATAATTGCTTCATTATGAAAACACATTTCCCCCTGTTTTAATAAAAAGCCTTTCCTGAGATTGTTTCCTTAGTAATAATTTAGACTAATTATCCATTTAATCTCTTCAGAGAAGAAAAAGAAAGCAGTAGCCTACTAACAGTATATTCTTACCTAAGTATGGAGCAAGTATATTTGTATTGCCTGTGTTAGTTTAGAAATCAATAGACAAAGACACCCAGAATGTGCAATAAAAGGGGTAGTTAAAATGGTGGTGTCATAAAATCTTCCGGACTAGGGACAGACAGTCAAAAAGCCCAAGGCTGAACTGATTTAATCTTTGCAGGTCAGTCTAAGCTGCATAGACTGAACTGATAAACAAGTGAATAGACATTCACTTTTGATTCTGGAAATGCAGTCACATGCCTGCAGTAGCTCAGGCCAGAAGCTGAGGGATGCTAAAGCATGCCTCCCTGCTCAGCTGGAGCAGACAGCAGACACCTTGGTCAAAGGTAATTCGTCCGCTCTGGGAGATATGGGGGGGAGGGAGGGGGTTTGTGGTAGAGGTGCAAAGCATTCTGGGATGCTGGGGAACTGTGAGTTAACTTGAATCTGGAGGGGATCTGGGACAGAAGTTCAATAAAACTGATTTAACCTAAATCAGTTAAGTCTGATACTACATCCATCCAGGTTTATCTTAAACTGGTTTCAGCTATTTTGTAATGGTTTATGTGCACTGAACTTCTATTGTGCTACAGATTTAAACCAGTTTCTGATCACTTATACTGGTTTATGTGTAACTTGTATCCCTAACCCTGAAGACCAACACCCTTATTGCTGCAATACAGTTCAGTCCTCTAGGTCTAAGGGTCCTGAGTGTTGCCTAATATCAAATTAATAGTTGCTGCTGGTTAAATTAAAAACAAAACAGAACAAAAAATCCTGTTCCCACCCCTGCTCAAACCTTAATACTCCACAACACAAATGCCAACATTGCAATTATCATTCTCTTTGGCAATTTTAGCGCAGACACTCGGGATGGAATGGACACAAAGAACTTTTACACCTTTTCAAGCATCTCATAAAAGCTAACAGTTAAGTATATAGGTGGGGCACATGTAGGAATTTTGTGCTGTCTTAAATACACTTTTCCTAGGGAGCTCTACAGAAACGATTTCCAGCACCAATCACAGAACACAAACTAAAATAAGACAATAGTAATAAAACCCATGCACCTCCTCTCACTTAGAAAACTATGTAAACAAGACAATTATATATCAAGAGTGTGGGACTGCACTGTGCCAATTAATGAAAACACAATTAAGTGCTCATGGTAAGAGACTGATAAGAAGGGGCACTAACAGAACACATAACACCAGAGGCAAATAGGTTCCTATATGACTCTATATTACCAATGCTTCTCAACCTGGGCTAGGATGACTAGTTCTATGGCTGAGAGGACAGTTCAATATTCATGTTTATCCAGCCTTTGCCTACAGAGCAATTTGCCTTCAAAGGTGGTAGTGAACTATACTGTTGCTATTACTGCTTCTTGTGATGTGGATACTTCTTCAGTAGGAATTGCATTAAGTGATTTGTAACTCCTGATTTTGCACAAGCACTCACTAACTGATGAAATTCAATTATAAGCAATATAAGTTACAGCACCTCTGATCTTGGAGTCAAAGTCACTGTATCTTAGTTCCAGTCCCTCAGGGTCATGCTGTTTTCTACACTTGACAACAACTGAAACTAGCAAGGAAGATTATCTTTGGAATGGTTTTGAAGAAAAGAATAAAAAAAATTGGTTTTCAGTGCATATAAATCTTTTGTAATAAAAGTAGAAAAGCTTGGAATTAATCGAGACATGAAACATAACAGCATTTGCTTTTTCAAAAAAACCTGAAGAACAATAGGTCATTTTATTTTTCTCTCATCAAGAATGAGCAGCAAATATAGTAAATCCATGTATAGTAAACGCTATGTATATTGCCTTAAAATGCTTTTAAAAATCTGCCTGCACATTATAGTGCAGCTTATGCTTTTAAATTTAACTCAACTAATGTTCATGAGTTTCACTGATATTTTCTGCTATTTCTCGAGTAAAATCACTAACAAAAAAGGATAGTACAATGTAAGTTCTGCATGCTAGATATTTTAAAATTGGCCAAAGCCAAAGCAAAGTTAAAACACTGTCTTGTAATCATGAAGTCCAAATTATGGCACAGTACAATGTTTAAAAAAACCCAGACATTTATTTTGCCTATATGCTTTACTCCAGTTAATGCTGAGTCTTCATTGCCATTATAAATATAATGATCATTAAAGCAGTTACTTAAATGAATGCTTAGCATGAGTGTAAATACAGACAGACCTATTTAAATATAACATAGTAATAACAAAATATCAAATATTTATTGTGATGAGTTTAGAGTTGAACAGCTGGGGCAATATCTGGAAGGGTTTAGCTATAGGAAAGACCTGAGTGGCAGAAAGATGAGCAACAGCTTCATTCCCAAGGAACTCAGCACAGAAGCAAGCTGAGTAGAGGACATTATTATTTCTACTTTGTTCTGTAAATTATAGAACTTAGAATTAAAAGAAAAAAAAAGATTTTTATAAAACAAGGAAGGAAACTTCTGGATCTTACTGTCATTTCTTAAGAAGTTATTTAGCAACTGAAAAAGTGGAAAACTGTCCCAGGAATCTTGTGGTTGTGCCTCCAATACCAAATCCATATCAACAGAGAAAAGGGACAAAAATTTCTCTGCATGCTCAGCCAATAAATCTGGCCACCAAGCAAATGCCTATAAAATGAAAAAAAAGAAATTAGAAAATGTAATCCTGAAATAAATTAGTACTGTGGTGCAAGGGTAAACTTTGGATGTCATATATTCTTATATCTTTTATTATACAGAGTTGATATGCGTTGTATGTGAAACAAATATCAATGCATTTTGAGAAATATCAGCAATAATCCGAATAATCTGAACTCTGAAAGATAAAAATCACTGTCACAAATGCAAAAAAAAGAAAAAGCAGCAAATAGGTCTCTGAAAATTGAGTATAGTAAATAATTTTTTAAAAATGAATATAATCCATTGAAGGTAACTGTTTTTGCCAGGCAGAGAGAGGAAGAAAAACAAACAAACCAACCCCCCACCAACTGAAACCCTGAAGCATTCTTTGGACAATTACTCATATGTCAGTTCAATTAAATGCTAGTGCAATATATATTACCCTTATATTTCACAAATACTCTATGCACCAAGAAATATAGAAACACTTTTTGTCCTCACTTTTTTATCATAATAGATTGTTTTACATTTCAAATACTAGATAAAAATAATAGCCCCTGCAATCTGTACTTCTGATTCCTCTTTTTTAATTCCTAGTTTGTCCTGAAGAGACACCATGAATTAATACAATTTTTCTTTAATACATTTTATGGCTACATTTTTGGAGGTTCAATAATCGCTAATTTACAATACCAATTTGTATTAATCAAATGGCATTTTACACTGTGCATCTTTCATGAATACAATCTCTGTGCTTTAGTTGGTTTTACTTCAGAAGAAGAGTCAGGAAATTTGTAGAAAAGCTCTGTGTTCAGGCAAAGTTTGAAGCTTCTTCAAATCCACATCCTGTCCTTTTACCTGTGTTTACATTTCTGTACTTGGAGGAGGAAAATAATGATACATATTGTAGTTGGCTGTTATATCAGGGTGAGAAATATGAAGGAATGTACTGGTGCTGAAGATGAAAGCAGATAGTTTTTCAGAGTTCTAAACTCAAAGTTTAGAATTTATATGAAAATCAATCTAACTGCCAAGACTCTTTTATTCAGTGTCCTGGAAATCATCTGATGCTAAAAGTCACCTAAAATAAGTTTTAAAGTAGACTGACATTTTCAGAAGTGGCCTCCTAATTCTGAACACCTCTATTTTTGAGGTACCAACATGGGACTCCCAGATTCTGATCCACAAAGGTTCTGAGCTCTCACAAATCCAGTTAAAATCAATGACCTACTGCAATAGAAGCAAAAGCATGAAAGTTAAAAATCAAGCACTGGTAGGCACTGGCAGGTGGCCTTTTGAAGTAAACACAATTATTTTCACAAGAGATGGCCAAAACCCAAAAGGTCCAGACTACTGTTTTCCTCCAATTAATATCCATTTGCAAATGACAAATTTTCTTGAACTCCCAAGAATTATCTGTCAGGAATTAGCAGGCAAGTGAGAAGAATGGTGAAAAGATACAATAGCTAAGATGTTGTTTTATCAAAATGCATTATATGGCAACAAGTTAAATTTATTTACTGATTTGTCTTAGATAGCCTAAAAGAACAAAAACATCTGACCCAATTAAAGAACATATGAAGTTCTTAAATATGTGTAGGAAGTACCAATGTGACAAAATAAAACCAGAAGCAATAAGAACAATTTATACCACATGTTCAAGACAGTAACAGCTCCATGGTACAAATGGTAATGCCCCCCCCCGCGCGAAAGACAACAAAACAAAATATAGACAAAGAAAAACCAGTGGTGCCTTGTTTGTAATTAATTACATACCTCTCTTGCCTGTGGGAATCCAGAAATTTTGGAAATGTTGAGAAACAAAAGGAAAGTTAAAGTATTAAAAAAACCTCTTAAAATCACTCTTTGAGAGGCTACTAATCATTTCTCTTCACTGTATCACATATCATATATCAATCATTTCTTCAATGTTTTGACCCTTGGATTTATACTCAGGAGTAAGGCTACACATTATATACTATTCTGTTCTTTGTTTCACCTGCATTTTAATCTTGCACGTTTGATTATTTCATGAGTATCAGTAGACTAGATTTCATGCTGGAAACAAAGAAGGGGAAAACTATGCAATAAACCAAACAAATAGACAAACAAAAAAACCCCTTTAATCTGATTGAGACTCCTGAACTAATTTTCATATAGACAGATAAAAGACATACATATTTCTTTAAAATGTTACATATAAAACTATACTTAAGTAACACATAATTAAATTTTTAAACAATGGGCTTTACTTGTATATTGGTATGTTATCAGATATCTTTGTAAGAACATTTGACATGTAAAAACATCAATGCACATTCTCAAACGACAAAGATAAAGCATGTATACTTTTATTAAGAAATCATTTACAGTGTAACACAGTGGCAATACTAGTGTGGAATAAAATCTCCTGGGAATTTATTTCAAATTATTGAAGCAGCTGTTTTTCAGTATAAAATAAAATAACCATAACAAGTTCACACATGACAGATGTAAGCTAAAAAACTAGATTCCACCGTGTGAGCTAAAAACAGATGTTTTGAATGATCATATTTATAACTATACACACACACACACACACAATCTTGATTTATCGCTGCAGAATTTCTGCCCTTTCCCCCCACAATTATTCTTGGATTTCTTTAAGAATGTCTTTTAAAGTAATATTCTGCATCTTACAAAACTAGACCTTTATATTAAATAGTAATACTATGCTTTTACGTGTATATGATATTGTTTATTTTTTGTAATACATTTATATAAAGGTGCTATTATTGTAAAGTCTATTTTAGTTTACATACCAGGGAACAAATGTCTCGTGAGTAAATTAAAAAATATTAAATTGCTCCATTTTGCCTCTTCTGTGTTAAAAAGACATTTTAAAAAGGACAACTCATATAGGCACCATTCTTCAGGCAGTCAAGAGAAGTGTAGAAATAATGTGAATTTTATTGGTCATTATTTTTAAAGTTTAAATCAACAGGTACAAGGCACAATAAAACATAAGGTTCGAAGTTTTATTTCTTTTCCAGCTTGATCGAGGGGTGAGAAGTTGGAAGGAACAACTGTATAAGGCTATGAATGTTTTCCAAACCATTTCATCACCTCTGGCACAAATACCCTCTCTCCATTTTATGCTCTTTAATTCTAATTTCTAAATCCTCAACTTATTCAAGGGAATTCAAGTAGAGATTTATTTCACTTCACTTTCCATAAGCTTCAAAATTCTTATTGCTCTGTAAATGTGAACTGCCTTGAACATATGTCAAGAAACTAAAGCTAGGATATTTCTTGACAGAATTGCTTCACATCATAGGGAAACAATGTAGGTATGAACCATTATCTAAAGCGAATACAGCTCTAGCCTCACCTCTGAATGATGCTCTTCATTTTGCTGCAATACTTCGATGCAGAGTTCTGCAAGGTGAAGAACCTCTTCCAGCTTTCTAGCAGGTATTGCTTGGTTCATGGTCTCTAAACAATGCAAAAAACCAAAACAACTATTTTAACTAGAAATAAGGCAAAAAAACAAACCCCAGCCCACTGTATGTTGGCAGGGAGTGAATAATGCAGTAGTAGGTAATTTTCAAATATGGAGGTGATTCAACATTTTAGGGGGCTTTTTAACAGAAATGAATTGTAGCTGTATTACAGATTACAGAAAATATTTTATCCACAAAGGAATCACTGACTACTGTGAATACTACCTGATTTAATACATGAGAACTAACAGGTGCATCAACACATTAGATGCTCAACTTCTGCAACAAGCAAGTTCTAATTCTCTTCAAGGTCAGGTATACAAAGCAGCAGACACTACAGACCCTTTTTCTTATTGTATTGTCAATACAATACCATTCTCACCAGATGAGTCATTACTGTCATTAGCAAGATTCACGCTTTTTGCAGCAGTTAAAATTC
The DNA here is from genome assembly GCA_030014935.1 of Caiman crocodilus. NCBI lineage: Eukaryota > Metazoa > Chordata > Crocodylia > Alligatoridae > Caiman > Caiman crocodilus. The sequence goes on from JAGPOW010001296.1 coordinate 101,580,605, forward strand.
CAGGCATGTTTTATCTGAATAAGAGCCTAAATTTTAGGTCGACATAAAATTGAGAAAGTACAAGAAACAACAATGACATCATGCAATTAATTGATTCTTCCATCCCCAATCCAGCTTTCAATAACAGGACATTCTTTGAAGATGAAGGTCCTTTTCAACATGATAGTGAAAAGTAGCACTATCAAAATAAAGATGTTATAATTAGACTGCAAGGTACCTAACAGAAACTATGCATCAAAAAACCAGTCGTAAATGAAAAAAATATAAATGAAACTAGAATATTTCAATTCATAAAATGTAATTTTGACAAGACAGCAAAGATCATGAAGTTGGAATAAATGTAACTAAACCTTCTAAAAGGCAATTATTTTAGATTAAAAATGGTATATATAGGACTACATCTCAGTAAGGGTGGGTGGAACTAACAAATTAATATGAGAAAAAATAATACTATAAGAATAAATATATTGGCCAGACTAAATCATTACTTCTTGGAATGGAAAAAAAAATGTTCTTATATGTGACTGTGTATGCATGTGAGATAGATGAGCTCACCCAATTAAAGACCTTGTGCCAGGGATAGTAATCTAAAGGCATGGGATGAAACTAGGTACTACATTATAAACCGAATACAAGGAAATATGATAAAAAACGGAATGTGTCAGAAACAGAAAATTCTACCTACTATTTCTTTACTTATGTATGTATATGATTAAACTAGTAGATGTCAGATACACCACATTCCCAGTGCATTAGTCTCCTTGGATTCAAGCACAGAAGTCTTCCAACATGACCAAAAACCTATTAGAGACAATATTTTAATGCCCCAAATGAAGGTCCAAAATAGAAGCATATACTGCAGTGGGTCAGGAATTTTGCAATGAAAGGTTTTTTAGTAGTTAATACTGGTTTGCTGAAATAAAAACTTTCTACAGAAACATGTTAGTTTCTACAAAGATGGGATTTTTAGTCATAACCACAGAAAGAAACCCTCACCTACCCCAGCATATCAAAGAATCTAGTGTTTAGGTTATTCTGGGATGAGTCAGATTGGGGGTCACGTTCCTGTGCTGCCTAAAACCAGTGGCATTAATCCATCTCTTCTGCATCATCAGGATATGTCCCCCTGCCACACAACTATTAGCTATTCTGAATGGGGTTTCTCTCCCTCTCTTCTGCTGCAGCTGTTCCAATTCCTATAAATAACAACTGACCAGAGAAAATTAATTTAACTATTGCTTGGGACTTGGGCCACTTGCTTAGAATGTGGAAGACTAGGGCCGAAGCTCCTGCTTTAATGGGTTATTTAATAATTAATGCAAAGTAGAACAGCTTCAGCAGGAGATGGAGAAAGACTAAATCCAGAAGTCTTGTGATTTGGGAATCTGTGGTGCTGATTAAGATATTTGCAAGAGGTCTATTTTTGCTGCATTTGGTTGAGCTCGCCATGACTAAGCTCTCTGGAAAGCTCAGTATATAAATACTACACTTTCTCTTTTGAATCAAAAGTTAGAACACAACTATAAATATTTATAACCAACTTAAAAACTAAAGTAACTACCAATGTTGAACCAGGCTGTTTTATAATTTAGCACTGTGGGTGCAGCTAAATGTGCGCTTTACTAAGGAGTTGACTAATTAGCTCCCTAGTAAAGCATCACATGTGTGCCCATATTAGGAGATGCCCCAGCCAGTTCCTCCACCACCCAATGCAGCCACCAACAGCCCCGGGCTGATCCTCTAAGCCTGCTGCCAGCCTGGGGCTGCTCTGCTTCTGCTCTAACCACTGTAGTCCCATGTGCATGTATATATGCTGCGCCTGGGAGTTGCTGACTCTACTGCAAACTGCCGGAGTTTATTGCTCCATGTTAATTGCCCATGTATGCACACCCAGTTAAGTATAATCTGCTGTTATTCTGATATCATTTCTTACTAGTTCCCTGGATTGTGGACAATGGGGACAAATGTTTATGGGCCTTTGTACACACCACAAAATTGGCCTTTAAAGCAGCTTAAAATGCCCTTTTGCACTGCATTAATGGTGTAGCTGTTTGCACGTCTGGCAGCATATTCTGCTTTAATGGTGTTCCTGTTTGCATGGATGGTCAAGTATTCCACTTTAAATGACTTTAGAACATAGCAAGATAAAACACCTCCAAGGTGTTTTAGTTTGCTATCCAATGAAGTGCAACAAAGCACAGGGTGCTGGAAGCCAATGTGGTCAGGACTTGGCAGGTCCAGCACAGCTCAGGGGCTGGGGACCTGGCAGCAGCTCATGCAGGCAAGCTCCACTGAATCAAAAAAAGTGCTAAGCCTGATCTTTTTTTTTTTTTAATCCCCAGAGCCTGCCTGCCTGAGCTGTGCAAAGGCCTGGTACTTCCCTTTGCAGCTGCAGGGGGCCCGGTGCTTTCCTCCACAGCTGCAGCACCCCCCGGGACCACCCAGGCCAGGTATAAGAAGGCAGGAGCCGCCTGGAGGACCCCTACACAGTTTAGGAACCACTTGGTCTGCTGGCAGCTGGCCTCTCCTGCCCTCGAAAAGCCAGGTAAGGATTGGGCACCCACCCTTGTGTACACGCCACAGGGGTTTAGTTCAATTTAATTCTCCCTAAATTGAAATGGTGTTTTTAAAAACCCACCATTTCAATTTAGGGAGAACTAAACTGAATTAAATCCTCATGGTGTGTACAAGAAGCCTACATGTCTAAACCCATACTTCACTCTGAGTGGCTTAAATTCAGCTCATTAAACTATGGTTCATTGTCAGACATTAATGTGTCAGGTGTGCTAGGCCTACTAAAAATACAGGTAGATCTGTTACAGTGAACCTTGGGGAGGGGAACTAATTTATTTTACTTTACTGAAATGGTTCAGAACAAGAAAATCACAAAAAGATGGCAGATTATTGACATTAGCTAGGCCTATGCATCACACAGCTCATAAAAACTATAATCCTGCACTTCGTTAGGATGGGAAAAAGCCAGCAACTTTGTACTGTACAAGATTTTCGGTTGCTCTTGTTATTGAATATTCATCTGCACCCTTTAGTTGTCCAAAAACTGCACGAAGAATATCTTCACGAGTAAAATCAAATCACCATAATTTGTCAAGCCATGGTATGGTTTCTGAAATAGTAGTGGTTGGCTGCTTTGCTACTTCAATGACTTTGTTCTCATGACTTTCAATAGCTGTTTCTCTTGGCTTTGTAACACTGATGTTTTCAACAATTTCAGTATTCATTATGTATATATGTAATTTCTTATTTGTAATAACAAGGTCTTCACATTTTTGCTTGTCTGGAATGCCTGTGGCAGTAACAGTCCTGCTTTGAGCAGGGGATTGGACTAGATGACCTCATGAGGTCCCTCCCAACCCGTTTTCTATGATTTTATGATAATGACTGTATTCCACAATTTATCATTTTTCAATGCATCAATTTTGGGGGTCAGACTAGATGGCCTGCTCTAGGTCCCTTCTGACCCTAGATACTATGATAATATGATCAGTCATCCTTGGTTCATAAGTTCTTCTTACAGCTCAGTGTTGGGTACCTTCACTAATTCATGCTTGGTTTTTATTAACATTTCATCATTATGAACTTTTTCAGGAGTTACCCTCGTCTGATGATCATCTCACAGGTTCATTTAAGATCAATTTTACCTCATTCTTTATGATTGTTGAGGCTGAGAGAAGTTAACTTCATTAGCTGGCTTCTGTAGTGTATTTTTACACATGGAAGTGGTTTTTTTTAAACATACAGTGGCCTGGGTTTTGTTGTTTTGCCTTATTTTTAGTTAACATATTTGTTTTGTTCTTTTTGCATTGTTTACAGACCATGAACCAAGCAATACCTGCTAGAAAGCTGGAAGAGGTTCTTTACCTTGCAGAACTCTGCCCATGTGTAAAAACACACTTCACCTGGCAGAACTCTGCCTACATGATCTATGGCCTGAAGAATGTCAGTGCAGTTCAATGGCAGAAACTGAAATATTATTTAAATTGAGGGGAATAAAATAAGCAGAGCAGTTTCATTTTGAATCAACAACTCATTAAACAAGTCTTGCATCATCCATGCATGTCAGTTGGCCTGGTAATTTCTTAAGAGTAAAAGTGTGCTCTTGAACCTGCATGTTTTAACTGATTTGCCAAAGATTAGTGGTCTCACTTTATCAGCTCCTGATGCATTGCAACAGAAGACTGCAATTAGCTGTTCTTGGAATTCTTATCCCTTCTGCAGCAGTCATCTTTTGGACTGTACCATGTGGTAACAGTTTATAAAAATGTCTGTCATCAACACTGAAAATATTATCAGGAACATATTTGATAATCAGTTTTTCAATTTCTCCTGTACTATATTAATCTTATTGATAAGGGCTAGGGACAGACATTATGCATAAACCATTTTAAGTGATTAGAAACTGTTTTAAACCTGTAACAGAACAGAAGTTCAGTGCACATAAACCAGTTTCAAAATGGCTGTAACTGGTTTAAGATAAACCTAGTTGAATGTATTATCAGATTTAACTGATTTGGGTCAAACCGGTTTATGCAATGTTGACTCCTTCCTGGTTTAAGTTAAACGAGAGTCCCTCAGCATCTCAGATACTTTGCAGCTCTCGGTGGGGCTCTCTGCTCCAGCCCAGCAGGGCAGGCCCCACCCCTCTGCTCGCTAGCCGGAGCTCCGGCAGAGACTGCAGGTACAGGCACTTGCTTGGGTTTCTCCATGCCCCACCCCACCTCACTGCTCACTACTCAAGCAGGGATTCCCCTCCTCTCTCCATCTCTCACAGCACAGACCCCAGACCCATGGACCCTAGGCACGTGGTATGCTAGCCAATGCTGAGAGGTGTCTGTGTGTGCATCTAAAATTTCACTGGGACAGGTGGACAGAACAGTGCCTGCTTAGGGCTTTTGGAGCTAATCAAGTCAGTTGGTAATGTTTGTCCATTCTTACTTGGAAAAAGCTGTTAAAGAAGAGCTTAAACTAATGAGAGAAGCTTTTGTTTTGTTGATGGGCTGATAAACACTGGTAAATCCTGCTGGCTTGCTTGCCTGTCAGTTTGTTGCAGACAATATGAAGAAGCAGGGAGAGGGAGATTGAAGATCTCCGTCTCATCAACAGATGCATGCACTGCGCATCCCTGCTTTACCACGAAGTGCTAGTCTGGGTCTGGGGTCTGGCAACACTCTCACCCCTTGAGCAGTAAGCGAGGAGAAAGCCTGGGACAGTGCAGGCAGACCTCCCTAATCAGAGCATCCTGACAGGGCCTGGCTATGACCCGCCCTCCACTCAACACTGTGGGAAGGAAGGGAGAGCTGCTTTAGCATCCTCCAGCTTCTAGCCTGAGCCACTGAAGGCATGTGATTTCATTTCTTCAGTCCAGAGGGGATGTCTGTACAGTTACAAACTGGTTCAAGCCTAGCCAGGTTACACTAACCTGCAAAGACTGAATCAATTCAGGCATGAATGCCACATGCCTACGGAGGCTCGAGAGGCATGGTGAGCTCCTGCAGGTGGCCACGGTGCTGTCAGCAGTTGGAGAGGTGGTGGCGAGTAATTCAGGCTCAGGCTTTTTGAATGTTTGTTCCTAGCCAAGGAGGCTCATTTTCTTCTCCATTTATTACTTTGGATGCAATTTCACAGTGCCAATAAAATCTAGTAAAACAGCCAGAAGTTGTTGAAAGACATGAGATCCAAGCAGGTTTGCAAAGTTCAATGCTTTTTTTTTTCCTGAAGGAATGAACTGTATATCCGAATGTTCCTTGCATGAATACCCTGAAAACGAGCAAGAAGTGTGACCCATATGCTGTCTTTTTTTTTTGAACCCAGTGACTCTCTCTCCAATTTGGGCACAGTCTTGAAGAAATATAGAATGTTGGGGGACTAATCTGATTTTTTTTTTGCCACATCTCCTTTTTTCATTTAGAATTTACTGCTTCCACCATTCAGCTTTTCATCCAAAGAAAACTGCTAACTTTTCCTATTGTCACTCTTGATAGAGGGATTTAGAGAATTATCTGGAGTATAGGCAAATCTGTCAGTCAAAAAAGCAAGGCTGCCTACATGGATAAATGAGCAACTTAATGAATATGAAGGGGGGGAAAGGCCTTACCAAGCATCAGCTGTTCTGTGGTAACTTATCTCTATGTCTCTTTTTATGCTATGCTACATGAAAGTTAAACTATGGTAGCTAAGCCCTACGGATTTAGCAAAAGCAATTGCTGTTTAGCATTTATTTTCCATGAATAAGGGCAAGCACATAGACAATTGCCACAGAAAAGCTGATACATGGCAAGACTCTTTCATTTTGAGTTGTTTATTTTTCCAGCAGCACTTTCAGGTTTCTGGTTCTAGATTGGGCAGAAATTTTGGCGCCCAGTTTAACAATTATTCCTCTTTCTATCTGTGCAAGCAGTCATGTTGATGACACCTTCAAACCTTACTCTGCTCTCCCTGTATACCTTGTTCTGTAAATGTCTCTCTTGGGGATGTTACTTCTGTTACATGGAATTTACTTTTTTGTTTAACTGTAGCCCAGCATTCCTGACTCCCTGAAGTTACCAGTCTCCTGTCATGCTCTTCTATTGCTCTTCCTGATGTCCAGATTTTACCTACATAGGTGCTGTTATGCTCTATGTCATCAAAAATATGTTCTATTTTTCAGTCTAGTGCCTCAGGTACTGAATACAAGCTAAACAACAAATGTTCCAAATGAGGTATTCTATGTGTAAAAACATACTCTCTGCTTGTCCATGGGCACTTGCCAAAACCCTGCTGAATCATTCATGGACAATACTTTGGCATTATCCATAACACATATATTTCTTTTATAGGTAGTTAAACATTTTCCTTCCTTACACCTTTGTTTAATCCTTTTAGAATCATACATAAATGAAAGGCTCCATCATAACTTTTTTTTCCTATCAAGACCAGGAAGAATAGCTGTTCTGTTGTTTTGTCACCATGTTTATGCCATACCCATCTCCTCTTTCACCTTCTGCCTTAGGCCCATAACAGCTATTTAATTGAAGACATGATGGCATCTGATGCGCAATCCCAAGTACTGCTTCTCCTGCCATGCTACACATGCATGCATCACATCCCAAATTGCACCATATTGCCAGTGTTGGGGGAATCTGGGATTATGTCAAATAGCAAATCAGTCAGCTGATCTGTGCTCCCAGCCTCAGGAGTGCATTGGTCAAGGGCTGCCATGTGCCCTCAAGGCTGGGAGTGCTGATCAGCTGCCACTTCCAGGCTCAGGGGTGCAGCAAAGCCAAGCGCTCCAGCATGCCCTGGGAGTAGCAGTCAGTTGATCTGTGCTCCCAGCCTCATGAGTGCATTGGAATGAAAGACTTCCAGGCACTCCTGAGGCTGGGAGCCCCAATCAGCTGCTGCCTAGCCACACGTGCAATTTAAGTATGATGGGAGCCAGCCAAAGTTAATATGTATAACAACTTTGGGGCTCATTCTTTGTTTTGTCACACCTTTAATTACATTGAAGGGTGACCAGGTTACTAACTGGTTAATCATGTCTTAAGTGTAATGTCTGCCAGGGGCCCTAGAGTGAGGGCAAATTTTTGAATGGGCAGAACTGTGAGGGCTCTTTCAGCTATGTTCAGTACTCTATCAGGACATTGCCATATTCCTGGAAGTGGTTGTCAAACTCTCTCTCAATTGAATTTGTACCCTGCCTCTTCAACAAGTGCATCCTCTTAGTAACATCAAGGGATTGGCACAGTTTTAAATTGGAAATGTGTGCTCTTTTTCTAAGCACTATGACAAAATTGTATCTTTGACATTGTCTTTCTTACCCATATATCCAGTTCACATATTCTTTTAGTGGGAGTAAATTTGCTATCGCGAACCTTAAATTTTATACATTAATCTTCCTCCCAGGTGTGGAGTTTTTCTAATGTGCCACTGGATGCCACTGGATTCAGTTTTACAGAGTGCCTTGTGGGCTCATTTCTAATTAGAGTTGACAATTTTTTTTTCTGGCAGAAACTGTTTCTACTATCTGAGAACACAGTTAAGCATCACTAGTGGGGTATCTATGAAGAAGGACTAAAAACAAATTAATACAAAATAAATTAATACAAAACAGCACTGGGCTTCCTCCCCCCTCCCTCTCCCTACCCTCCACCTTACATGTGGCTGACTGTGCTGTTTGTTCAAAGGAAGCAGTCAGGGAAGGCTTAACCAGCCTGCCTGGCTCCTCCTCTTCCCCTCTCCCCCCCATTAAGCTGCTGCTCTGAGCTGAGTTGAGCCCAGCCCAGCTCAGAGAGCAGCAGTGACAGTGGCAGCTAGGCAGTCAGGTTACCCTTCGCTGCTTGCTCCCCCAGGACAGACAGTCACAAGTAAGCAGGGAGCAGAAGTGGGGCAGTTAGGAAGAATCTGGGGTACTGGAGATGGTGGAGGGAAGGACACTCTGGGCCAGGGGAGTGTTTGGGGTGGGTGGGGTGTTTACACGAAGATGTAGCCTACAGTAGTTACACCTTCATCTCACATGAGCTGTGTAACATAGATCAGATACAATCCTGCCCTGGAGTGGTGTAACTTTAAACTATATAACGAGTTCTTAAAACTAGTTTCAGATGTGAATGCAGACGTTCCAGGTGATAAGAGCTCATGTTTCTTTCTCAGTTTCCCCATCTGTAACATAAGGATAGCACCACCCATCTCTATTCCCCTTTTCATGATAAGGGTTAATTTGTTTTCATACATTTTTATGAAGAGGTTAAACATTGTTATCATAGTGCCATGTTTAGGCTTCATATAAAGTAGCATCTTCCCTCATTTGTAACTGTTACCAGACTATGTAATCTTTTTTGCCCTAATAACTAACTATCCTCTTTATCCCAAGTCTATTGGCTTGTATGAGGAGATGCTTGCTTTTGCTTGGGTGTATAAGCAAAAAGTCACAATGCTTAAGCTAGTGCATTGGAAAAACAATGGGTGTTTTTACAAGTGCTCAGGTGGGGGGTGCTGTAATTAAAGAGGTTCCAAGACCCTCTCTAATTAAAGTGCTGCAGCGGCTCATGCATCAGCGTCCCTGTGCTTCAAAATGTCAGCGGGGCCATTTTTACTAAAGTTCATTCAATGAGCTTTAGTTAAAGTGCCCCCACCACCATTTTGAAGCATGGGGATGACGACACAAAAGATATGGAGGCTGGCTGGACCACTCTAATTAGCATGCTCCAGCAGACTCAATTAATTGAGTCCGCTCCAATGCGCTGTAATTACAGTGCGTTGGACCAGCCTCCCAGCACATCTATGGCCACCTCATGAGATTAATTCTAAGGTTTTACTAAAATGAGGGTACTTGCCCCTCACTTGTACAAACAGCATTTTAGTCGAAAGCCTCAAACTCTCTGGAGCCTCTGAAGAAAATATTGTTTTCTTTGTGTGCGTGATTCCAACCACATTAAAATAAAATAAAGAAACAGAATTCTGTTTTGTCAGTTTTCATTACATTCATTATGTCCTGCTGCCCACGTTGGTAATGATTGTTAAGATGCATTTACACAGCTCAAACTAACAAGGTGCTATAGGAGATTAGCTTCTGCAAGTCAGCAAGTATGCTTCTTGACATCTTTTAGTAAACAATCAGCCAAAGCCATCAATTATCTGTTTTCAACTTATCTTTCTGACCAAATACAAATGTAAGAGAGGCTTTGGAAATAATGGATCGCATCTCAAGTATGCATTATCAGTGAGTCACATATTATATCAAGAAAACTTTGCAAACAGAGCCAAGTAAACTGACTAATTTCAAGGTCTTGAAATGATAAGGTGACTACTTCATAGATACAACAAAGCTTGATGCTAGAAGAATCATTAGCTCATCTAATCTGACTGCCTATATAGTACAGGCCATAGAATTTTCAACTGGCTATTCCTGCACCAAGCCCAACAGCTTGTGTTTGGACTAAAGCATAACTTTTGTTCACCTAAAGCAGCATTTCTCAACCCGTGGGTCACAAGAATATATGAAAGGGATGTGAGCAAAATTTAAAAATGGATCCTCCTTTAAAACAGAAATCATGGTGTTTCCCCTGCAGGCCGTAGGGGGCTGCTTGGGGCCTCTCATGCCCCATCCTCCATCCCACACACTGGGGGTTGGGGCCTGAGACCAGGAGGCAGGGGGTTGGGAGTGAGGGGCAGCAAGTCAGGACAAAAAGGGGTCCTAGTATATAAAAGGTTGAGAACCACTGTCCTGAAGCATATGTCAGTCTTAATCATACCAGTCTTAATCTGAAGACATCAAGAGATGGGGAATCAATCTCTTCCCTTGACAGCTTGTTCCAAACTTTAAGTGTCTTCAGTGTTAGAAAGGTGCATATCATTTCTAATTTGCATTCAACTGGTTTCAGTTTTTCAGCCGTTGTACTATACCAAATATTATGCTAAATAAAACAGTTCTTTAGTCCTTGTAATTTTTCCCCTGTGAAAGTACCTATACACTGAAATCAAGGCTTCTTGGAAACATCTTTGTGGGAAGCCAAATAGATGCATCTCTTTGAGTCTGTTACTGTAAGGAATTTTCTCCAAACCTCAAATACTTTTCCAGGTTTTTTTCTGCATGCTCTCTAATTTTTCAACATCTTTTAAAAATAAGTGGTAAGATCAGAAATGGATATAATATCTCAGTACTGGTCTTGCCAATTCTATGTACAGAAATAAAATAACTTGATTGCTCTTACTCATTGCTTTCTTGTTTATGCAGTCTAGGATGATATAGTACCCTTTCTACCACAACAATTAGGAAACACTACTTCACAGTTAGGGTGGCTAGGATGTGGAACTGGCTTCCTAGGGAAGTTGTTCTTGCTCCTACCTTGGGCATCTTCAAGAGTAGA
>JAGPOW010001296.1:101591566-101610891 GCA_030014935.1 Caiman crocodilus
CTGTGACCCCAGCACTCGTTCCTGCCACTGGCGGGGGGTCAGACTAGATGGCCTGCTCTAGGCCCCTTCTGACCCTAGTTACTATGAAACTATGAAACAATCATAATGGAAGATTCTGATGAGTTGCTTGTCTCCTATGGCCCCTCCAGAGCACCTTTCCTACTCTGTAGGTATAACTAGCATTTCTTATTCCTCAGATATACAGCTTGTAGTTTATAGACTTCAGCAAAACACTTTTTGCCTTAAACAGGCCCAGGTTACTAAGCAGTCCAGATCAATCTTTATGACTGTCCCATCTTTATCATTTATGTATGATATTGCTAATCTGTGTGCTCATAAATTATATCATCAGTGATTTTATACTTACTTCCAGATCACTGATGAAAATATTAAATACCATTTGGGTCAGTACAGATTCTTGCAAAATCCCAAATAGAAACACCTAAATTCATAGATGATACAGATAAAATGATTATGAGTGCTCCTTTCTTTTCTGCCTCATTATTAATATTTACCACCTCTAATTCATAATGGCCTACACAACTGCTAGGATTCCTTTTTCCCCTAATATATTTTAAAGAACTACCTGTGCTTAACAGGTACCCCTGACAGGAGGTAAAGCATAGGTGCAATATTTCTTGAATTAGCAAAATCAAGATCGAGAATGTCTAGAAATTCTAATCAGTTTTACTATTTGCTGCATAAATCTTCCAGGCAGGATTTCCTGAATGGAAATACTCTATAATAATACTTTCTGAACATTACAGGCAGGTGCTTAAGGAGTAAGATACCTGTTCTCCAATTTGACTCTTCCTTCCAGTGCCCTTCCTAGGCTTTGTTATTTAACGCACAGATTCACATGAATCTATGGCCCACTGGGTCTGAGTTACTGAAAGGGCAGTTACACCTTCTGCAACTGCCACTTGTTGCTTATGTTCACCTAGCTCAAAGTGATGTTTATCTACTCTACTTTTTTTTTTAATTAAGGCCATTTTCACTGTATGTTCAAATACTATTTAAATAAACACCTTTATTTCAAGAAGTGTTCAGTGTAAATTATATAAGGCCTGCTAAGTGATCAAAATAACTTTTTCCATGAAGAAGGTATGACTAGGATATATTATACAACAGAATATAACATTTTAGATTATTTTTCTTTTATGCTATATACATTTTGTGAATTATGCATCTGAATGTCACACAGGTATAGGCCCAACTAAATCATAGTGGAAGTTCATGGTGCAGTGGCATCTTTAATTTTGCTCTTTTTTCTGTGCACTTCCCCCAATGAGTGGCTGAAGGGTAATTAATGCCACAGTTTTTGCCTCCTGGTTACTCAGTGGCAGGGGGAGGAGGTGCCCGATTAAAGGCACCTCTGCGCTGCAAATTTCCACGACAATTTAAGTAGGTCCCTACATATAGGAGCTAAAGGATTCTATAACATGAACTCACTGTACCATCATGGGAAGCAGTATGACTTGTCAGGGAACAAAGCTAAGAGTTGTGCTGCAATAATAATTGATAGGTGACAACACATAATGGTAAGATATACTTTTTTGGCAAGTTCTAACTATGGCCAAAAGGATGACCTGGACAACTCACAAAACACTTCAGTTCCTATCTATCCTTGATTTCTTGACCTAAGGCTTAACTCTTTGAAAACTGTTTTGAAATCCCTTCAGGGAAAAGGTGCTCTAGAGAGATTAGTGCACATTTTGCAGATTTTGAGAGCTGATGACTTATAACTTTTATATGAATCAAGGTTTTATAGTAAACCTTTACAAGATTAGTTTAAGTATTCCTGAATCATCATTACCTTTCACAAACAGCTTAGACTAATCCCCTATTCAGTTTATACACGTTCTAAATTTTCGAAGTCTTTGCTTGCTAGTAAAGCAAGCAAAACGCTTGCTTGCATCCACAGATGCTTCTCAAGTAAATCCCAGGACATTATTCTCCCATTGTGCTCGGCCTTGGTGAGGTCGCAGCTGGAGTACTGGGTCCAGTTTTGGGCTCCACAATTCAAAAAGGATGGGGAGAAGCTTGAGAGGGTGCAGAAGAGATCCATGAGCATGATTAGAGGTCAGGAAAACAGACCTTATCATGTGATGCTGAGAGCCATGGGACTCTTCAGACTGGAAAAGAGCAGGCTCAGGGGTGACCTGGTGGCCACCTATAGGGGATGTCACCAGGATCTGGAGGAACATCTGATCATCAGAGCGCCCCAAGGGATGACAAAGTCAAATGGTCACAAAGTGCTCCATGACCATTTCAGGCTGGACATAAGGAAGAACCTTCTTTACTGTCCAAGCCCCCAAGGTTTGGACTAGATGGCCGCCAGAGATGGTTCAAGCACCTACTCTGAACGCTTTCAAAAGACATCTGGATGTTTATCTTGCTGGGATCCTATGATCCCTGCTGACTGCCTGCCCCTGGGGCAGAGGGCTGGACTCAATAATCTTCCGAGGTCCCTTCCACCCCTAATGTCTATGAAATCTATGTCTATAAAATCTATCATAATATTTTATGCTTAATTTATACTGCTTTTCTATACATAGGCCTCATTCACCTACCCTACTTACACACATACAAAAGAAAAAACACAACATTATAATGATCAAAGCCTGAAGGTACCAATTCCCTTTATCCGCATATGCAAATATTTGTCTTCTACTTCCAAGGGAAGTAAGAATACATAATCCAATTCTGGTCATAGGGAAACTGATGGTGAAATTCCCCTTGGACTTTTTTAGCAGAAGGATCAAGCCCAAAGATAAGGTAAGATAAACTATATAAAAAGCTGTCTATTTCAGGAAGTACCCCTCTTCTGCATAAAGCAAGAACTATTAAAAGGGGATAACTTAATTTCCCCTAAAATGTTACCCTAATATGAACTCAAATAATTTTTCATGATAGCAGAGGCACAGAGAAAGGAAGGATGAAGTTACACGTTACACTTAGACCATACTAAATCTGTGGAATATTAAGCAGCTTTGGAGTTAAAACATACTGTGAACAGTTGCATGTTATATGTTAACATCATTTTTTGCCTGCAGGTCTTCCATTTGTCAGTAGAGGACTAGTGAGCAGGGGCATGGTTAGGAGCCGGGACAATTGAGCTCTACCCCTACCTTGGAGATGGGAGGAGCTGGAAGCAGTGCATCTCAAAGCAGGACCATCCCCAGCAAGATCAAGACCTCCAGGGATGAAGATTCTATTGCCTCACTGGGAAACCCATTCCAGTGCTTTACCACCCTCCTAGTGTGAAAGTTTTCCTTAATATCCAACTTAAACTTCCCTTGCTGCAATTTGAGACCATTGATCCTTGTACTGTCATCTGCCATTCAGTTTTAATTCAAATTAATTAATAGACTTATTTTTATATCGTTAGAAAATAATTCTGTTCTGTATGTGCACTAACTTTTTTTTTTTTTATGAAATGAAGCTGAATTTTTTCTTCATGTAAAAAATGGAATTCAATCTCACCTATGGAGTTGAAACCGATACTTGTTTAATTATTATTTGGATTTATGAGATTTTGAAGACATGAATCTTAAAACATTTTACTAAAATATTATTAGCATAATTCCCAATAGTGAAATTGATGCACAGGATGATTAACAAAGAGAAAGAGAAGAGAAGAGATGCTGTTCAGACTCAAAATCCACTACTCTGTTAACCATAATGTTTCCTAATTTCATCACAGGTGTTACTATATCTGGTGCTTTCTTTAAATGTAATGGGTGTGTAACAAACTCAAGGAGACATGACAATCACAAGAATCTCAGATCATATTTTAAAGATATACATTTCTGGCCTCTGTTTTTGAAAAATCTGAAAATGTGAAACCAAAAGGTTAAAAAATGAGAAACCAAATAAACAGAACAAAAAAAAAATCTTTTAATTTTTACAGCTGTAATGTTTAACTCATCGTTCACAGCATATGAGACAGCAATATTTCAAGGCCAAAAGGAATTCCTTAAAGGAATATTAAAAGGGCAGAAGAGGATATTTTGAACTGTTTTCTAGGCTCTAATGACTGGATTTTTGAACAGATAAAGTTGGAAATGCTGAAACTATTACACTATAATTTTCTCCTTTTAAAATTTAATTTCAAAAAGGGAAAACATCAAATGATTATTTTTCTGTTGTTCTTTCATACCACTTTTTGCTACAGAATATTTATATCCCTATGGTAATAAAGCTAACCAACATAATAGGTCCATGAATAAGCTGAGGGCAAGGGTATTTTCTTATGTCTTCGGTGATTTTCATTTAGTTGTATAGTAATCAGAGACCAGCAACAAGGTGTTACGTGACTGTGCAACTCACTGATTTCTTTTGTTCATTCAGTAAAGTGAACATGCACTGAGAGCTTTAATCAAGCCCTCTCACCATATGCACAATGACTCTCTCTCCACTTGCTGCCTCAATTTCAATAATGGTTGTAGTGTACTTGTTCTTAAGTTGGATAGAGCCTTATGATCTCTGAGGGCATTTTACGTGCTTCTCTTCCAGTAGAAAATCTGTTTGTAATTGTTTAGTAACTACTGATTTATTTAAAATAGAGCAAACATATTGGTCAGTTACTGACCCACCGCTGGTTGGGGTTAACAGTTACTCAGGTCTCAGCAATGTAAATAACTAAAAGTGATGTTTGCATGGTGGCTTATGGTTAGTTTTGGAGTAGGTGGAAAGTTTGCAGCATCCCTTTAGCCTGCTTTTATTTAATATAGTCCAGCTTCTCAAATCAAAACAATCACCGGGGTGTCTGATGAGGAAAAAGGTCCAATTTTTATGACTAAAGCGGTTTTATTTTAAAATAAGTATTTTTTAATAATACAACTCTCTCTATGCTGGTTGACTGTTGCAACAGCAGTGGAAGGTATAGCAGAGGATAGATCTTTCCATGGGATAGATCCATTCCATGGATAGATCATTCATTCCAGATATACCATGTTTATATGCTCTCCCTCTCAAGCGTCCACTCCTGCCATTGGTGAAGACAGGTCTATATGTTATGTGGAGGACAAAGGGCGTAGGTCCACCAAGAAAACTATAAGCTTCCGTCAGGAAGGCCACTAAAAGCTTAACAACTGATTGGGGGCAAAACAAATGAAAAAAAAATCAGGGACAGGAGTGAAGATCACAGGCTAGTAATAACAGTTCAAGGCAGGGGTTATCAAGCAGAGAACACTGGCCAGTGCCCGCCAGTGGGGAAGCTCAGAAGACCTGCAAAGACCCAGTGCTGTCCTTGCCAGAAGGACCCCAGTGCCCATCTCTTGGTAACTGGCCAGGAGGTCTGGGGGCATGGGCATGGTGTTGAAACGGAGCCAGAGCATGGACAGGGTAAGTTACTTGATGACCAATGCCCTTCCTTGGAAAGAGAGGCACCAAAGAAATACCTGGAAATACAAGGAGTTGGATCCTGCCCAGAGGGGATAGGCTCCATCAGTATCCAGTAGAGCACCTGGCAAAATCACACAACGCAGGGACTGAAGCCCAAACCCCTCTGAGTGTCTGTGAGGTTGATCCTCATCAAATGCTTTCTGCTAGTCAAGGGTCTGCTAGTCTCTGCCCACACTACCTCAGGCAGCCAAGGCCCTTTGCATAGCATCATCTGGTGGCATGAGGTACACTGCTACCTCCACCCCAATGCATTCCAATTTGAACTTTATTTGCAGATGCTGGTGCATGCTATAAGGACCCCCCAAGATCATGGTGGCTTCTGAGATGCCTGGCAAGGGAGTATTCCAGAGGGCCCCCCCACAAGTGGCACTGGAGAAATGTCTCTCTGATCAGTGCTCCTTGAGTTCCTGGGGGACCTGGGTACAAGAGTGGACCTGAGTTCTGTCCTCCCCAACACACCCCTCACACTCTCTCTCCTCAGGCTGGGGAATGTCACCTCCCCAGTCACTATTCTCCTGCTGGTATGCTGAGACCTCAGCTTCTACCAGGCATGATCCTTTCACTGCCAGTTGACCTTGGCGCACAGATGGCTGGGTGGGGTGGGCTACGGAAGGGAAGTGGAACATGGAGTTCCCTCCTTTTTATGGGATAGGGAGGTGGCTAGTTGGCACAGTTAGTCAGGGATGTTTCCTTGGGCTGCACTGTGTGTGGCAAAGTAGAGCGGGCTGTGAAAGGTGCTGACGGGCCTGGTGTGTGTGTGGTGAAGAGGTTTGCACAAGGCAGGCGCAAGAGGCAGGGAGTGATGCTGGGAATAATATAGGGACAGAAATACAGAAATACAAGAGGGAGGGGAAGGCTCAAAGCTCGCTTGCTCAGCTGAATCACAAACACTGGGCAGTTGGAGAGGGGAGTGTAGGACTCACCACATGAGGGTAGACAAAGCAGTATGACAGCAGCAGGTGTTGTTGGTGATGCCCATTACTACCTACCCATTCAGATTTGAAAAAAAACTTTATATGGCAAATTATTTATTTCTGAGGAGGGAAAATAAATGGGGTATGTGATGGATGGCTGCTCTATTATAAACTTAAAACATATAAATATATTCATAGTGTGCAAGTAGAATAATCTTTCCTACATGGGAAGAAACTGGGGAGAGAGAACATACATTAAGTGCTATTACTGGAGTGTGTTCCTTGTTTATGGAATCATACATTAGACTCATCTCAAAATACCTAGTGATTATAGTCTCAGAGTTTAACAGCCCAGGGTTAAGTTCAGACCACATAAATAGAGAACATACCTCAAGTTATGCATGAACATTTAATCATTATTCTTATGACTTATTACAAAGTTTGAAATATTTGTAAGAAATATTTATGTGCAAGAAAGTGATATTAAAATATTTTAAAATTTCAGCTTCTCAGAAGTTAGCTTGTTCCTGAATGGCAGCTGTTTGAATATAAAATATTATTTGTAACAGGTGTATTTGATATCAAGATCATTTTCCTGGTACAAATTATGAAGAGATTAGAATGCGCTTAAAAATTATCAGAAAAAGGTTATAATGGGCAAACCTTAGCAGAGGACTTGCCATTATTCTCTTTGTAATATGAACAATGAAACAGATTATCCACAACAATGAGAATTTCAGCCTGGCATTCAAAACAGAATGATAACATAGCACTCTGTTACTTTGGGAATTTGTTATAAATGTTAAGTTTCTTCAGAGGTTTTCTTTACTATAGTATCACAGTATAAGAGTGCTAAGTAGAATGCTGGTGGAAGTACTGCTAACACCACAACATCTACCATTAAAAAAGTAAGTACTGTCTTCAGGGAAACACTCTGAATATAGTTCAAATGAGACACTGTGAAAATGAGAACACTTAGAAGTTATACCTGAGAATCTGGCAACCATCCTGCTAAGAAAGGATTCTCACAACACAAAGAATCTGCATGCTCAATTCTGTAGTGCCTTCTATTCAGCATATATTCTTCCTATTTCAAGGTCCTACATTAAAAATCTAGTGCATGAGTTAAAAAGTTAATGATAATTACTCTGGAATAGTGTTCCATTAATTACAGCTACAATGTGGAACAGTGCTAGAGCTAAATCCCTTACATATTATGAGACCAATCGTGTTCCCACTAAAATCAGCAGGGTCTCACCAAAGGCTAGAAGATTGGGCACCACTGATCTGGAAGACTGTTCTGCTGTCCTGCAAAATCTAGGTGATGACAAGGACCTTATTTTAAAGTGTGTCAATCCCCAAAGTAAGGTATACATGGGAAAAGAGAGAGCAAGAATTGATATGAAATGCGGTGTTCTTTTCTACTCTGCCTATACTATTTTCTATATCTCTATTTCATTATTTTATATTATTGATCTAAATAATTTACAAGAATAATAGAGTAGCAAGTTTAAGTGGCACATAAAAAATTTGATTTGAAAACAACAGGCATCATGAAAGTGCACAGCTGAGAAGTCTTATAAAAGGCAAAAGGATGCCATCTCTAAACAAATAATGCTACTCTGCTGTTCAGCTGCTAAATTATGTGTACTACTGCTCTACTTCCTCACTTAAAATTATAAGTATTTGTCAATAACAACAATATGAAATATAACTAAATTAATATTAATCATGCCTATGCATACTTATTAATTACAAAAACCATGAAAATGTGTAATACACATATATACATACACACACACACAAACACACACTGATTTCTTCACCTCTTTCTAATAACTCTGAGAAAAAAAATCATGCACTTCATGAGTACCCAAGAACTTATTTGGAATTCATTGGGAGTTTTTGGCACAAAAGGGATGGAGGATGGGATTATATATTATGACCACTGAATTTTAAAATCAAATTCAATTAAACCATGTACAAGATAATGCTGGTTTACTTGTTACAGAAATTGCTATGCTTACGGGGGAAGCAGAACTGAGACATGGACTCTACAGTCAGCAGTTGTCTTCCTGACCCCACCATTAGCATCAGTACGGAGTCTCAGCTTGACTCACATTTAGACAGCTTTTACATCATCACCTCTGTCTTCTGAAACAGAAAGTGACCTCATCCTGGGAATATCACCAAGACAACCCTCCCCTGTTGCTGACATAGTTTATATTCTGGTAGCACATCTCAAACCTCCAGGAATCAAGGTTCTACTGTGCAAGGTACTGTATGAATTTATGATAAAAATACCCCACAGGTATATTTAAAGACGTGTATGCACACAATATACACTGCATATACCAAATGCTGCATATACAAAGTATACACTGCAAATGAAAATTCTCTCAATTTACAAGGAACAGACCACTACTCAAACAACTGTGTTCCAGGTATGCCCTTTCATAGAACATTTGCAATTTCTTGTCCATAAACACTCAAGAGCTAATCTCATAAACTCCCTGAAATCTGGACCCTGAAAAAATATCACTATCCCACATCCCAGGTGACACCAGAAAAGTAAGACACAGCCAAAACAAAGCCACACCATAGTTATACTATCAATCATCTAAAACTAATTTCCCTATTAAGACCTTTATCATCATCAACATATGCAATGGAAAATGAAACAAACTTCCTGCTGATGACAATGACTAAGAACAGTCAAAAAGCCTGAGGCTGAATTGATTCAATCTTCAGACTACTACCCTGAGTAGACTGAACTGATAAGGAAGTGAATAGACATTCAACTTTGATTTCAGAAATGTGCCACATGCCTGCAATGGCTCAGGCCAGAAGCCAGAGGGAACTAGAGCACACCTCTCTGCTTGGTTGGAACAGACAGCTTGGGACAAGGCTAGCTTGCCCACCCTGAGAGGGAGGGAGGGGATTCAGGGAAGGTGCAAAGCATTCTGGCATGCTGGGGGACTGTGAGTTGACTTGAACCTGGCAGGGATCTGTGACAGAAGTTTAATAAACTGATTTAGTCTAAATCAATTAAATCTGATACTACATCCATTCAGGTTTATCTTAAACTGGTTTCAGCCATTTCAAAAGTCATTTATGTGCACTGAATTTCTGTTGTGTAACAGACTTGAACCCATTTCCAATCACTTATAGCAGTTTATATGTAATTTCTGTCCCTAGCCTATGAGATTAGTTGTCAACAAAATTAGTCTGATCTGACTGCAGACGTAAACTTGTCTGGATCACGGACACATAGCTTCAGTTACCCCTCCATTAATGGGGAAGAAATGGGCACTGCAGAAATGCTCATGTATATTAAGTTCACTTTGCTTGAACAACAAACATAAATCAAATCCACTTGCATTTTAAATCACTTTCACCTTCCAGTTCTTTTACATGATAGGATGCTGTAATGTTTCGAGTGCAAACAATAAGTGAATATTACCTTTCAAAAATATTTTCTCTCCTGCTTTTCATTAACATTTTAAGAAAAGGGGATACAATTCCATTTAGTCCATTCCCTGAGGTCTTTACCTCAATACTTAATCCAAAGAACTTTCATAGATTACAGCAATAACAACAGATTTAAATCAGAGAACAAATGTAAGCATATACATCCCCCAGAAAACCTAAATGTTGACTATGTCCCTTTACTTACAAATGTAGACCAATAAAATATAAGCTATTAATGAATTTCCATGTGTACAATTAAAGACAAAATCCTATGTGTTAAAATATTTTTTCACAATCACATCAAACTTCAGACATTGCAGAATTTTACAATTATCTAGTATATCAACAGTATACATCATGTGTGTTTTTTACTATCATGGATAATACATGTTATACTATATAATCAGTTTAAGTGTAATTTGTGTATATGTTTGTATCAAAATGTTGACGAATTAAACAAAAATGATAATGGAAATACAGTACACAGAAAACTGTGGTACATGCATGCGTACACACACATGAAAAAATCACCTTGATCCTTCTCTGTTGTTGCTAAAATATAAAAAAAAAAAGAAAATGAAGAAAAACAATCGGATAAAAATAAGGTACTTAATTTAACTTCATTTAAGTGCAACAAACATCAGACAGAGTAGTTCGATGTTTTGTCCATTTAAAATGCTGACGTGCTACTCATATCTGACTATACTTTGAAAACAATTCTCTTTCTGGTTTATGCCCATTGAGCCAGCCTGAATATACATCACATACTCTGAGAAGTTGGTGAAATGAATAATAGTAAAAACAGGATAAGGCTATTACTGTTGTTATAACCATCCTTGTGGATTTAATCTGTGCTTGATCATTGTTAATTTAAGGCCAGTATCACCAATGAACAATGTACATGTAGTAGAATGATTTCTGAGAGTGAGGGGAAGTTACTGACTACAGAAATATTCAGAAATTTGGGATCTCCAACCAAGCAGAGAAATCCTCAGGATCTAGAGAAATATTCAGATTTGGGATCAGGCCCAATTTCAATATGATAATTACATATGAAATTCTTAGGCATATTTTAGAAAATACTTAGATACTTCTGATGTGGTACAACTAATAAAAAATGACTAATGATTATAAGGAGACAGAAGTCCATTTCAGGGTGCAAAGTCTAGAGTCAACACAGAGATAAAGTGTCTGCCAATAAGACTTTGACTTAAGCATACGATTTTGGCTTATGAAACCGTACTAGAAGAGAGGGATACAGGCCTTTTTAAAACTGAAAGTTGGTATGTAAGGGTTTTTTTGTTGGATCTTATAAAGCTGGAGCCTTTTACCTTCAATAGCATTCTATTTCATTTTTAAGCTGGTATGTCTTCTTGAGGCAAGTCCACTTGAAAAAAGAATTTTAAGATTCACTTTTGACATGGGGCTTACTATTACATGTCTGTATATCCACTTGGAGAAATCTATTTATGCATTAGGTAGGGAGCAGTGTCTTGATAAAACACAGAAAAAAATCACTTCAGCTAAAATACCTATGAGGCCAAATTCCTGCAATTTCAGTTTTACTTCAGCAACTACATGCATGCTTTGAAGTGCAGAATTTGGTCCTTTACTTTGCATAGTTTGCAGAGGTGTAGCTAGCTATTTCATCACCCAGGAATGGGTTGGGGGTATGAAAGGTGGCAAAGTCTTCCCTGACTCACTGTACTCTTTCTGCTGCTGCTCAACGTGTTGTGGAATGGGTTCAGACTGCTGCAGCTACAGAACTGGCTCCCTGCACACCAGCTGCAACACCCCTCCATGGCATAGATTCCTTTGCTGCCACCCTCTAAATCCAGACCTAGGACTGGTGCTCTGCTTCCCTACTCCTGGTCACACTAACGATAAATGGACTCCTATACTTTTCCAGAATAAAATTTGGAACATCCGTGCAATGTTGAATGATTCGTTTTTGCTTCTCTTTCAATGCTCCCGCAACCTATGCATCCAGCTATGGTTATCTCACTAAAATATTTCTATTTTATTCCAATATGCTTACTAAATGTTCAAGATAATTTAAGAGTGAAAATCCCAATTATAAATGTGAAAAATGAAATCTGAGACAGAAAAGGTATCTTTGCTTTCTCATTTTCCAGAAAAGAACCAATATTCATCCTTCTTTCCTTAACACAACATGATATCATAATTATGGTAAACTGGTTACTAAGGTAGTTTCATGTTGTTACTCCCATGATATAATATTGGTTGCTATAGTGATGAGATGGCTTTTTGTTAATCACTCATGAGATTGGTTAATTCATGTTTGTCAGTGAGTTTGACCAGAGCTGAAATAAGACAAAAAGTTAATTTTATAACACTACTAAATACACCACCCTTCTTCATATCTATGGGGTTTGATATTATGACTTTATTTAATTCCAGTGTATTACCAGAAATAAATTCTACTAAAACAGAATGTTATGTTAACATACCATGGAATTTTTAAGCCAGCGTCATGTTCTGTTTCCTGTAATCTGACACACATTTACGGTTTATATTAAAAATATATATATTTATGCAGGATTTACTATTTCTACAATTTAAATCATTATATGACACTTATATGCTTTCTGGAAAATAATTATTGCATTTGAATATTGTCAAATTATTTTACTGTTAGCATACTTTACTGTTTTACAGAATTTTTACAATATTACAATAACCTTTTATATAATAAAATACCGATTTCCTAGCAACAACCCTGATTAATCTCATTTTCCAGAATATATATCAATTGTAAATATACAAAAAACTAGTATTATCATGAAAGCTATTTTCTGTTAGTATATTTATAATAATTAAAAGGCCATTGAGGTTTTATCAGTTTATGATTGTATCTTACTATATATACCAGTAACTTTTCCATCGCTGACAATGACAACTCGACATGCATAAATTGTGTTTGTGTGCCTGACTAAGGTATTCAAAAGACATCTCTTGCCTTGATTTCCAAATTTCATGGTGCTGATTATGAAAGAGTACACTGTTAATAGTTTATTAGGAATATTTAGAGAAAGTAAAAATTAGCTATAAGCACACATTTATATTTGATAAAAAATTCAAAATAAGAACAAAAGACAATTTAAATATATGATCTGGGTATTTCGTTCAAGCAGGTTCCCAGGAGGCATATTAAAGCAATGAATAGGAAAAAGCTCTATAGTTCACCAGCTGAGATTTTAATGAGACATTTCCCCTTGCTGTGGTACAGGTTTGTTCAGGAAAGGGAAAAGGCTGCTCACAGAATATTCAGTTAACAGGCACTGTAGGCTTTTACAGTCACTTTGGCAGTTGATCACTATACTCACCTTCTATTTTGGCATATTCTGTAAGTCTAGTGTAATTGATCAAGGCAGCTTTCTCCAGACATTTTCTGACCACTTTCTTCACTTCTTCTGCTGGTATGGGAGTGGCAATATCTTTCATTAAAACCTGTGCCAGAGAATCATATTACTTGGTTGCACATTACCCAAAGCTCCAGAACATAATTTGAATTTAATAACTATTTTAGATCTGCTAATAATTAAAGGCAAAAATCAAAGAGGAATAATTTCAATCAGTGGTCCAGTTGGTTAATAAAATAGGTATTTGTTTCTAGAGGTTTGAGTTCTAACTTTGTTTTGGGGGTTGTTAGTCTAGGGGCAGGCAATTATTTTGGGCAGAGGGCTGCTTACTCAGTTTTGGCAAGCCACTGAGGGCTGCATGACAGGCAGCCCAGGGCAGATTAATATTAATTTTCTAAATTTTTTAGGGGCCTCGCAGGCCAGACAGAATGGCCTGGCGGGCCACATCTGGTCCCCGGGCTGCATTTTGCCCATCCCTGTGTTAGTCTGATGGTTTCACCTTTATCCTCATCTACAGAAGTTATAAGATTATATCTAGTTTGACACCATTCAGTGTGATTGTCAGTCTCTGAGTGAGAACCAAGAATGGAATACCAGAAGCCCTGAGGTCTAGATTAAACTACAGCTAGAGATAGAGACAGCACCATTTCCATGTGACCCTTTTTATATTACGTTCAGTTCTTAGTGGTGAAATGAACCCCACAATTTCATGAACATTAAATCAACTGGCAATTTTAAAAAGGAAGAAAAAAAACCAGTCAAGACTTATGATCACTGATTGTTCTTCTTCCTTCATACAGTTATTAAAATTCAGCAGAACATATACTTGTTCAAAAGGATTAGCTATTTAGGCAGAGTACCAGATTTTTGTTATAATTTTTTATTACGGTGAACTAAAAGGCTAGGTCAAAAAAAGACTTTAACATTTTAAATATTTATTTTTTAAATCTAATAATCTGTAAAAGTCTTCCAGTTTGACTTTTTGGAAGTTAATGGAATTTATCCATTGGCTTCAATTGAATCAGAATGTCCCTTGAATTTTTACAGTTATGTTGGCCTCTACTAGTTTAAATTTAAATAAAACATCAAACTTACAAAAATGCTATTTATATTTTGTATTATAAATATTGCAAATAAAGATTTAAAGTTTGACAAATTAATTACTTTTTGAAACAATTGTTGACTAAAATTTCAATACAGCTTTGAAAAAAATTCAAGACTCAGTTAAAATGAGGTAAACTGGACTCAGATAACTTAATCTGTAATTTAAAAAATATCTTCTTTGTGTAATAACAAGGGACTTGTATGTACTCAAGTCTCCAACAGTGTATTTAATAATGAGGTAGAGATAATGCATATTAATATTTTACTTGTATGGGTAATTTAGTTATTAGTTTTCTTTTCTTGTTTGTCCTGGACTATCCATACTTAGGTGTACCAAAATTCAATTTGATTTTATATAAATACGTTTATTCTACACTTGAACTCAAGAGTCCAAACCATGAAGGAAGAGCCAACAATGTTTATAGGTAAGTATAATAAAAGGATGCTCACAGATGTAGGAAGGCACATTTTCCCTAATTCAACTTGACCCTTTGCAACTGTACTAGCACAAATAGAAATATTAGTTCCACAAAAACAAAGTCTACATATATGACAAGATATTAAATGAAATCAAATTTAAAACCAAATATAGAGCAATTGATCACCCAATAGTGTATAGGCTCTGGCAGAATTTTGCAATAGCACAAAATTGCTGTTACTTTCCCCTTTTTGGATGCATCAGGCAATGGACCAGTACCATCCAAAGGCTGGACAGTGCTACAGAGGATGGGATAACTGTCTATAAAAAAACAGAATATTTTGCTTTAGCTCGTCGTCTTAGTAGTCTCCTGGACTTTAAAGCTGCTCATTCACAAGGGAGCATAAATGCTGTTAGTATTGTCTACCCTCCGCAGGAGCTAGTTCTGCAGAATTAGTTGTAGCCAAATTTTATTTATATGTTACATTTATATTCCCTTGCCAATTTAGATAAATCTAAATTTTTTCTTTATAAATTGAATCAAATTTTGATTTTCCAATGGGTTTATTTAGATTATATGGATATTTTTAAGGTTATATTTCAAGATATAATCATAATATTTTGTGACCATAATAACTAAATGATAAAAACACAGGGAACCTTTGCAATGACTTAAGAGAAAGTTCTGGTAAATATATTTTATTATTAGATTTTGTCAATTATTTAACATATAATAAAACCACTAGTATGGTATCTTAGTGGATATTCCTGCTGGCTCAATAATAAAAGAACATACAGATGAAATATCCTAGAGTTAAAATAAAGTAAAAAGACATACCCTTTCAAGTAATGAAAGTGTGGCTTTTAAAGCTCCTTCAGGACGTCCAAATGGAAAACAGTATCTTAAAAAACAAAAACAGGGTAAATTATCCAAAATGTAATATCTAAGTTAAAAATGTAAGTGTAATGGGTATATTTTCTCACTACTCCTTCATTTGCATTATTGGAAGGGACGTATATACTGAACACTGATAAATGATTCTTCTATATTTTTTCACAAATCTGATATGAATAAGGAAATCAGAGTGCTTGTTGCTCAGCCCAAAGGATAGGAAAGTTTAAAAGGCAAGAAGAAATTAGCCCAGTGACTGAACAGTGGAGGATATCTACAAACAGCTATGGGTTTTATTAGACTGCTTCCATCTTGCTGAACAGGCAAGTCATTTCTGACCTTAACACCTTAAGAATCCTGTAAGAAAATGAGACATATTATAAGGCTCACTCTACCTCTTTATACCCTGTTTTGGTATGGATTTAACAATGGAAGGAAACTGCATAAATGGGTGCAAATTACTTTTTTGGCTTTAACTAAATCATTTATCATTAAAATACATTTTATTTTGGCTTAAATTGTAAATTCTACCAGACATAAACCTCATTGCCTTTTGTGTCCTGGACAGCACTAGCCACTTAGAGTCATTAACTACTAAAAGAATAACAATACCAAAAATGCAAAAGATGAAACAAAATAAAGTGCTGCCACTCCAACAAGCTGTAGAGCTCATTCTAAAACTCTCTTAATCCTATCTGTGAAGCTTGCTGGGATAGCCCCAATTGAAAAAGGGATTTTCTACTTTGCTGAGATTATTTGTATGTGATTGTTTATTATTACTAACAAAAATGGTAACCCTATTTTCTAACATTTTTCCAATAACAATTGGATTCAGAGTGATGAGTTTTAGAAATCACTTTGATTGACATTATAGATTCTTTTAAACAAGGTCAGACAAATCATTTTAGCAGACATAGCACCAATTACTTACCTGCTTTATTTTGCTTGCTTATTCTGTGTTAGTAACTCTTAGTGGACATTAATAAATTAGCAAAACAGATTTAATCAACTTGTACTTCCTTAGTCTTAATCCATCTATAAATAAAATACAACTTTGGCTGCTTTATTTGCCTCCTCCTGCCTCCTCAGTGTATTTGCATAATCCATGTATTGTCTTTCCTATTATTTACTCCTATTAACCCATAGGTGACACAGTTCATGCATAAATGCCACTGATCCCTAGATAACATTTAGCATTTCAGATCATGAGGTCCCACTGGGTATGTCCTAAAGTGTTGCTGTAAATAATGTAATGAACTTTTATAGTATATATAATTCTGAGCCAATGCTATAAACTAAGTAAGTATACAGAGCCCTAACTAACATTTACAATTCTCTATTACTACAGCCACTAAAGTTAAGACCTACTAAGCAATTTCCATTACAACTACCTATTTTCAAACATTCATACTTTCTGCAAATACCTAATAGGCTTCATTGCTGCATACTGTGTCTGACCAAAAGATAACTTTTTAGGAAATTGGAAACAAAAACTATGGCTATTTCTGAGTTACGGTGGAGTAAAAATAAAGAGCAGTAAGGTTCCCTACTATACAGAACAATTATTTTCCAAGATTAGCTGTCTACACAGACTTCCTCCTGGTATGCATGAGTCCTATACATGCAAGATTGGATTCTTTCAATCAGCAGTGTTTATTCAGGCCAAACCTAAATCCTAGATGACCTTGTGCCTTCACATGAGGAGGCAGAAATTCCATAGGAAGCTCAATCTGTTCTTTCATCAACACAACACCTGAGAACAGTAGGATTCTGTTCTTGTGGACCCAAATAATGTGGACAAAGCACAAGAGTCCATGTGGAGAACATGTTTAAGAATCAAAAGTAGTGTAAAGTACATAACTTTTCTTTCTTTTTTGAATAACTGTCCACATGGTTTCCATTGTTAGTAACTAGAAGACAGTTATCAAATAGGGGCTGGGGTAATGTAGGCATTAAGGTGTGTGGTTGACAGCCCAGAGGTTGAAGTTTGAGGAGCAGCCCTGTCAGATTCCAACAGATCCTTGAATTTTGCTAAAACCTAGTCACAAGGACACAAAAAAGGAAAGAAAAGGGGTATACCAAGGGACAGAACTGGAAATGGATAGAATAGCTCTTGTTTACAGTTTCCAGGGCCCAACAGCCAGAGATGATCCAATTCCAGGGTGAAAAGTAGAAATAAATGATCTTTGAGAGCTCCTGTGACACTCTTGTCCCTGATGCATGATAGGACTCAAAGTAAAGGGCAGAAAAGGATGCAGAGATTCATCATTACTAGAACTTTTTCTTCTCTCTCACTGCCTCTGAAGTCCCTTAAGACTAGTTACAGTAATGAACAGAAGAACACTGCCTGCAGATAGCCTGAAATTTTGTTTGTTTCTTTCTTGGGGCTGAAATAAGGAGGTTAGGAGAATTTACAGTTGTCTTGGGAATCGCTTAAGAAATGGAAGGCCTCATCCATCTGGAATTTTAAAAAAGTTTACTGCCATCAAAGGGAAGGTCTTTTTTAATTGTTTGAGATGTTCTCTGGGAACTCCTGAAGACTGAGGCAGGAAGCCACCTTCTTATACCCACCATTGTAGGCATTGCTCTATCAGATGTAAAGGCTACCAAATGTTCCCTGCATCCTTGTGTATGATGGTCCTTAAGTACTCTTTCTGTTCTGTTGATCCCAATTCAAGTCATTGTAATCAGGACATAAATACTTGTTAATTAGTAATGGCAAACAGTTTATTTGAACAGTTTTAGTCTCCCTCTCTCTGTACAGATTTAGCAGCCCCCTGATCCTTCAACCTTTCCTGGACCATAGCTCCCACAAAAGAGCCCTGTATGGAAATAAAGATATCTGTGCCTCTTGGAAGAGACATCAAAGGTATCCATGTCTCTGACACCTGTTTTAAGCTTGCCTGGATGTGATCAGAGGTTCCTGGCATGGTCACAGGTCTCCTGCAGGTCCCAACAGAACTTTAATTTGGACAACAGTAAGCCATCATGTACAGAGGAGTGCAAGATATTCATGACATAGAAGAGTCCAAGGTGGGCAGCAGTTTGTGAGGTTTTTCCTGCATTTGTTCCAGGGGTATTCTCAAGAGTCTCTGTCACACACACTTGATAAAATTGTTGTAAAGCCATCAACTGGACAAAGTCCTGAGGAATTTACTACCTTGGTGAAAGAGGATAAGATTAATTCAGCAGAGATGAGCTGCTCTTTTGCCACTTTCTTCTTCTTGTCTTTCTAGTATCTGAAGCCTAGCTGATCTGGCTATATTGTATTATATTCTCTCTTTGAGGAGCATAACCTGAAAAAAACAGGGCAGGGGTGAATATGTAGGCTGTAAGCACCAATAAAGCCAAGACCGATAAGAGAACAGAAACACATGAATGGGTACACGGAAGGATGTTCCTGCTAAGTCTGTATCATTCCCTGTTGTCTCAACCTTACTTTAGCTGTTGGATATTAAAACTTAAGCGTCTAAAAAGTGGTCTGATTGCCAGAGGTGCTGAGTACCTAAGGCTCCCATAGATTTCATTAATGAATTTAAGTACCTAACTCTGGAGTCCCAAGTGAAATATTTTAGCCAATATTCTAACTGTTCTGAAATATTTCCAATACTGATTAGATGACAGAGAGAAACGCACCCTCCCCAACCTATCCACTTCTGTCCCTTCCACCCTTCTTTAAGTTTTAAGAATACTATATTTTCTCCCATTATCATCATCACCTGTACACCTGATGA
>JAGPOW010001296.1:101611362-101638336 GCA_030014935.1 Caiman crocodilus
TCTTTAAGTTTTAAGAATACTATATTTTCTCCCATTATCATCATCACCTGTACACCTGATGATATGGAGGTCTAAAATTTGCTAAAACAAGATATTTCCAGTATAAGGATGTACTCAGCCTTCAGGGGGCTGAAATCCATCAGCAGGTGGTTAGCAGTTAATAAGGTTAATAGTCTACCTTGCTGAAATGCTGCAACTGATGACTAGAAAATGGGAATGGAGTCATAAAGAGGGTTAAAAGCTCCAGAAAAGGGCAAGGGGGAGAGGAGGCGGTGGTGCTGGAGAAGCACAGAGCCAGGGTTACCCCTCTCAAAGTCCAAACTAAGTAAGATTACAGGTTTTGGTTTTGTTTGTCTTTTGTAGGTTTGCTTGTTGTTTACTGTGGGGACAAGGATGCCCCATGTAAAATAAATTGGCTAGAAATTCTGAACATGGTGCTGACTAGACTTGATAATGAAGCCGAGTATCTGCTTGCACCAGAAACAAGACATGGTTTATGTTTGATCTTAATTTTACATGAAGCTTTGATGCCACTTAAAAAAAATCTAACTACACAGGCAAGACCTTTCCTTGCAACGCTAACAAAGAGCTGCACCTGTATTAGGTAGCTACCTTTGGTGCACACATGCATTGTTTCTGTACTTTTCCTATATACTACAAAAAAGTCCCAATGTAGCATCTTGTAGATGTAAGTATGGAGCAAGATAAGGGATCAAGTTGGGAATAGGCTGACAAAGGGACATTGAAAGCATGTTTATCTAGATGCAGTGGTGCTAGCTGTCCATCGAAGGAGCAAACAGAGGCTATGGTTCCTACGGCAGTCAGACACCAAAGAGTAGCCCTCAAGACACTACACCTCAGCACTCCAATCCTGACTGCAAAAAGCAGTTGTTGGCTGCTGACCTGCCTTATGCTGTATGGGTGTAAAGGAAGATTGTTTTGACTTCATGCAAATGAAAATAATTTTGCCTACAAGACAGAATAAACTCCAAAGGACCTTCAGCTGATGTTTGAGCAGGATAAGGTGGTCAACATCATGTAAGCATAGGCCCAAAGCTCTTTTTCCCATTTCATCAGATTCAGAGGATGAATTTGGCCATGTGGTAGAAGAGAAGGGTGAAATGCTTTGCTGAAGCTGGGTGAGCGTGCTACCAAGCAGAACTCTTTTAAACATGTGAGCCAATGATCTGGAAGCCAATGAGCTACAGAAAAGTCTACCTCTTCTGAGAAGGGTGTCATCCTGTCAGAAGAATCCTTGCTCTGCTGTGTTCTCACCACTTTGTTAAGGGATAAAGTCAGCATGAGAGATATACCTTCTTCATCCATGGTACCAATAAACTCAGTAGCTGGTGGTTCATTTTCTCTACTCCTGATGTCTCAAAAGAAAGGGAATCTAGACCCACATATCTAGGCCCACATCAAGACCCAAATCACTTCATACCATATTTACACTATGTTCGAATACTTGACATTGTCTCTGGTGGCCAGAGCTGTCCAGAGGATTGCTAATTTAATAAGACATCAGGCAGGCCGGTGATGGAGAGGCAAGACAGCTTATTGGTGTTAAAAGATTACTTTACTTACACCGCATGGAATGGCAGCGCAGGCCTTGAGGTAGCTTGTTTGCGTTGTGACAAATAATCAAATGAGTTGCGAGTTAACGAGTTTTTGAAGGAAAAGGAACCTACAGGATAACGAGGGTACGTCAAAAGGACCCGGTGACATGGAGATTTATATGTCCAGAGTGGCCAATAACAGACTGCTAGGTAGGAATAACTAATGAAGCAGAACGTGACCAAATTTGGGGTAATGGCTCCGTGTGGTCTATTGTGACTTGGATACTCAACTGATTTGGTTATGACAGACATATGTACCAATACTTGACAACATTCTAGACATTGAGGGACATCATTTTGAATTGCCTATCCTGAGGCACTGGGAAGCAAAGGATGAATTTTAAGAGAAGTGAGTTTTGAGGTTCAGTAATTGTTGTCAGTACCTTTTCAGCTGTCAAGGGCACCAGATACCTCCTAAGCTACTGGTTGCCTCACAAATGTTAGCCCCTGAAAAGTCAGACTTAATAAGACTCATGCCTTGACTGAATAGGCACTGAAGATATGACCAATGCCTCAGCTCTGTTCTGGAACTTCGCTGCTTCCTACCTCTGGTAAGTGGTAATCAGTACCAGAGTGGAAGTGGTCTTCTTGGTCAGTGTAGCTTGAAGCTCCTTATTAGGACCCTCATGGAGAAAGACTGATTAAAGGACTGATGTCCTTCTTTTTGGTATTTATGAAGCTTGTACAGATTGCTCCAGATAGTGGAGCAACTAAGTGGGCTTTTCTGCCTTTTTGAACATGCTTGGAAAATGACTCATGCAGTATGTCAGTCAGAGATGAATGTCCCTTTAAGAAACAAAATACAGACCTGGAGGGTGCACCTACACGAAATTAATGCAACACAATGAATTCTGGTGCATATCTCACTGAAGTTTACATGTGCATCCGGGACCACAGTACACTGAGCCGGGTCAGGGCAGCCCCAGTTGGCAGGGGTTCAGGGGGTCAGTCTGCCAGCACGGAGTTGTTCCGACTGTCAAATGCGACCTAGCTCAATGTGTTGCAGAGGAGCTGACTGGGACACACGGATGTGGGGCTAACTGGCAGGCAGCCCCTGCACTGAAGCACCTTTGGACTCCAGCTGGCCCTATCAGCATTAAATGTGTATTGCTGCGCACTAAATAACGCCACTATAGGATAGTGCTTGTGTCTACTATGGACTTAGTTAGTTTACTGCAGCCTAATAGGGCTGCATGCGTAGACACTGAGACTTTACTGTAGAGCTAATTAGGCAGCTCTGCAGTAAATATCTCATGTAGATGAGCCCAGACTGTCCATTGTTAAGTGAGAGCAAAATTTCACCAGACTGTCCATTGTTAAGTGAATGCAAAAATAGGCTTGTTGGGGGAATAGGAAGAAGAGGGCCGAGGAAGCCTTGGACCACTAAACCAAGCATCACCCACAAGAACAGCCCAGACTAGACGACAAGCAGATGACAAGCAGAACAAATACCCAGGTAAGCAACAGGGGCCCAGGTAGTACTGGGATTAGGGGGGGACAGTGCATACATCTTCAGGAGGCCTCAAATGTCTCTACAGTAATGCTTGTAGTATGGGGAAGTTCCTCCTGCTAGTTAACACCAACCCAGACATAGGGAGGCTCACCGAAACACGGTGGGACCCAACGCATGACTGGGTGGTGAATATCAAGGGCTACACCGGAGGGATAGGACAGGGATGAAAGGTGGGAATGTGGCACTCTGCATCAAGGAGAAATACACATCCTCAATGAATAGCACTGGGTCACAGAAAGGGCACACTGAAGTGCTCTGGGTTAGAACAGTAGGAGGTCAAGGGGAAAGGGACTTAATGGCAGGGGTCTACTACAGACCACCCAACCAGGGAGAAGAGCTAGACCAGGAATTCTTAAGTCAGCTCATGGAGGCAGTTAGGTCAAAGGATGTAGTCATCATGGGTGCCCTAAACTTTCCAGACATCTGCTGGGAAAAGCAGTTAGCCAGGTCTGACTGCTCACGTAGTTTCTAACCGAGATACAGGACCTCCATCTAACACAGGAAGTGCATAACCCCACCAGAGGAGATACCTTATTGGATCTGGTCCTGGCTATGGGTGACGACCTGGTAAGGGGTCTGTGGGTGCTCGACAACCTGGGCAACAGCAATCACCGCCTGCTGGAATTCACCATCCAGCGCAAGGTGGCAAAGAGCTGCAGCAAGGCAGCAGCCCCGGACTTCAGGAGGGTAGATTTCAATGAGGTAAGCAGAATAGTTGGGGAGACACTGAGGTCCCGGAGGGGAGGGGAGTTGGGTATTCAGGAAGAGTGGTCGTTCCTTAAGGAGACGTTCCTCCAAGCCCAAAGGGAGGTAATCCCAACACAGATCAAAGAGGGCAAGAGGGCGCAAAAGTCCCTATGGCTCACCAAAAGCATCCCGGAAAGTCTCCTGGCTAAAAAGGAAGCATACACCCAGTTGTATCTCAGTTGCTCAGGACTGCAGCGGGGCAGTCAGGAAGGCCAAAGTGGAGATGGAACTGGGACTAGCTACCCGGATCAAGGACAACAAGACGTCCTTTTTTAAATACATAGGGGGTAAAAAGAAGGGACTGGGTAATGTGGGGCCTCTGCAAGACAAATGAGAAAATCTGTCCGTCACACCAAACAGCAAAGCTAACCTATTCAACAGTTTCTTTGCCTCCATTTTTCTGAGCAGGGACCAGGTCACTCCCCACACTGGAACCCCCATAGGCACCAGGGGAGGTGCACCCAGACCTAGGGTCAGTGAGGACCTAGTCAGGGAACTTCTGGAGGGACTTGACATATTTAAATCAGCAGGTCCTGACTATCTCCACCCCAGAGCACTAAGGGAATTAGCAGAGGTCATTGTGGGACCTCTGGCATGGCTTTATGAGCACTTATGGTGCTCTGGTATGGTGCCAGGGGACTGGAAAAGGGCCAATGTGGTCCCCATTTCCAAAAAAAGGGAGAAAACTATAGGCCTGTTAGTCTTACCTCAATCCTGCGTAAGCTTTTTGAGAGAATTAGCCTGGCGCACGTCCACGAGGGGCCAGCAAGGAAGATTATGCTTAGGGGCAACCAACATGGGTTCATTAGAGGCAGGTCCCATCAGACCAATCTGGTGGTCTTGTGACCAGATCACAAAATCCTTGGATGCAGGAGTCGTGGTGGACATCATCTTTCTGGACTTTAGGAAGGCCTTTGATGCTGTCTCTCACCCAATTCTCATTAAAAAACTAGGAGACAGTGGCATTGATACCTACACAGTCAGATGGATCACTAGCTGGCAGGAGGGCTGCACCGAGAGAGTGGTGGTGGACGGGTCTTATTTGACATGGAGGGATGTGGGCAGTGGGGTTCCCCGGTCCTCAGACCAGCACTGTTCAATATCTTCATTGGTGACTTGGACGAGGGGGTAAAAAGCATCCTGTTTAAATTCGCAGATGACACTAAGATGTGGGGTGAAGTGGGCAAGCTAGACAGGAGGAATAGGCTGCAATCAGACCTGGACAGGTTACAGGGGTGGGCGGATGAGAACAGGATGGGTTTCAATACTGACAAGTGCAATGTTTTGCACCTGGAGAGGAAGAACCAGCAGCATACCTACAGGCTGGAGAACTCCCTTCTCATCAGTGTAGAGGCAGAAAAGGATCTTGGAGTCATTATTGATGCCAAAATGAACAGGGGCTGGCAGCGTGGGGACGTGGTCAGGAAGGCCAACCACACCTTGTCATGCATCCACAGATGCATCTCGAGCAGGTCCAAGGAGGTGATCCTCCCCCTCTATGTGACATTGGTCAGGCCTCAGTTAGAATACTGCATCCAGTTCTGGGTGCCACACTTCAGGAGGGATGTAGCCAACATAGAGTCCAGAGGACCTCCCTTGTGATCGGGAGTCAGCAGGGCAGGCCCTACGAGGAAAGGTTACAAGACCTGAACCTGTTCAGCCTCCACAAGAAAAGACTGAAGGGGGATCTAGTGGCTGTTTACAAGCTAGTCAGGGGGGACCAGCAGGCATTGGGAGAGTCCCTGTTCCCCCAAGCACTACCAAGAGTGACAAGACATAACAGTCACAAGCTGGCAGAGGGTAGATTCAGGCTAGATATCAGGAGGCACTACTTCACTGTCAGAGCTGCCAGGATCTGAAACCAACTTCCAAGAGAAGTGGTGCTGGCTCCTACCCTGGGGTCTTTACAAGGAGGCTGGATGAACACCTTGCTGGGGTTGTTTGACTCCAGTACTCTTTCCTGCCATGGCAGGGGATCAGACTTGATGATATGCTCAGGTCCCTTCTGACCCTATCAACTATGAAACCAGCTTTTAAACCCCAGATACTTTGCTGTTGCCAAGTTGCCAGAGAGATTAAACTAAAACAAAAACATTTTCTTTTCTTTTTTTTGTATATGAACACTGTTAGTGTTCACCATGACTAACAGCCAGGAGTGTCCAACTGGTGGTCTGTGAATGATTAACATGTGGCTGAGGGGCTGTGTGCTGCTGGCACAGCCTGTGTGCTGGGGGAACCTTTGGGGGATGCCCAAGTGGTATGTGGTCTGGGGGCCGCCTACTGGCACTGTATGTGACCCCCAGCCCTGGTAAAGTTGAATAGCTCTGTGCTAGGTATTGTAAAAAATAACAGGCAGACACTGCAGAGCTCCTGTCTTACTGTTATGAGTGGCAAAAAGGAGCTGAGGGACAGCTGGTTTTGCTTTGTTCTTTATATTCATAGGTGGAAGGGCAGCATGAAGATGTATAGGGCACAGATACAATGCTGGCATGCACTGTTGTCCAAATGAATCCAAAGTGACATGCATGAGGTACATAGGGATCATGGATGAAATGCATATGATCAGTAATTGTTCTTTTTGTAGTACAACTTTGATAACTATCTTTGAACTGGGCAAGAGCAAAAAAAGGTGACTCAAACAACAAAGCCATTACAAACTGTTCACTGAAGCCTGGGGCTTTACATAGTATGGGGGAACATATATAAATGTACAGGTTAGTAACTGAAAAAGGAGAGGTGAAAGTAGATACCCAGAAAAATACTGTACACTGATGAGCCCATTTAGGAAGCAGGCTTTACACATGTATCTGATAAGCTCAAAGGTTAAAAAAATTAAGTCAGCTGAACTAGTTATGACACAGTTTGCTTACATGGTTTTACTGACTAACATTATTCCAGGACTTGGCATGATTTAAGCAGTCATTTTCACTTGGATATTTACTAGAGTTACATTTAGTTTTTTTAAAGGCAGAAATGGTAAGTTTAAGATCAGGGATACGATTTTTTTACCTAGTGAAACACCTGGATGAACACCTGGATGTTCTAAGTGAACATTACATCCCAACAAACTTATGGCTGAAGTAGATATTATCTTTCTGACAGACATCCAAATGAATTCATAATATCATATTTAGTATACCATGAACTTTTCCTGAAGTAGCAAATAGTATATTTACTGTGTCTTGTCCTTGGTCACAACTATGTTCACCACAATGTCAAAACCCTTTTGAATGAAGCTCATTATGCATTGAGCAAATTAAACACTCACCTGAAGTGGCTTATCTGGTTTTCTAAGAGGGTGGAAAGTCTGTCTTTAATTTCCTCAAACCTTTCTTTCTCTTCAACTGATACTGTTCCAATTCCATCAGGTCTGAAATACAATATACTGATTTCACGTTTTGATCTTTTTTTTTTTATATATTTACCATACAAACCAAATCTGTCTGCACCCTTGGTATGCTTTAGTTGATTATGACTACAGTTTTTGTTTGAACAATGGTGCTTCAGTGTAAAAATGGCCTTACACACATATGTCCTTGGCCCTTGCTGTGAAGTATACACAATATTATTTAATGCCTATGGTTAAAGTTCAAAATTGCAACTTCTCAAAAATCAACTACATTTAGAACTTAGTTCAGGCTTAATTAGTGACCCTATTTTTCAGTGGTATATCATTACAGCTTTTCCTGTCATCAACAGCACGCCAATAACAGCCATGCTTGCTCAATCAAGGCAATGCACTGTCTGCCTAAACCATTCTCCAGCTGGGCGCTGTTCTTATACATGCAACTGTATATTCTGGTACAACGAGTTAGGACTATTCTTATCTTTGTCTTCCTACTTCCAGCTCTTTGGCTTTTTAAGATGCTCACTCTGAACAAATGTGCTGCTGATTCAGCAGAAAAGCTGACTTCAATGAAAAAGCTCCCTGATCTAAGCAGGTAGCTCTTGGAATCTCTATACATACCACCAGTCCAGACCTACCAATTCCTAGGATTTTCACTTCAAATGAAATTTTGCTCAATATAAAGGAAGTAGCATGTAAACATATGGCAGTTACCAGAAGAAATCCCAAAAGATGAGGTTCTGTTTTAAAATACCTTCCTTCCTGATTTTAGTTGTGGTAATGAGTAAATGGCCTTAAAGAGATGCCCTTTTTATGGTTGTAATTTATACTCTGGAAAATTGCATCCAAGACTGAACTGAGACTGCAACTGTGAATACTTGCACCTCCAACTTTCTTTTTCTGGTGCAAAAGTGGTACTTAGGAGTGTAGGTCCTTTGACTGACACCTGCAAGTCCACTTTCTGGGTGCAAACACAAGTGCAGATTTGCTATCAGAGGATGGGAAGCTATGCTTCAGACATTTAAAAAAATATTCCAATAGGCATTTCAAAAGCTCTATCAAGTAACATGAATCCGCATAACATGTTGAAACATAATGAAGCAAATACTTGACATAAGAATAAATTACTGTCATAACTATACCTCTGCAGGTCTTGCTTTGATTTGTAATGCTCTTCACTGAAATATACCTCTATATACAAAGGACTAGTGTAAGATTTATGTATTGTTCAAGTCCCACTTAAACCTTCAGTAGTTTTTTAAAGTGGGGTTTAAGCAATGTTTATACCTTGTGCTGGCTTTGTACACAGAAGTAGATTTTGCCCAATATGGATTGTCAAAGGAATATATACCTTAAGGAAAGGGCACTCATATACTGTATAATGCATAGTAGTGACTTAAGCTACAGTGAACAAATATATATAGGTATCAATGTTCTGGAGTGAATTCCTAATGGAATGAGGTCAAATATATTTATATTTTAGTCTCTATTAACATTTCTTTTAGAGAGCACCTACTAGCTCTTGTAAGCAAGGCTATCAGACTTCCATTACAATCACTTGTTTTCACATGTTTATGATTGATGATTTCTCCTTTTGCTTTGCAATTTCCCATGATTTCTTTCATCTCAGAATTGTAGGTAGGAAAAAATGAACAGACAAAATGCCTTTTTTTTTTTTTTAAACTGCATACCAGGCAGTGTTACCCCTTTCATAAAAGGACTTGCACAGAGTTTTCTTCTTTAGCTGGCAGGGTTGCAGACTTCCCTAATCAAAGCATGATCTTTCTATCAGTTATCCTCTCTCCAACGAAAGTTCCTCCTATGTCCGATGGAGGGCCTTGCACCAAGAAGAATTTTATCCCCCAAATCTTATTCAAGATCAAAGAGTTGTAACCCCGCTATGCAATAACCTGCATAAGTTCTTGTTATTACTTAGATAGATTGAATGTAATTTTTAAAATAGAATCTCAGTAGAAATAAGGATATAAGGTCACCTTCATTTGTGCAACTGGGTGCTGACCCCCTGCAGGATCCAGCCTGCAGACTGATTTGCCACAGGTACTCCTTGCTACTTATGTACTCCTTGCTACATATGTGATGCACAGGGTAAGAAGTTTGAGCACCAAGTGGCATTAATATACTTTAGATAGGCAACAGCAAAGTGAAGACGACAAAATATTTTGTATGTACTGCCAGAGAAAGGAATATACAGGTAAAATGTGTTCTCCATTTATGCAAGATCAATATAATTAATTTATTACTTATGCTGAAGACTGATGAGAGTATATCAACCTTTCTGCCAGTGCATTTTTTCTAAATCTTTCAATGGCAATAGGTATCATTAGGCCTTCATATTCATAAAATACTTCATGAAAAATCCAAAATAAAGTTGATATAATGAAATAATACTAGCTACTGAATTCATGAGATTACATTTAGAAAGCTGGCAATTTAAGTTACATTATACTGTATTTACTTGAATCCAAGTCAATCCTGAATTCAAGATAATGCTCCCCCTCCCCCCCAATAATTAGACTCTATATAAGGAATATTTATACATTTGTTAGTTTTTAAGGTATAGAATCTAATTATCAGAGCATTGTCTTAAATTTGT
This sequence comes from Caiman crocodilus, assembly GCA_030014935.1. Taxonomy (NCBI): domain Eukaryota; kingdom Metazoa; phylum Chordata; order Crocodylia; family Alligatoridae; genus Caiman; species Caiman crocodilus. Next base: position 101,621,199 of record JAGPOW010001296.1, read on the forward strand.
CCTTCCCAGCAGGGAAAATAGTGGTTGGAACGGTAAGGTGGCTGGTCAGATGGCCTTCTTGCCCTCTGCTTCACTCCTTATTACTTCCTCCACAGCCTTCATTCTCCCCCAGCACAACTCCCCACGCCTTCTGCCCACCCCGCTCCCACTCCCTACAATCTCTCCCCTTCACCCTACTCCTCAGTCTCTGTCCCTTCCCCTCCTCCTCCCCTTACTGTCGGATCCTGCTGGGCTCTATTCTTTCCTGGAGTACAGCATGTGGAAGCACAGTCCCTGCCAGCACTGCTGAATGACTGGCCAGGAGCCATGTAGTAGTGTCAGTGCTGACAGACAGAGTAGTTTACATGTATTCTCTGCCTAGGAGGGAACCCAGCCTGAGCTGAAGCTAAGCTGCACCTGACAGTAAGGTGGGGAAAGAGTGCGAGTGGGTAGAAGCTGCAGAGGATAAGAGGGGGGTGGAGACTACTGTGGGTCTGACTTTGGCTTTGACCCAGGGCCAGAGTCCAAGCTGCAGGAGCTGCCTGGCCCTGCCTCCTCCACTGTCTATGCAAATCTAAGATGCACCATGGGCGAAGAACCCCAAGAGGTGCTCTCCACAGCGGAATGGCAGAAGATTCCCTCTAGAGCCAGGGCTGCTCATGGCAATGCAGTATCAGCTCTCTCAGTCCAGCTGGGAAACAGGTATGAGGCCCTGGCAACATTGAAGGAAGAGGAAGGAAAGGAGGAAACCTCTGGAGAGGAGGCTACTCCATTCACAGAACAGGTTGAAGGGGGCAAGTTGACCCAGAAGAAGAGATGCCGGGTACTTGTCATGGGTGACTCCACCCTGAGAGGAACAGAGGTTCCCATCTGTCCCCAGGATCCCATGACACGAGGTCTCCTGTTTGCCCAGACTGTGGATTCAGGACATGACAGAGATGATCCCGGCCCTTATCTCGCCCACTGATTACTACCCCATGGTCCTAATCCACATGGGTACTAATGATGTGGCCAGGAGCAGCCCAGATCACCTGATGAAGGACTACAAAGCTCTGGCAGACAAGCTGAAGGAGACAGGGGCACAGGTGGTCTTCTCATCTGTCCTTCCAGTGAGCAGATGTGGACGATGCCATGAGACCTGCATCAGGGAGGTCAATTTGCAGCTTAGGAAATGGTGTCTCAAGGCGGGCTTCGGCTTTTCAGACCACGACCCATACTTCAGAACAAGAGACATGCTGGGATGGGATGGGCTTCACCTCTCCCCCAAAGGTAAGCATGTGTTCTCTTTCAGGTTGGCTGATCTCCTCTGGTGGGTTTTATATTAGGCTCATTGGGGGAAGGGGAGGATGAGGACAGAGGTTGCCACAGAACACTGAATCAAGAGACACCCACAAGAACAGCCCAGCCAAAGCAGGCATGAGCACAAGATGTACCCAGGTAAGACACAGGTGGCCTGGATAGTTCTGGGATTAGGGGGGCGGTGCATACACCCTCAGAAAGTCTTAAATGCCTCTACACTAATGCTTGTAGTATGGGGAACAAGCAGGAGGAACTTGCCCCCCTGCTAGCCAACACAAATCCAGACATAGTGGGGCTCACTGAAACTTGGTGGGATCCAATACATGACTGGAGGGTAAAGATCAAGGGCTATAGGCTGCACAGACAGGATAGAATGGGGAGGAAAGGTGGAGGTGTGACGCTCTATGTCAAAGAGCAATACACATCCTCAGCAAACAGCACTGGATCAGAGGAGGGACAGACAGAAGTGCTCTGGGTCAGAATATAAGGGAGTTGGGGAGGAAGGGACTTAACGGTGGGGGTCTACCACAGACCACCTAACCAGGGGAAGAGCTGGACCAGGAACTCTCAGGTCAGCTCATGGAGGCAGTTAAGTCAAGGGACACGGGCATCATGGGTGACCTATATTATCCAGACATCTGTTGGGAAGAGCAGTCGGCGCTCATGTAGGTTCCTAACCAAGTTACAGGACCTCCATCTAACCCAAGATGTGCACAGTTCCACTAGGGGAAATGCCTTGTTGGACCCTGTCCTGGCCACAGGCGGCAATCTGTTGAGGGGACTGCGGGGTCTTGACCACCTGGACGATGGCGATCATTGCTTACAGGCATTCACCATCCAGTGCAGGGTGTCAAAGGCCTGCAGCAGCTCTGGACTTCAGAAGGGCAGATTTCAATAAGGTAAGGAGACTAGTCGGGGAGGCACTGGGGTCCCAGAGGGGAGGGGAATTAGGAATCCAAGAAGAATGGTTGTTCCTTAAGGAAACGATACTCCAAGCCCAAAGGGTGACAATCCCAACACAGATCAAAGGAGGCAAGAGTGCTCAAAAGCCCCCAAGGCTCACCAAAAGCATCCAAGAACATCTCAAAGCTAAAAAGGAGGCATACACCCAATGGAAGGGAGGGGCCATCACCAAGGAGGATCATACCTCCATTGCTCTAGATTGTAGGGGGGCTGTTAGGAAGGCTAAGGCAGAGACAGAAATGGAACTAGTGACCTAGATCAAATATAACAACAAGTCCTTTTTTAAATACATAGGAAGTAAAAAGACGGTACTGGGTAATGTGGGACCTCTGTAGGACATGCTTGGAAATCTGGTGGTCGCACCAGATGACAAAGGTACCCTCTTTAACAAATTCTTTGCCTCCATTTTTCCCATTGACATCCCCCTCAATGGGATCCTGGACGGACCCTGGGGAGGTGCAGCCAGGCCCAGGGTCAGTGAGGACCTAGTCAGGGAACTTATGGTGGGACTAGACATGTTCAAATCAGCAGGTCCTGATGATCTCCACTCCAGAGTGCTGAAGGAATTGGCAGAGGTCATTGCGGGACCCCTGGCACAGCTTTATGAGCACTCATAGTGCTCTGGCGAGGTGCCAGAGGACTGGAAAAGGGCCAATGTGGTCCCCATTTTCAAAAAAAGGAGAAAGGAAGACTCAGGAAACTATAGGCCTTTTAGTCTTACCTCGGTCCTGGGGAAGCTCTTTGAGAAAATTATCCAGGAGCACATCTCTGAGGGAATAGCAGGAGAGATTATGCTTAGGGGCATGGGTTTAATGAACATGGGTTCATTAGTGGCAGGTCCTGTCAGACCAACCTGTTTGCCTTCTATGACCAGGTTACAAAATCCTTGGATGCAGGTCTTGCGGTGGACGTAGTCTTTCTGGGCTTTAGGAAGGCCTTTGACGCTGTCTCTCACCCCTTTCTCATTAAAAAATTAGGTGACTGTGGTGTCAATTCCTACACAGTTAGATGGGTCGTAAATTGGTCGGAGGGCCACACCCAAAAAGTGGTGGTGGACAGGACATTTTCGACCTGGAGGGATGTGGGCAGTGGAGTTCCCCGGGCTTGGTCCTCAGGCCAGCACTGTTCAATATCGTCATTAGCAACTTGGACTAGGGGGTGAAAAGCACCTTGTTCAAATTTGTGGATGACACTAAGATGTGGGGAGAAGCGGGCACGCTAGAGGAGACGAACAGGCTACAAGTAGATCTGGACAGGTTACAGGGGTGGGCGGATGAGAATAGGATGGGTTTCAATACTGACAAGTGCAATGTTTTGCACCTGGAGAGGAAGAACCAGCAGCATACCTACAAGCTGGGGAACTCCCTCCTTGTCAGCACAGAGGCAGAAAAGAATCTTGGAGTTGCTACTGATTCCAAGATGAACATGGGCTGACAAGGTGAGGACGCAGTCAGGAAGGCTAACTGCACCTTATCATGCATCCACAGATGCATCACAAGCAGGCCCAAGGTGGTGATCCTCCCCCTCTATTGGGCATTGGTCAGGCCGCAGTTGGAGTACTGCATCCAGTTCTAGATGCCGTACTTCAGGAGGGATGTGGACAGTATCGAGAGGGTCCAGAGGAGGTCCACTTGCATGATCAGGGCCAGCAGGGCAGGCCCTACGAGGAGAGGCTACAGGACCTGAACCTGTTCAGCCTCCACAAGAGAAGGCTGAGAGGGGATCTGGTGGCTGTCTATAAACTGGCTAAGGGGGACCAGCAGGCATTGGGAGAGTCCCTGTTCCCCCAAGCACTACCAGGAGTAACAAGGAATAATGACCAGAAGTTGACTGAGAGTAGATTCAGGCTAGATATCAGGAGGCACTATTTTGCTGTCGGCTTAGGATCTGGAACCAACTTCCAAGGGAAGCAGTGCTCACTCCTACCCTGGGGATTTCAAAAGGAGGCTAGATAATCACCTAGCCGTGGTTGTTTGATCCCAGCATTCTTTTCTGCCCATGGCAGGGGTTGGACTTGATGATATGCTAAGCTCCCTTCCATCTCTACCAACTGTGAAATTATTTTTCCGCTCATGCTGATTGGGGAAAAGACTGTGTCTTAGATTCAAGTATATATAGCATTTATCACCTGTTATTCTTAGGGAAAAAAGTGAGGCCAGGGATTTAAAATATCTGTACACTAAGTGTCTAGAAAATAATCCTATTGTCAGAGATTTTCGCAACTTGTGCCCTGGAAAGAATATATACATTTCTGAAAATGCTGAGTACATTCTGGTATAATTTGTGTGTTATTCTTGTAAATAAATACAGGTATTTCATAGATTTTCAGGGATGGAAGGGATCTCAGTAGATCATCGAGTCCGACTCCCTGCCTTGGGCAGGAAAGTGCTCTGGGGTCTCACGACTCCAGCCAAGTATTTATCCAGTCTCCTCTTAAAGACCTCCAAGGTAGGGGAGAGAACCACCACACCTGGAAGTCCATTCCAGATTCTGGTAACCCTTATCATAAAAAAGTTCTTCCTAATGCCAGGTCTTAATCTGCCCTCTGTAAGTTGATGGATGTTGTTTCTAGTTATTCCAAGGGGCACCTTGTTAAACAGAGTATCTCCCATCCTTGCTGTCTCCCACCCTTGACAAATTTGTTGACAGCCACGAGATTCCCTCTCAGCCTTCTCTTACAGAAGCTGAAGAGATTTGGTCCCTCAACCTCTCCTCATAGAACCTATCCTGTAGGTCTCTAACCATACAAGTGGCTCTCCTCTGGACCCTCTCAAGGTCATCCACATCCATCTTGAAGTGCAGCACCCAAAACTGAATGCAGTACTCCAGCTGCAGCCTTACCAATGCCACATATAAGGGAAATATCACCTCCTTAGTCCTGTTTGTGATGCAACTGGTTTATGCATGATAGAGTGCAGTTAGCTCTATTGATCACTTTGTTACACTGATGAATCATATTCATCTTGGAGTCAACTATGACTCTGAGATCCATAGTTGCCTGCCAATCTGTACGTGTTGGTGATTCCTTCTCCCCAGGTGCAGTACTTTGCACTTATCTTTGTTAAACTGTATCCTGTTTTGTTCTGTCCACTTTTCCAACCTGTCCAAATCCACTTGAATCTGTTCCCTGCCCTCCAGTGCATCCACTTTGCCCCACAATTTGGTGCAATCTGCAAATTTGAACAGCGTGGTCATCATGCCCTCATCCAAACCACTGATGAAGATACTAAACAACGCTGTTCCAGGGACCAAGCTTTGGGGGACACCACTGCCCACATCTTTCCAGGTCAAAACTGACCCATCTATCATCACTCTCTGGGTGTACCCCATTAGCCAATTTGCCATCCACCTGACCATGTAAGGATCTAAGTTACAATCGCTTAGTTTTTTTTTATGAATAATAGATCTCAACAAGCTATAAATAAATAAATACTGAAAATCTATCTCTGGTTGAAGTCCCTTAGGAATGCTTCCATGCAGCAGGGTAACTAAGAGAAGATGACTAGGGCACAAGCCCCATGCAGTGACCTAAAGCGGGCACCAGAAGAGAGCTCCCCACCTCTCCAGAGGTGCTCTGCCCTGTTGTGCTGCCAAATACTCTAATCTCTTGCCATCAGAGATGGGAATTGGTGGCACCTGGGGCAGGGCATGGGTACAGGGGCAGCCAGGGCTATGTGTGTGTGGGGGTCATGTCTAGCAGTCCCAGCACCCTTATCAGCCTTACATCCTACCCAAGGGAGATGCTGATGCTCTGGGGGAGGTGTCAGCATGGCCAGCAGCCAGTGAGTCAATATACCCTTTGTACTGCAGCTACTGCCTTTGTTGCTGTCAAATTAATTGCTGCCCATTACAGCTGGCCACAGGAATCAGTGACACTCAGCAACAAGAGTGAGTGGCAATGGTGGCTGCAGCAGGGAGCCATGAGAGGCCCCTTACATTCAGCAGCTGGTGCATTAACGCCTTGGCTGCTGGCTGTGCCAATATCTCCCCCAGCAGCATCAACATCTCCCATGAGGCTGAGGGGAGTGGGGTGCTGGAATGTGATCCCCACACTACTCTGGGAGTAAACCTTAACAATTACACCTCTATTTCTGTGCTGGAAATGATGTAATTTTATAACAGCTTAAAAGGTAAATTAAGGCCCTCACCTTGAAACTAATTGCTATCCCTGTGAATAGCTCAACTCAGATCAGTGAGGGTGACTTGAGTGGAACTATGCACATGACTACTCAGAGTCGTAACATTTGCAGCACTGTACCACAACACAGTAAGAATTTCTAGGAATTAGCAGCCAATAATTATCAACACAATAGTACATGAAAATGGCTTGTGGCCAAAATGCTATTTGCTACTTGAATAGTCTATATTCAGCTTTTGAATATAGAAGATACATGAACAGCAATATTTACAAATAAAGATATACACATATATATGCACTATATATTATATTTAATGTGTGTTTGACTTACTTTAACATCAAGTAAATGTTACCTGATGTGTTTAATTTCTAAACAAATTCTCTGAGAAGAAGGGAACATAACCGAAGTCACATTGGTCCTGATACTAAGTATTCATGGTCATGTTTAAACCATCCATGTTCAGAATAGGACTTAGGCAAACACTTAAATTTAAGTGCAAGTTTAATTATATGTTTAAGTCTTGGCTTAAGAAAGGATATACATCATTAAAAATATTAGATCTAATGTAATACCAATGAATTAAATAAACCTGAAATAAATAACCCCAAAACTATATTTTTGCCATATAAAACTCAAAAGTTTTCCCCACAGAGCAAGTTATCAATAATATTAACTAATCAGCAAAGCAGCTCACAAAGTGATATTTTCACCCCGTGATCATAATTTTCTCTACCAAGGCCAAATCTAGGAGGAATAAGTCATCACCAGTCATGATGTGATATACTGTAAAATCAAAAGCAGCAACTCTTCTACTTGCTGTTCTTGTAAATATAGTTGTGACCTGCCAAATCAAAGAGGGATACATGCCTGAACTCTTTAAATTATTGCAAAGACAAATAAAAATCAGGTATGGTGAAGAAATATGTAACTATGTACATCAATATAATACTACATAAATTTGATGTGAAAGATCAAAAAACTTCTTTTCTCTCTTTTGAAGGATGCCATGGTACTTTACCTCAACACTCTGACAGATGGAACGTGCTCAAATTTGAGCAAATTTCCCTGTCTGATTTCATTGTCAGGAGCGATGGTGCTCTGGAGTGATAAAGTAAATAGTTCTGTCATATTTAACCTCACTGAAGCATGTCATGTATGTGACAAGAAAGAGCCAGGGGTCCAGATAATGACAAGTGAGAAAGGTGAGCTAGGAGTATGTCACATCTGTCAACCTGCACTATGCTAGGATCACCACGTATAAAGAAACTGTCACTTCACTGAGTTTGTTATCATATAACACCTCCTAAAATTTTAGCATTGCCAAATATATTTTCAGTGACTGTTTGGATAGAACTGAATGTTCTATAAGAAAAATAAGGAATTTACCAAGAAATGTTAGAAAATGTATATAATACCCAGAAAGGTTGGACTCCAAAATATTCTTCTGAAAAATCACAGAAACTCAGACATATTATTTACTTTCTTCACATAAATCTTATTGTGGCAGAATAGGCTATATACATGATAAGACATAAATCATATCATAAATGGGGGCTGGAAATGGACTCATTTACTTAAGCTGATGAGCATTTACTTACAACAGTGATTTTCAAACTTTTTTCATTTGCAGACCCTTAAAACATTTCAAATTGAGGTGCAGAGCCCTTTGGAAATTTTGAGTGGAGATGTGGATCCCTTTGGATTGTAAATGTAAATATTCACAAACTTTTGATTGATCATAGTCATCTTTCACAGACCCCTTAGTCTGTGGACCCCATGGATCCATGGACCACAGCCTGAAAACCACTGATTTATAAGTCCAGTTTCTGTGACAGAATTATTACAGAATTTTTCCTTTAACAACTTCAAAGCTAAAGTTTTTTTTAACTGGCCACTTGTATTGTTTTACTTGCCTTGAAAAATATTTGTTTTAATTATGCTAATTGTTTAATTTGTATTACTTTAACTCAATTATTTTATTTTTCATATCCAAAAGGCCATACTAATCGACTACAGAATCATAGAACATCATTGAAAAATAGGGATGGACAGGACCTCTGAAGGTTATCTAGTCCAACCCCCTGCCTGAAACAGGATCAACCCTATGCAAACCATCCTATCTACATCCATTGTCTAACCTACTAGCAAAACTACAGTCAACCCTGACATGACAGAAGACATAATGACCTAACCTGCCACAGGTAAGGCAGGGGGACCATAACAAACTACATCCTGCTGCTATCAAGGTTGTTAATATATGCCCAAGAGATCCCAGGAGGAGGGCCATGTTCCCACCCCGCTACAGAGGAACCCTCCCACCCTTTTTGTATTAATCTGAACATGGGGTAAAATATCTTCCTGACCCCAAATATGGTGATGTCTGACCCTAAGCCAGGATACTCCAGCTTTAAGTTCAAGTAGTAGCACTGGCCCACCCCAATCAAAATCCCTAGTCTTGGCTACAGCCACACTCAATGCCTCTGAGGAAGGCATAAAGAAACCCCTGACACATGTAGCAGAAAGAAGGGGAGGAAGCAACCAGCCCAGAAGCATGAGAAATACCCACAGAACATAGGCACATCTACATCTATATCATCCCCAAGCAATAGCTGTCCAACCTTTTCTTGAACACCTCCAGTGATGGACAGTCCACAACTTCCCTAGGCAATCTATTCCACTGCCTCACTATTCTAACACTGAAGAATTTTTTCCTGGTATCCTATTCTGCTGCAACTTCAAGGCATTGGTCTGCATCCTACTCTCTGCAGAATAAGAGAAACAGTGCTTTCCCTCTTCTTTAAAATTTGAAGACTGCTATCATATCCCCTCTTCAGTGCCTTTTCTGCAAGCTGAACATGCTTAGCTCCTTCGGCCTCTCCTCCTATGACTTGCTTTCAAGACCCTTTATCATCTATGTCACCTGCTTCTGGACCTTCTCTAACTTCTGTATATCTTTTTAAAAATGTGGAGCCCAGAGCAGTACATGATGAGGCCTAAACATTGATGAGTAGATAGGCACTATCACCTCCCGTGTTTTGCATCTAATGTTTCTATGGATGTACCTCAAAACCACATTTACCTGGTGTGCAACTGCATCACACTGCAGGCTCATATTGAGTCTGTGATCTACCAAAACTCCTAGATTCTTCTCCCTTGTGCAGTCCAGCCAGGTATCACCTATTTTATATTTATGTTTTTGATTATTCCTTCTGAAGTATAGCACCTTGTATTTTTTCACCCTGAATTTCATTCTGTTTCAGCCCAACTTTCCAATCTGTTGAGATCCTTCCTAATTGAACTCTCATCCTCCAACATGTTCACAGTCCTTCCCAGTTTTGTATCATCTGCAAACTTGCTCCTGAAGCTTTCTATGTCAGTATCCAAATAATTAATAAACATCCTCAATAACACTGGACCCAGAACAGACCCCTGTGGGACTCCCCTTGAAAGTTCCTGCCATTCTGACAGAGATCCATTAATAATTATCCTCTGTTTGCAGCTATTGAGCCGGTAGTCTATCCACTTTAAAATAATTTTGTCTAGTCCATGTTTCTCCAATTTGCTTATGAGAAGGTAATGTGAAACCTTGTCAAAAGCCTTGCTGATGTCCAGATACACTATTATCCACCTGTCAAAGAAAAAGATCAAGTTTATTTGATACTATTTATTCTCAGGAAATCCATGCTGGCTGCTTGTGATCGGCTTATCCTCTGGATACTTACAAATGGCTTTTCTTAGGATATGCTTCAGTATCCTGGGTATTGAGGTAAGGCTAATCAGCCTGTAATTCCCTAGGTCCTTCTTTTTGCCATTTTTAAAGAAGAGCACTACATTAGCCCTTTCCAGTTTTCTAGTATATCACCAGTCTCCCACAACTTCATGAAATCATTGCCAAAGGTTCTGAGGTCTCTTCCACCCATTCCTTCACTAACTTGAGATGATGCTCATCAGGTCCTGCTGGCATAAATTCATTCAGACCCAGTAAAAGCTCTCCAAGTGTCTCTCTAAATATTTCATCCCTCAGCTTGTCCCCTTCCTTATCCAAATAATCCTTATTAGGTACCTGACTGTAGCTTGCATTTTTTGTGAAGACTGAGGCAAAGTAGCTGTCAAGTAGCTCCACTTTCTTTGCATCTTTGATTAGGAGTACCCCCTGGCTAGTTAACAGTGGACCCATAGTTTCCTTGGTATTTCTTTTCTGGCCAACATACTTATAGAACTTCTTGTTGCCCTTAACCTCCCTTACCAGGTACAGCTCATTCTTTGCCTTCCTGATTTTGTCCTTGCAGATTCTTGGTATCTCTTGGTACACTTCCTTCGTGACCTGCCTGTTTTTCTAGTGTTCATATACTTTCCTTTTGCAGCTTCTAAAATGCCTCAAATGCTTGTGTAGCCATTTTGGTCTCTTGGCATTCCTTCTTGTGCTTCCATCATGTCAGAACAGTTTCTTGTTTGGCTTCCAGTACTACGCCCTTTAGATGCTTCCAGACCTCCTGAGTACCTTTATTCTTTAGTCTGTCTTCTCGTAGCACCAGGCCTATTAACTTCTTGAGTCAGATAAAATCTGCCTTTTTGGTATCCAGTGTCCTAGTTTTTCTGACTTTATGCTTAGGACCTACCTAAATTATGCCAGAAGTTCACAGTGCAGCAGCACCTTTAATCTTGCTCTTTCCCTGTGTGCCCCCAAAGCTGCTGAGTGACTGACAGGCAAAAACTAGCATTAATTGCCTCTTGGCTGCTTAGCAGTGGAAGGTGTTGGGGGAGGGAGAGGGGACAGCAAAAAGAATAAGAGGGGTTGTTGCTTTCCTTGTCTCAGGATCTGCGATTTTAGCACATCCTGATCACTTCCCCCCAAGTTACCCATCACTTTCACATACTTCACCAGTTCTTCCCTATTGGTAAGGGCAATGTCCAAGATAGATGATTCCCTCGTTGTATCCTCTACCTTCTGAAATAGAAATATGTCCTCCACACTAAATTAGGAACTAGCTTGCCATTTTATGTTTCACTGCATTGTTTTGGCAGATGTCTGAAAAACAGAAGTCTCCCATCAGTACCATCCCATAGCTTTTGGACAGATTTGTCATCTGCTTGAAAAGTGCCTCATTCACACCTCTCCTTCCTTATTTGGTGGCCTATAATGAATCCCCAATCTTTGTATCAGTGTTGAATCTTTCACCTGTCATCCAAATGCATTATTTTCTCCTAGAAGCAAACATTTGCTTCCCATTGGACTTTGGGATTACAAAACTCCACAAATTGCCTAAGAAACATTTTGGAACTAAAAACAGAATTAATGATCTCTCCCATCACCCAGAGTTAGTTTTGATATTTTCATTTGAAATAAAAGTACTATTTTCCTATTGGAAGTTAGAACCTCTTTCATACATCTATCTAGGGAAAATGAAGGCTTCAAGCAAACTTTGGCCATCTCTAAGGAAGACTGCTATATAGCCAGCAGCAGATGCAGGCATGTGTGTGGCCATACCACCCTTTGCCATTGGTTCAACTCTGAGAGTTCTGGTTTCAGTTGTCACATGTAAATGCAGTGATCTTTTTGCTGATGTTACTTCCCACTTTTTGCTGACCCAGATTCACTGCTGTGTACAGCTGATAGAGAAATGTAGCTTACCACAGAATGGACTACCATTTAAACAATTTCTTCCCACAGAGGTGGGCTAGGATGTACTTTCATTTTTGGAAATGATGACAAAATCCCATTCACTGCAATTGCTGCTGAGCTTGGTGAATGGAGGGTGTTAGCACTTAGAATCAAATAGACTTTACTCAGTGTTGAAAACATTCTATTTTAGGAGGACTTAATTTGGACTGGACTATCTGCTTTTGTGGAAACAATCCCATACTTGGCAGGCACAGATATCATGTTGTCCATGGTCATGTTTTAAAAATTTTTCTTCCCACTGGTTTTAGATACACTGAGAGATTTGAGGTACTATTGCAAATTGGTTTCACAATCATTCTAGTTAGCAAAGCCTAGTGGGAATTAATAGCTGCATTGCTAATGAGGAATACGCCTTTATTTATAAGAACTCGTATTTTGACAATCTGACTAATTGTTGCCCATGTACACGACAAGCTTTTTAGAAAAGGAACTGAATAGGTGGCAGACTTGGCTCAAGTCCCAATATTTATTCAACCCTTATCTTTCCCATTTGGTACAATCCTGTAATAAGATGTTGAGCGTCTCCACTGTAATTCTGATTTATAACCTAAATTAAATATAAATAAATATGATAAATATAAGTTAAAGGCTCTCTTTGCAGAAGTCTGAACTGCAATAGGTGAGACCATATGGGACTTTTCATCTTTGGCTTTTCTGGCCAAAGAGCTTACTGGGTGTGAGTCTGTCTGTTTTCAGCTGATTATGGATGAGGTTGATACCAATGTTAAGTTATACTGGTCTACAGGGCAAATGGTGTTCTTATTAACAGAAGCAAACTGTACAAAGAGTTAAAGTAATTTAACTTTAAAAAGGTGAATACAGAAACAGCACGATAAAAAAGGAATGTACAATTTGACACTTGAATCTGCATTCACTTGGATGGACAGGAACAATGGGATTAACAAAAAAGTAACAGAAAGAGAAAAAAGAAAATAAAGTGAAAAACAATTCATAAATGTTTAACTACAGCCTGCTATTTGACTTTTGCAACAATTTTTAATATTTTAGAGGGGGGGAAAAAAATCCTGCTAAAAAAATGTTTTTTTGAAAGCCTCACTACCCAAAAAAGCATGTATTGATTCATTAATGTTCACAAATGATTGTAGTTCTTAAATCTGCATGTTAAAAATGAAAATTTCCTTTATTTAAAAGAAAAAAAATAAACAAACCACAATTCTGACGAACCACAATTCTGACCAATTCTGGTCTGTTGTTTATATCACAAATTTCTAAAATCTGAATTTTTTTTTAAAGTACAATGGTGTTAATGAAAACTTTGCCCAAAATCTGAGAAAAAAAGTGAGAGAAGCTTAATAAAATCAAACGTGGATGCTCAGTTTAAGAGTAGGCATAGCAGATCTTCTTTTAATCAGAAAAGGAAGAGGTCAAATTACAGTGTGGCATTTATGTGCTGCTTTATCCAGCAGGCACTTGAAGACTAGGCATTTTAGTATTTATATTAAGTATTCTTTAAACATTCCTACAAAAGAAAATTTGTACAATAGAGCCTTCTGTTGCATGTGCTTCTCAACCCAATCCTACATCTGCTTACAGGTCATACCCTCTATTTTCACAAGTGAAAGAAAAAGACCAATTTTGAGGCCTATAAAATAGATTAGCAGGATAGGCCATGTCAATTTCATGATCTTTTTATGTGTACATTTTAGATGCGACTCATTAACATCTTTTTGATGAAGGGTTAAGCATGTGTTTAAAAAAAAACCAAACAACAAAACTTTTACACAGGGCATATGTTGTCAGGGAGGCAGGCTCTAAGTAGGTACAAAATAATCAAGACAAACTATAAAATGTATAGAGAGCTTCATTACAACAAAGTATCAGCAGCTGCAACTTTACCATCTAAGGAGGCAACTGCCACATCACACATACAGAATTAGATCTAGTATATTTTTGTTTCATGTGAATATGTAGTTCGTTCACAATTTCTCTGAGGCTTTTCCAGGGCAGATCTGGCTCATTTTATTGAAAAATGTGCAGCTATAAATATTGCAGTAAGGACAGATTTTTACTCTGTGACTCAAAGGGGGAAGTCATGTTTTAGCCTTATTTTAATGAGCAAGTGTGATAAAGGGTAAGCTATTTTCAACTGAAATTTTCTTGATAAGACAAGATATACAGTTAGACAACAATAGCAACAGCAGGGGCAATAATAGTAGTTCTTTCTTTTCATTCATTTTGTTAAAAGAAAGAAGTCAGCTAGGTCTCTTCACTTCGCCATTGAGGCTGAGCCCCTAGAAAGCAATTACACTGAGGAACTACTGGAAACCTGATCTTCTGCATAGCCTTTTAGAGCACCACCTTTCACCAACAGGCTGCTGTGCACTGTCTTCAATCACTTTACATCATCTAAAGCAGGGATCGATAACATAAGGCCCATGGATCAGACCCCACAGGTACAGCTGCCACATCTGACCCTTGGAACTAGAGGGTTTTGACAGCCAGGGACTTAACTAGTACCTGCACTGGAGCCAAGTCATAAGAAGTAGGGCTGTGTGAAGCTTTGGTAGCTGATAGGATTTGGAGGAGATTCAGTGGCTGAATCTCCAAATCCAGACTGAATCAGGAGACCAGTTAAAAGGTCTGAATCAAATCAGAAGCCTCCAAAGTGATTTGGAAAAGATTTGGCCATAGACTAAACAGGCAGCAGTCCTCAAGGATGAGGGACATAGCTGCCTCTAGCTGGTAAGTCTATTGTGGTGGGGAAAGGGAAAATCCAGGTCACAAAATCCTTAGACGCAGGTGTCACGGTGGATGTAGTCTTTCTGGGCTTTAGGAAGGCCTTTGACACTGTCTCTCACCTCATTCTCATTAAAAAATTAGGTGACTGTGGTGTCGGTGCTTACACAGTCAGATGGGTTGCTAATTGGCTGGAGGGCCGCACCCAGAGAGTGGTGGTGGATGGGTCATTTTCAACCTGGAGGGATGTGGGCAGTGGGGTTCCCCAGGGCTCGGTCCTCAGGCCCGCACTGTTCAACATCTTTATGAGCGACTTGGACAAGGGGGTAAAAAGCACCTTGTTCAAATTTGCGGATGACACTAAGATGTGGGGAGAAGTGGGCACGCTAGAGCATAGGAACAGGCTACAGGAGTGGGTGGATGAGACCAGGGTGTGTTTCAATACTGACAAGTGCAACATTTTGCACCTGGGGAGGACTAACCAGCAGCATACCTACAAACTGGGGAATTCCATTCTTGTCCGTGCAGAGGCAGAAAAGGATCTTGGAGTCACTACTGATTCCAAGATGAACATGGGCTGAAAAGGTGAGGACGCAGTCAGGAAGGCTAACTGCATCTTATCATGCATCCATGAGCTGGTCCAAGGAGGTGATCTTCCCCCTCTGTGACACTAGTCAGGCCGCAGTTGGAGTACTGTGTCCAGTTCTGGGTGCCACACTTCAGGAGGGATGTGGACAACATGGAGAGTGTCCAGAGGGCCACCCTCATGATTGGAGGTCAGCAGGGCAGGCCCTACGAGGAGAGGCTATGGGACCTGAACCTGTTCTGCCTCCACAAGAGAAGGCTGAGGGGAGATCTTGTGGCCATCTATAAACTGGCCAAGGGGAACCAGCAGGCAATGGGAGAGTCCCTGTTTCCCCGAGCACTACCAGGAGTAACAAGGAATAATTGCCATAAGTTAATGGAGAGTAGGTTCAGGCTAGACACTATGAAGCACTACTTCACAGTTAGGGCGGCTAGGATCTGGAACCAGCTTCCAAGGGAAGTGGTGCTTGCTTCTACCCTGGGGGTTCTTCAAAAGGAGGCTAGACAGACACCTAGCCGGGGTCATTTGACCCCAGCTTTCTTTCCTGTCCATGACAGGGGGTTGGACTTGATGATTTGCTCAGGTCCCTTCTGACCCTACCAACTATGAAACTATGGAAAGGGCGTGGTGGGGAGGGGGGCGGTACAGATCAATTCCCCCACAGTGAGGGAGAGTTTGGGGTTGGGACAAGCTGCCCAGCCAGGTAGAGGGGTGAAGGATTTGGGGAGGAGAGCGATGGGTGTAGAATGCAGGTGCGGCAGCACTGGAAGAGGGGGCTATGCCCTGCTGCCACGTGGCCAGCCGGGATGGGGGGAGGGAGGGAGCAATGCAGGCGCAGCTCGCTCTGGATGGAAGGGGGCAAATGGCAGCAGGGCATAGCCCCTACTGCCAGAGCTGCAGCACCTGCATCCCACGCCCTCTCTCCCCCAACCGTAGGTGGGCGGCTTGTCCAGCCCCAATCCCTCCCTCACTGTGGGGGTATTGATCTGCACCCCCATGCCCCTTTCCTCCCCGCTCTGCCCACCACAGACTTACCAGCTGGAGGCAGTCATCTGTGACCAGTGTCTTGAGGAGTACTGTCTGTTTAGTCTATGGCTGAATCTCCGAAGCAGTGTTAAGTCTTCAGATGCAATTCAGCCAAATTGAATTGGGACAGTGATTTGAATTTCGGAATTGAATCACTGTCCCTCCAAATCGGCTGAATTCCAACCCAAAGTGAATGTTGGCCGTTTCACACAGGCTTAGTAAGAAGCTGCAGCTGCACTACTGCTGGAGTGGGGAGGGATAGGTGGGGAAACAGTAGCAGGGAAAAGCTTGTGGCAGAAATATTCGCATCAGAACACCAGCCCACGTCAGAGAGGTTGTTCTGGTCTGATGCTCTGAAAAGCTGCCAGCTGCTGATCTGAAGGAAAGTTGGTCCAGTGGTCACAGTGTTGACTTTGATCTCAGTTCAGCTCTTCACTCTAGTGAAATTCTTCTATACAGCTCTGAAGCTGTATTAAAAAGAAAGGTAGCAAGCAGGTATTTGACACCACTACAAAGCGTTTTCTAGAACAACTGGCAATTGACAGAAACCTCACACAGGAGGTGGGATTATGTTCAGTAAAAATGAACTGCCTGAAGAAGAATAAAGACAAGCTATGAGAAAGCTATACCCTACGAACTCAGCATGAAGGTTGCTAGTTCTGCGGAATTCAAAGTAAGAAAGAACTCAGTAGGATGGTGTACAGCAGAATCAAGACAGTATCTGAAACCCAGAATAAACATAAAAAGATGAATTTTTTTTTTTTTT
>JAGPOW010001296.1:101638436-101664206 GCA_030014935.1 Caiman crocodilus
TTTTTTTTTTTTTTAAACGTCAACAGTACAACAGAGTGGGCTGTGGAAAAGAATAGAATTATCTTTATAAGAAGAATAGGGACATAACTGTTCAACAGTTGCTGACTATCTTTACAGATTTGTGAAAATTCTGCCTCTCAATCAGACCCCCAAGATCACATGCCAAACAAAAGCTAAAAGTTCATTTCAACATTTGGAAGAAAACATTCACTAATCTCTCTTTGCTATCGCTGCTAAGTTGCTGGAGGACAGTATGTTTTTGAGTATATTGTTTTCAGGCACACCGTTCCTACTGAAGTAGATGGAGAAGGAAAGCAACACAAAATGTGAAGATAAAGGATCTTATCTCAGACTTTTTGTTTCATTACTGAATAAATGCAACTTGGTTGCTGATAGATTGACAGATTAGAATAATTCACCCAAACTCAGAGGTAAATTGTCTTCCTTTAACTATTGTAAAGAAGCTTGAAACTTACTCAAGTTCCAGTAAGATGGAACCTAGAAACATTAAAAACTATCTATTGTTATTCAATTACTCAAGAGCCTACATGATAGAAACTGACCAAGATAATCAGTATAAAAGCAGCATCTTTAGGGTTAATGGATGCATGAACAATGATTTGAACAGTGTAATCTATGCGAAGGGAGATAACTCTGCTGAGAAGGATCCTATCGCTACTGAATAGAAATGTCTATCTTAAGGTTTTGCTAATTTAAATAAAGCAGATGGACAAAACCTTCCTCTATGCCAATTGAAGATCAGTTATAAGTATGTGTTGAACCTTCTGTGTCTCTGGATCCATAATATTATATTTAGATTTGTTACAGATTATCTTTTCAGGAGAAAGTTTGAGATGTCCAGAGTATATGCCCTGTTAGTTAAATGTATAAGGAATCCAGAAAAGAGGAACTAGGAAAAACTCTACACAGAAGGTTGGCTAATGGAGTATCTGTGACAGCCAGCCAGAGGCTTCTGTCATTTTAACTGGAGAATTCAATGGGCTAAAGCTTGCTGTGTGGGCTGGTGGCAGAGGGCAGGACAGCCATTAAGCCAAGGAGGAACACCTGACTTCGTTAAGGAGCACTTAACTAACTTAGTTAAAGGTTAGTGCTGACTTAAAGAGCACTTAGAACAGCTGCATGGGTACAAGTCAGCCGGCTCGGATGACCTCCATTCACGGGTGCTGAAGGAATTGGCCAGTGTCATCGCTGAGCTGCTGGCACAGCTGTTTGAGCTGCATGGTGCTCTGGACAGGTACCTGAGGACTGAAAAAGAGCCAATGTGGTGCCATTTTTAAGAAGGGGAGAAGGGAGGAGCCGGGTAAGTTTAGGCCAGTTAGTCTTATCTCTATCCCTGGGAAAATACTAGCACAGGTTCATTGCAGACAGATCCTGCCTGACAAACTTTATAGCCTTTTATGACCAGGCCACATGCTGCCTTGACACAGGAGTAGAGGCTGGTGTCACCTACCTGGATTTTAGGAAAGCCTTTGACAGTTTCACATCCTGTTCTCATAAGGAAGCTAGCAGGCTGTGGAGTGGATGCCTACACAGTCAGGTGGGTGGTCAACTGGCTTAGGGACCGCACCCAGAGAGTGGTGGTTGATGGGTCATTTTCAACCTGGAAGAAGGCGAGCAGTGGGGTCCCACAGGGTTTGGTCCTTGAGCTGGTATTATTTCATATATTCATCAATGATTTGGATGAGGGTGTGTTGAGCACCCTCTCCAATTTCGCAGATGATACCAAATTATGGGGCAAAGTTAATACACCAGAAGGCAGGGAGCAGATATAGGCCAACCTGGACAGGTCAGATCAATGGGCGGAATGTAATAAGATGCAAACTCAACAAAAATAAATGTAAGGTACTCCACCTAGGAAGGAGTAATCCCCAGCACATCTACAGGTTGGGAGATGTCCTCCTCAGCAGCTCAGAGGCTGACAGAGATCTTGGGAGTCAAAGCTGACTCCAAGATGAACATGAGTCAGTATTGCAACGAGGCCATCAACAAAGCTAACTGCACCTTGTCGTGTATTAGCAGATACATGACCAACAGATTGCTCATATTGCTCCCCCTCAATGCAGCACTAGTCAGGACGCAGCTGGAGTAGTGTGTGCAGTTTTGGGGGCCGCACTTCAAAAGGGATACGGAGGATCTGGAAAGGGTTCGGAGGAGGGCCACCTGCATGATTAGTGGTCTCTGTAAAAGACCCTACAAGGAGAGATTGAGAGATCTGCATCTCTTCAGCCTATACAAAAGACGGCTGAGGGGTGACCTTGTGGCCACCTATAAATTTATCGGGGAAGGCAGCAGGGAATTGGAGATGCACTGTTTTCCAGAGTGCCCTAGGGAGTAACTAGGAATAATGGGTGCAAACTAGTGGAGAGTAGATTTAGGTTAGACATTAGGAAGAAATTTTTTTACAATAAGGGTGGCCAGAGTCTGGAATGAGCTTCCAAGAGAGGTGGTGCTGTCACCTAACTTGGAGGTCTTCAAGAGGAGGCTTGACAATCACATGGCTGGGGTCATCTGACCTCAGCCCTCTTTCCTGCCAGGGGTAGGGGATTGGACACAATGATCCATTGGGTCCCTTCCACTTTATAATCTATGAATCTAGGAAAAGCCTGTGGGTGGGTCAGTAGCCACCTGACCAGAAGGGGCAGTGCTTAGGTGCATATAAGAAATGCAAAAAACTCTAGAACTCTTGTTTCAGAGATGATAATTTTTATTAGACCAACTAAGAAATCACAAAAAAAAATCTTAGGCATGCACGCCCTTCCTCAGAGTCAGGGAAAACTAAAGATGGTAAAAAGTCCCCATAGGTATTTTCCCTGAGCCTGAGGAAGGGTGTGTGTGCCTGAAAGTTTGCAAAAAAAGCTCTTTTTTGTGATTTCTTAGTTGCTCGAATAAAAGGTATCATCTCTGAATCAAAATTCTAGAGTTTTGCATTTGTTTTTGTTTCAGACCAACACAGTTACCAAATACATCTCTAGAGGCATATAAGGTTAGTGTCTAGAGCAAGGCGGGCAGGCTAGCACTGCAGGATACAGAATTTGTGAGAGACAGGCTTCAGAAAACAGGACAATGGGCACTCAAGCTACTCAAGGGTGCTAGATGGAGATATCTAAAGGGGAGGTATGGTTTGTGGTGGGGTACTGATCCAGACCAAGGGTAAAGTTTAGTTTTAGACTGGTTTGCTTATATTTGTGTTGTGTTTAAATCTAAGTCTGGAGGACTGAACTGTGGCTATGGCGTAGTATGGAGGCCACAGGGATGCCAGAGGTGCGCCCAACTTAGAGCCTTGCCTGGGTCAGAGATCCTCAGGGAAACAGAGAAGACCAAGAACAGCCTGGCCTGGGTCAGGTACCCCAGGGGGCTGTCATAAGGCACAGGGCCATGGGGCCCACAGCTTGAGAGGACAAGACCAGGGTTGGGGCCCATAAGCCAAGGGTCAGGACAGTGGACCTTGGCCGAGAGGTGCAGTCAGAATAAGAGGACCAAAGCTGGGAAGGCTGTAGCCCAGACGAAGCGTTAAGGTCTTAGGGCCCCTCCAAGGTACTGGCCTTAATGCAGAGAGACTGTGCAATGCAACATGGCTCTTAATTGAGCAGGCTCAGTCAAGCCTGAAGAGAAGCTGGGCAGAAAGGGTGTTCGGAGTCCAATGATCTCTAAGGGCAACCTGCCTGTTTAACTTCAACACAAAGACATGGCAGGTGACACAGCATGGTAGACCCCTGAAAGGTCAGAGTGGGCACAAAAACAGCAGAGAGGATCCAGGCGGCCACTAGGTAGAGAGCACGACATGGCCACCCGCAGAGCTTGACTGGTTAGAGCATCTCTCCCACAATTCTTCCTGAGTTTGCCATGATAGTCTTTTTGATCTACAGACCTGCAATTTTCCTACATATTCATAAACTATTCTTGAAGCTAGTCATGTTCAGCAGTGATAGATTCATTCAATTTATCAAAAAGTATCAAATAGAAAATAGGAAGAAGCTACAAAGTTTGTTGTCACAGACAGAGCCTTGTGAGAGGCTTTTCAGTTTCACGTAGGAAGAATGCATGCTACATCACCTTCCTCTCTAGAGAGAGAGAGACAGAGACCCAATAGGAGGTATTTTTGAATTTTGAATTTTTCAATACAGTCTGTAGCTCAGTAGGTGAAAGAAGTCACTTTGCACTTCATGTATTTCCCACCAGCATCCATTTCAGAACAAAAGGGACAGAATGGGAAGTCACAGCATTAGAACCAGAAATAAGTGAAGAGGAGGAGGAAGAAAACAATAGTTTCTTACCTGTGTTTAACACCGACTGCTGTTGTTCAGGCTGAAATGAATACACTACATTTACATATTCAACCCATTTACTTAGGAATAACAGCAGTGACAAGAAATTACTTGTGAGATAGTGATTTTGATGGGGAGCACCCAAATTAGAGTAGTCTAGAAAGAAAGCAGATTGTGAAGAGGAAATGAAGAGAGAAATATAGTAAAATTTCCTTGAGCTTAGACAGGATGAAGTGCATCCAGGGGTGGTGGTTTTCTTTCTTTAATTGAGGGGAAAGAATTAGTGGATTCAGACCAATTTAGCAGCAATTATTATTTCACCAAGCAAGGCCACTATCTGGCTCACAGTATTTGGTATTTAGCTATAATTATAACTCAATGTTATCTGTTTGATAAAAAGAAAGAACAAAAAACAAACAAAAAACCCTTTACATTATACATCCCAATGTCATGCTGGCTCACATTCTTTCATGGAGAGTAATAAAAGCCAGAAGTCCTCTTATATTATTTTCAGGAGTTAAACAATACAGAAAATTCTATTTATTAGTAAGCAGTAGAGTGGGTATATATTTTTCATTACTTACACTGTGTAGATATAAAGGTCTATGAAGGTCAAGTAAAGAAAATTATTATTTTTTTTAAAAAGTCTTTAAAAATATGTTCCCTTTACTTTTTAATAACATAATTTTCTACCCAACTCTGCCACTGGCTTCTTATCTGATCTTGGGTAAGTACCTTAATACATTTGTACCTCAGTTTCCTTATGACAAGTGAGAGAAACTTACCTTTCTAAAATGCTTTGAATTAAAGTCATAGATTTAAAGTATTAGAGAAGATCTACAAGTTATTAGACTGGACTCGCTCTAGATAGGGAGTTTAATTCAATTCAATTCAATTCTAGGATCTCAACTGTCTATATTACTAATAATACAAATAAATCAATTCTGTTTATCTGTTTCTAAATGTTCTTTGTGAGAATATCATATTTATATATACACACACACACACACACACACACATACTTATTAAGAACTCGGATCTAATTCTGAAACTATAGACAATTGGCTGTTATTTACATAACTTCTGTTTACGTTGAGTTCATAATATATGAAGTGCAGGCTTATCTATTTAAAATCTAACATCTGATTTATTTGGATGGCCCTAGGAGAGTAGCCCACAGTGCAGACATTTTCTGCAGTCAATTTGGAGATGGTTGCTGAATAGCACACAAATAATTTGTTATGCACAATAAAATAAGTTTTTAACTTTAAAAAAAAATGTGATCAATTTGAGAACATTTTGGTAGTGCCCTGCCCTGCCAAATGAAGAGCAATCAGATTTTAATGTTTCTTTTCTTGAAGCCATTGTGACAAGAGTGATTCTGTGAGAACTTCACAGTCTCAGAACAAACACAAATGGCCTAACACTGAGTATCAGCATTAGTATTGGTATTAATATTAGCATTGAGTATTGAGAAAGTTTGACTTCACTGATGCACAGTAGGCTCTTGGATTAGGCTTTTCCCACTTTTAGAAGTATAAGCAGAGTTTAAAATAAAAATGTTCCCTTTCTGTGTACAAGGCGAATAGTTTTCTCCATACTTAAACTACTCCTCTTCCTGACCAATTTATACTGCTTGATTTTTTCTCCATATATACCTAGCAGTTTCACCCACCAGACAGCAGAGCCTAATGGCATGTGCTCCCCCTCTACTGGAATTCTTTTCTGCTTCTATACTTCTGCAGACCTGGGGACAAAGGAGTCATGTGTAGGAATGACAAGTAAAACCCACGCCCCATCACTGGTATAAGCATGGAGAAGACGCTTCTTTGCCTTTGCTTTTCACACAATTAAATCTTGTTTGACATAAGATTTATCCTCAACAAACCACAAGCAAAAGGAGCTTTTTATCCAGGAGTACATAAAATTTCAGCTCATATGTTAGAGGCCAAAGCCGTATTTTTGGAATCCCTGTGCTTCCTGATTGGGTCTTTCAGCCTGCTACCCACAGTTATAGGACTCTACTATTTCATCCAGCACCCATCCTGAAACAAGCATTTCACTATAAAGGGAAGGCCACGTGGATATATAAGGCAGCCTGAATCTAAACTCACCATGCATTTATTGTAAAGCAAAGGGGGTATATAAAGCAAGATCAATAATATGCAATTCCTCCCTGCTCATATAGTTTTATAACCATGTGACAGACCCTGCAGTGTAAGGTTAGCATGGTAATAGAGAGGCTGTTGATACCCACTTCTGCCTGCATGGACAAAACATGTAAACAGACAGCATCAGATACACATGCCCGCCCCCCTGTACACAGCCCCCAATGGTGGCAGCAGTAGGTAGGCAGGCTGCCAAGGTCACGATGGCACAGCACTGCCTGACCTGGGGTCTGTACATAGCAAATGGGCCTGGCCTGCCTCGCTAGTGAGAGCCTTTGGACAGGACTGGGATGGCTCCTGCCAACAACCATGGCTCCTTTCCAAAGCTGCCCACCAGTGGGGCAGGCTGAGGCAGGCCATGTGCAGATGCCAGGTCAGGTGGCGTTGTGCCATCACGGAGCTGTGTCTGCAGCAAGATATGGCCCCGATGGCCCAGCTGCCTGTTTCTGCCATGATGGGGGCTGTGTGCTGCAGGGGGCGGGAGAGGTGGGCATGTGATGTACCCCTCAAACCTCCTGCCAGAAGTCCCACATCCACAACCCCCCTTGACACCTATCCCCCAACCCTACTATACCCACCCCCCCATGAACCCCTCACACAAACACCCACCCAAGTACCCCACCACCACCTCCCCATGCCCCTTCTCACCATTCTTCTGCAAACCCCACATCCTCCCACATCTCATACACTATGTGACCAGCTACTAGACAGGATGGGACCTGCTTATGGGAGCTGTGGCTACAGGGGCATCTGTCCCCACATCCTGGTAAGTGAAGGGGTCAGGAGAAGCTCTGATTTTTCTATGATAAAAAAACCAAAGCAAACACCAAAGCAAATAGATATTTAGAATTTATTTTATTACAATAATAAATGCACTGGTAGGCTTCCAAATTGCTTTAAAATTGTAAATATATGAATAAAACATTACTCAAATGATCTCTCTCTCTCTCTCTCTCTACACACACGCACACACACATACACATACACACCCAGAGTAGTGTTTTGTTTTAATTGTGGAAGAACATGGATTTTTGGGCATTTTAAAGAGTGAATTTGGGATTTTTTGTTTTATTTTTTTATCAGAGCATTAGCAATTTTGAAACAGGGAACACCAGGAGCCCTGCTGGTGAGGCAAGTGGCAGGACCCAGGCAGAGGAACCTGCCCATGGCCGGGACCAGGGACCCATCTGGAGGGCAAACAAGGTGGCTGACCTCCTGACCATTTGGAGCGAGAAGGACATGTTTTGACAGTTCAAAGCAGGCCACAACAATGAGCACAACTTGTCCCATACCAAACAACTTGCCCCACAATGGCACAATTTGCCCCACATCAAAGTGCATGTTCAGGCACGTGTGCTGTGGCACAAATCTCCAGCACAAATTTGTGCCTCTGCTATTTGAGCTGCTGCAAGTGCACGTGCTTCCATGTGTGGATGTGCCCTAAGGGGTTATTTCCCATAATACATACACAGAAGCTGTTATTAATTAGTGTCTCATAATTATACAGAGGTATACCCAATATCATGTAAACTAACAGAGAAGGATGGTAAAAAATTTGCTCCTACGTAGAAGTATTGCACATAGTGTGATAGGTTACTATACTTGAACTATATATGAAGAGTAGCTTAGCTCAATGCTCAGTCACCACATGCATTATATTCTTTACAATACTTGCATGTAATTACTGCTTCAGGTTTATCTGTTTCTACATTTAATTCACTTTGCTGTAAAGGCTAAATTTGAATTACAGGAAAGCTGTCATCATCTCTTAGTAAGGTAGCTCATGGAACGCAGCAATGATTCCTTTTACACTTCTATTTTTGAAGCAGAGATTTATACCCCCCTATAAATATACATATATATACATCATAATGCAATAGATGTTATAAATCCTGAAGAAAAGACACATCTTCATCTGATCATTTGACTGATGTCACTAAGGTTGTCTACTACTCTGAAATAAACTAGTGATTAAAAGAAACAGGGATTATTTTGTATACCAACTGCAGTTATGACTGGTACTTCTACATACCCTGCACTCTAAAGCTCATATACCTTAGATGGTCTTTGTCAGGCTAGTAGAAGGCCTAAGATGGCCCTCCTAACCAGAAAAAAAAATCCTGAATACACTTCTTATCCATCATGTCCATACCATTTAATTGGGCCACAAAACTCTTTGTGTTGGTGCTGCAGTCTTTCTCCTCCTCAGCATGACTTATAAAACTAAAATGTATAACATCACATATCAGCCTAGAACTTTGGCCTATCACGTATTGTTTGTGAAATTCTTTTTTTCCCTTCCTGCCATTCCTTAGTGGTACTGTAGATGAATGAGTGGATGTATTATCTGTGTGTATGTGTGTCTGTTTTTGTCCTTGACTTACTTTTCTTCTTTCTTCCTCATTCTTTTCTCTCTCTCTTTTTTACAATGTCTCAGTACTAGTCAGACCCTCTCTGTTCAACACTCTTCTTTTATTCCTAAAAACACTCATAATGCTATTCAAAGAGTATGTATTTGTACAGAAGGAATAGAAGGAATACATACAGAGTGCTTACCACCGGGTAAAATGATGTGCTCCCTGAGATTTTTCCACATACTGTATGCACTGTTGTCCTTCACTTAAGTTATGAAATAAAAAGAAATATCTTTTTCTTTTGAATTCTTGAGAAAAGTTTGAGCAATTATCACTGAATGTTTGTCTTCTTAGGTTCAAAACCAATAATAAAAAGGCTAGAGAGAGAACTACAAAGAACTGTACTTCAGTATGGAATGTATACAAATGTGGCAGGATCTTTAGGAACAAGGGAAGAATGATTTACAGACTAGGTTACCACGTAAAGGGTAGAAAATCTGTCTAACTTATCAGCACTCAAGTTAAGAAAGCTGGAGAACATCTACACTTTTAAGGTTTTACCATTTTGTACTTTGCAACCAAGGAAATCGCCTTTCCCCTGACTCCCTGATTCCCTTTCACAAGCCCTCAGGTCATGGATTCCCAACCCTCTGCCTCAGAGGTGGGGAAGCTTTATCTGGGCCAGCAGAGAAACCAAAAACTGTGGTCCCTTAAAGGACTGCTTCTTCTTCCCCTCCTTATGGCCGTAAGGAATGGGGAAGGGGCTTTATAGCTCAATGATTGAATGTAAAGGTGAAACATAAGTCTCTTGGCTACCACACTGTCTGTAAGTGGACATGTAAATGCTTTCTATTTTATATTATATTCTATTTTATTCTATTTTATATCCTTTCCACCCAACTTTGGGATTAGAATAGGACCAGATTTCAGGAGATTACTACAGGCACCAGCAGCCCAAGATATCAGTGGCTAGATAAGTTTGTTAAAGTCAAATTGTCACACAAGATGCCTAGAAAAGGTAATTGCTCATCAGGGACTCCGGTTCCATGAAAAACTGGAATTGGAAGAGGATTAGTCAAAGACATCATTTAAAGAAGGAAGGTTGTGACTTCTAATGTCTCATACAGTGAGGATAACAGTTTTTCCTCAGCCCTTTAACCCTCATCTATGGGGAGTGTAATGAAGCCCCACAACCAATGCTGAAACCAAGCTAAGAGAGGGTCTGGTGGAATGACTTCTCCACCTGGTGGAATAAGTTATAAAGGAAGTATGAAGTGCACTGGATAGGATGAATTAATATAGTTGTGGTCTAGATAAACCACATCCACGTTTTCTTGTCTTTCTGCAACTTCTGCAGGAAAAATTCAGTAAAAAAAAAAAGACCGGTTGTCAACATGATGTAGTTTGTTTTACTTGCATTGCAGGATTGTTCAGAACATATAATCAAACACCAGCTTACTAGCACAATACAACAGGGGTACTGCAGCAGGCCTTTTCTTTTTTAACTAACAAGATACATTTTTTCCTTGTGTTGTTCCTTGACACAATGCATGGGAACAGATGCTTAACAACATGTCAATACATTGAAAAGTTATTTTCAATGAACAGTTCTATAAAATCCCCAGAACCACTCTGCAGAAGCTTTTTATAAACTGATCTCTTTGTTCATTTCAAGTACTCAACTTCGATATCTGCTGAGTACAGAGACCTAAGCATAAATGCTCTCTTCTTCTCCTTACCCAAACTTAATTAATTTTACTATATTTTTGCATGTTAAATTACCTGTTGCCATGAACATGAGAAGCACAGAAAGCAAAGCTGTAATGGAGCAAGGTTGGGTCAATGACAGCACCATTTTCTGAATGTTCAATCAATTCATTAAGATAGCAGAGATGGCGGTGACAGCCTCTCACACCATAACGAGCACAGTATTCATCTAACACAAAGACTTGGCCTGGGCTAAACCAACCCTGGAAAAGAAGGGCAAAAAATACATTATTTTAATAAAATGCATTTCTTATAATTGCAAAGTTTTAAAATCAACCCATCAAAGAATGGAGAAGAGAAAAATTATATTTTATGCACATATGATAAACACTCATATTCTGTCTATTTATAATCACCTTAATGTAAATAATATTAAAAATGTATTAAAGTATAGGACATAGCCTACTCAATAACTGCTGTTGAGTAACTTTTTGTAGTTCTTCAGCCTGATACCACTAAAAACCACACAGTCCAAAGATGTTTTATAAGATTTAAACATATAAATATCTGACCAATTACACAATGCATGAAATAATTTAAATTATTTAAATACATGGTTTTATTAATATAAATAATGATAAACAAAACCAAAGAAAAATATGATTTACTGTCTTTGGAAATATGGTTAAGAGACAAGTTTCAGATAATTCCATGTGACTGCATGGATAATTCCATGCGACTGCACCCTTAATCTAAGAACTGAAACATAAATTTGACTTTTTATCCATCTTTCTTATGTAATCTTTTTACACACAACCTTTTTTAACATGTGTATTTATTCACAAGAGACACAGCCAAGCACTTGTGGGTAAGATGAAGAGAATCTGACTTTAAATTATGAATAGGTATGCTAGTGCATTAATTAGATAGGAATGCCAAAAGCCTGTTTGCAAATAAACTTGAGAGGGCAACCTAGAATAGCATACCCTGAGGGAGGCAAGGAGGATGTCTTTCAGTTTAAAATTCCTTGAGAAAATTAAAACTTCTAATTCAGAAAAAAATTGCTATCCTCAAATTTTGATAAAGTTACTAAAGTTAAAAAAGAAAAAAGAATGAGAGGTATACACACAGGGATGGACAAAGACAGAAATGAGAGTTATTGCCATTTTTAACAGGAACTTTTGACTGTGATATGAATATCTTCTATATTTATTAAAAGAGATTATTGGGGAACATGTAATTATATGAAGACAACTTGAGAAACAGAAAATATCTCTCCTCAAATAATCAATGCTTCATTGCACCATTGGGACTCATTAAATAATTGCATTTCTATAGAATGTGAAGACCTTTTTCATACTTCCAAAAAACCAAAATACTTTCATGGGCAAAGATGTTTATCATTTATATGAAATAGAAACAAAAATCTTAGGAAGGTTCTCCACTCTAGGCGCACCCCTCCTCCCCCAAATCATAAATATTTTTTGGCACAGCATCACACAAGATAAGAGTTATGCCATCAAGGATTTTACTTTTGTATTTTCAACCTGTCTTTTGACTATAATTTAGGAAGACCGTCTCAGAGAATCCCATAGTTCTCACAAAACCATTCTCAACAAAAACATTATAACTTGCTCCAGAGCCCACTGAAGTCAATAGGAATCTTCCCATTGCCTTCAGTGAGCTTAGAAGATGACTTTACTGTTTCTACAGGAACCCTAAGAATGTATCACTCCAATGTAAAAATATGAGTAAATAGTTTTTGCATGAAAGAGGATATAGTATCCTCCAGAAAGATAGAATGAGACATTTATTTGAATCCACATGATAAATTGTATCCATAGATGGAATAAATCCTTATTCATGAAAATGTTACTCAGTCAATGCTTTACTGATATAGTAACAAATTTAAAGTTAATTACACACTTCCACAATTTAGTAAAAAATGTAATTAATATTTACATAGCAAAATAGATTAACAGAATTCTGTTCATCTGTTCAGAAAGCAGTAAATCATTAGAAAAATTAGAAAATAATTTTTATATCAGTAACAGATCTACCAGTAGTAGTACTGTCATTTAGGTGTTTAAACCTTGCATGTGAACCTTGCATATCCCTTTAATGAAAATGTTGCAAGATGAATAACTTTACATAACATGTGACCCCCACACGTATCACATATATACATTTACACAATTATGCAAACTGTTTTGCACTATGTAGTATTAGGCAGGTAGGTAATTTTTGGTAATCATTTTTTATTTATTGTGTAATTGCAGAAAAAGCTCCCTACTGTTTACAAGGGTATGAAATTAAAGATTTTTAGTGCAGTTGATAATTTTAATCAAAGACCATATTTAATTCTTATTATTTAAAATTAAAATGTAGATCTCTGTTGAAGTTATGTTTGTATGATTATATTCTAATTTACTGAAATTTAATGATATACTTAGTTTTTAAAATGTCTGCAGCTTATGCAAATTGAAATGTTTAGCACGGAGCCACTAAAAATACAACTAGTTATTCCTATATAAGCTGCACCCATGTTAGCATTCTCCATTTTTTCTAAAAAATGTAATTACCAAGTAGTTTATCTTTTATTTCCAAAGCCCCCACATAGAACATTATTCATGTCCATCTTGTTTATGAAAAGCTAAAATAAAAAAGACCAATAAGAAATGCAGCCGCTTTGTGATTACTATAACGCTGCATATTCCATATCACCTCTCTTAAAAGTTCCTGATTTCAAGGTTATATTAAGTGCCTTACTATATTATTATTATAAAAACGATTTTGACCCTGATGCACTGTTAGAAAGCTAACCATTTTCTCTTTGAGTGCCAATTACTTTGTACAAACGTACCTTCAGGCCTTTCCTTTGATTTAGAGCAGAACTCATAGACACAAAAATAAGTCCTTTAACTTTTTCAAACATACTTATCCAGTGCAATACTAAAGATGCCAATAATTTAATGAATTTTTAAAGGAAGCAAATGCCATTCAATTATCCAGTTGTTTTTTTTTAAATCGTACAATCACCAAAACAATTTTTTTTTTTACTAGTTGTATGCATGCTTTCCCTATAACTGTCCCGTTTTATTAACTTGTTAGAGCTGCAGTTTTAAAAACTGTGTGCTGCTTATTTTGAACACATTGATTGTGATGCTTTAACTAACAGGTTACAATTCCTGATGCTAAACCATTACAAACATAACATCAGGATGTTAAGGGCATGTCTAACGTTACCCTTACCAGTTTTACACCTGTGTAAGTCACTAGTTTCCTTGAATTTTTTTTGTTTTTTACTATGTTAAATAAAGTCATAATCAGGCTCTTTCCCTCTTCAAGCAGAAAAATCAGAGACAAAATGCAATGTATAATGAACAGAATTGGAAATGAGAATGAAGTTTGAAAACCTCTATTTAAATCTGTGTTTATAACATACCTTTAGGTATGAAAAGCATTCATTTTGTATATCAATCACACTTTACCCACTTCCTTGTCTAATAAGCATTTTTTCAAACTATGTGTGGTTGCATATAATTCCTACAGGATTTATGCTTATAGAGCCAACCTTGACTCAGCTGAATACAAACACAACAATTCTATTTGCCCTTGTCCCTCCCTCACCACCCCCTATGGTTTTGATTCTTTTCTTTTGTTTTTTTTTTTACTTCCCTAGCTGAAACAGAAGAGAGAATTACAAGATAGATGACATAATGTCTGACATCTGGCAAGCTGAATTTGTACCTTAAAATGCCTGTACAGGTGTTAGTAAATCCTACCACAGAGGTTTCCATCTTTATTAAAGCCTTCTGTTTTTATTCAGCCCTCCCTAGAGGAGCTGATAAACTATGGTTCAGAGTCAGTTTGAGTCTATTTGCTTCTCTATTGAGTGGCACAGCAGTAGTCTTCAAGTGTATAATTTTCAAATTTGAAGCCAATCGATTGGAATCCTTTATCCCAACTACAAGCACAGTTATTGAATGAGTCAGGAAGAAAAGACTACTTTGTAACAACTATTTCTCACTTTTTCATTTCTTTTATTTCAATCTTTACTCACCAAACAAGAATAGGAATCATTCAATCTATGATCCAAGGTCTGCCTCTGAAGCAGTCTAAAGAGGGAAGCATGGTCAAATTTGCAGGGATTAGCAGAAATAAACTCATCCATACCATGTTTCTGACCACGATCTGCATCTGTCCATAGAAAGGAGAAAACATACATGCATATGTATATTCTTTTATAGGGTTTTCACAAAGTAAAGAATATTTTAGTTTGAGGGTCAAATCAAATCAGAGGTACATGTAAGTAACTACAACTATAGAATCTTATTTTAAGATAATCTAGCAACCAGTTTTACTGAACTGTTTTTTAAAATGTTTATCACCATCACATTTGCATCAGTGAACAAATAGGTGAAATTTATAATATCATCTGTGGGCAACTCAGTCTTTTTTTCCCTTGTATTACTCCTACCAAGCATACACGATACAGTTATGAATCTATATAAACCCTTAACCAAAATGACAATTTAGAAAATCAACTGCAAACTTAAGACAGTATATTTAACATCATTTTATGTGCTTCTTCTACTGGATCACTTTACAAACACTGTAAAATTATAAAACAAGTTCATGAGTATAAGCTATTTATTCCAATGATTTCTTATTTTTCTCAGGCCCTCTATCTCATTTCTGTAAGAATACTAAGAAAATAGCTTTCTTACACTGCAAGTAAAAGTTTGTGCATTTATTTGTAGGTGCCTGAAAGAATATGTCTATAGAGATCAAAGGTACCACTAATAGAAAACACGCATCATGGCTAGAAGCCTACTTCCCAAATGGCAAACTAGAGCAGAAATGAACATGTTGACTTGAGCTAGGTCATTTCCAGCCTTCTTTTTGTACTCGGCTTTTAATGAGACAAACCTTAATGTAGTAATGGCAAAGAGCTCCTTCAACCTCCAAGCAAAGAGTAATGAAAAAGGGAGCAGTATTTTTGTGTAAATACATAGAGAAAACATACCCTACCAAATAGCACTTCAATCAAAGGCCCAAATTTATTGTTCTTCACGGATTGCATCTTTCAACGCCTTTGAACCCCGCGGGTTTATCAAAAGACAAGCTCTAGTGATTGCTTTCATTAATGGTATGTTTTGTCAAAGTCTTCACTGTGAATTATCTACCAAGTATGGACAGAAAAAAGCCTTACAGTGCCCAAAAGGACTAGTTATGTATTAGCACATTAGCTCTGTTAGATTCTATAGACTATATTGGGGTGAACAATCTTATCAACTTAAAAATTGACTTCCCTTTACAATAGGGTCTCAGCCTCTTTGTTCCTTTAAATTCAAATCTAGGTCTTTTTATATTCATTACTAGAAAAGAAAAGTCCTAAATGTATCCCAAATGTAATTTTGAAAACTGGACGTACAAACCTAAAATTTCTAAAGAAAGGGAGACAAAAGTTTATTGATTAAACCCAATTATAGAGTCAGGTTCATAATAAAACTCAATATTGATCTGTAGGCATGATGCTAACATAATCAGTCACATTTAGAAATTTAGCCCTAGATCATATTGATCCATGTCAAGTCCAACTTTCAGCTGTATTTGTAGATGGAAGAATTATTTAATTCAAGCTGAAGGATCTGCAGCATCACATCTTGAAAAGATGCACAAACTAATTCATATCACTTGGCTTTGCACTGTCAAAGCAAGAGTCACATCCATGTGACAGATTTCACCAAGGTGGATGTAGCAAATAAACAGTGTGACAATGCATTGATGGTTTAAGGTATGAGATTATCATCTATGGAAGCAGCAGCATATTATTTCTCAGTGTTTAAGTAGCAGCAGCATTTATGATTAGGTATCCTTTTAAAAATTATCATTAGTTTCATAACATAATAGAGTCTGTCATTAATCATGAAGTTAGACTTTATTTCATGTATAGTAACATAAAATACGCTTGCTTAATTACAAGTGGTAGTTTGATTTTATTTAAAATATTAATCTGAAAAGTAAAATTGCACATTAACATTTCATTTGATTCAAAATAGTAAATAATGGTAGGACTTTACTCACATTCTTAGAAAGATTTCCCACTCAATTGATTTTAATATAATTTTTTTTGCACAGTAAATGTTACTTCTTGTATAAATATCTGCTTTACTGAGTCTTTTTTATATTATGGAGAGTCACAAAAATAGTCAATTATTTTTGCAGTCAATATCTGCAACAATAGTCTTGCATTGTGCTGTGTCTTTGATCTGCATTACATATACTACACACAGCAGTAGCATTCTGAACCTGAGAACTTGCTTCATTTTTCTCTACATAATTACAGGTACAAGACTTTCTTTGACTCTTTCTGAAAAAAATAAAACAAAAGAATATATATGTATGTATGTATGTGTGTGTATGTGGTTGGGTGTGTATATCATTAGATTACTTTTGACAATACCATTGAAATTCAATAAATTCTGTATTGTGTACAATGAAAGCCTAGAGTCAACATCCAGTCTGAATACTTGCACAAGTGTCCAGTGAAGTCAATAAAAAAAATCTGCGATAGCAGACCCTGATACCTTATAAGTTGGGTAAACCAAACAAAAGTAGATAATTTTAAAAAAAATATAGGTTTGTGGGTATATGGATCTAAATGATTCTCACTGAAATTCCCACTCCTGACTAACACTGTCATCTTCCCTCAGCTGCTAATGTCAAATCAAAACAGGTCATGTAATGACACCTACCACTTAATGGCAAACCTATAATTATGTGTCATTTTAAAAAGAGAAAACTTACCTTTGCCACTTAAAGACAAGTAGAAAATAATAGTAGTAATAAAGTTATATAATGCTATATTCTAGTTGATTTGCAGAATATACAACATATAAACAGTAAATCTTTCCCAAATTAAACTGATAACTATAAAAGCATCACAAGAACTTTGGAAGATTAAGAGAGAAAGATAAATGCATTATGCCTGTGGTTTCAAAATGCAAGTAGGATCATATTTTAATAATATTTTGTTCCATCCAAACCTTAAAGAAATGAATCTTAGATTTTGGGGTATATCTACCAGTGTGAATATAATCCTGCAAGCACCAGGATGAGACTAAAATTGCAATTCCATTTTAATTTCTGTTTACCTCATCAAGTTCATGGAGGGTAAAAAAAAATGAGGAAAAATGAAGAGAAATTAAAAAAAACAACTCTCTCCTATGCTTCTTTTTAGTTAATTTTTTTATGCCCTCCACACCCCAGCAAAATAAACTGCATCAACTTCAGATGATTCTGACATGTAATGAACATGCATTTTCTGTTCTTCAAATAGGTTAATTGCTTAATTTGTTCTATAAATAGTTTGTTCTATAAATTAATTAATTGTTTAATTTAATGGACACAGGATTTGATACAACTGCCACTGAAGTCAATGAAGAACCTGTTTAATTCAGTGGGAATTAGATCTAGCTATTACTCTTCAGGGATTACAAATATTTGGGGGTTTTTTGTTTTGTTTTTTACATAAAAGTGGACACAAATAATAAAAAAGGAAACGTACCAAATCCAAATAAAAGACTAATTCCACTTTTCTTAAAACTAACTGTGACATTTTTCATCTTTTAGGGTATTAAAAAAAATTAAAGTTTCAATTTCCCATCTACATTTACTATACAAAATATTTGAGTACATTTTGCACAAAACAATTTTCAATCTGATACCAGGTATCAAAAATCAAATTAGAATCTTGCTGGTGTTCAATTGCATATTACTTTACCAAATTTTGACAAGTGGGCCATGCTAGATGGCCTGCCTTGAAGTGGAAAAATGTTTTGGAAATTTTTCAGTCAAAAGAGTCAAGTAATTTTTGAGGTCAAGGCAAGGGAAAAACCTCAATGATTTGCCCATATTAAACATTCTGACAATTTTGTCTTTGAAAAGATCTTCTGCTATACAGCAGAAGAAGCACAGCAAGTAGACTTGGCACCCTGGGCTAACTCTGTGGGCACAGTGGGGTGGAGAGGAGTGAGGCATGTGATGAAGCAGGGTGGGTTCTGGTGGGGGGTAAAGGGAGGTGGTGCTGAGTGGAGGTGGGAAGTGCGTTTCAGGAGTTTTACCTATGCTGGTAACTCAAAAACAGTCCCCAGCTGCTGCTGCTGCTGCATGGTCTGCTTGCCCCAACTATTGCTCTTATGTTAGCAGCACAGTGTTTGGGCATCCTGATACTGCTGCAAATGGAACAATGTAGGGTTACTTCTGCCAGGATACAAACTCTGTAGAGGTTGCATCCCTCTTAAGTTGGCATCCAGGAATGGTGGCCCACTTGCCCACTGCTAGTTAAACTACTGTGGAGTACAGACATGATGTTTGGCAGAGATGTAGCCTTTCTGAATGGATGTCCTTTTTTCTTTTTTATGAAAATCTACTGAAATTAAGCAAGAGACAAACCTTCTAAAAATTCTCAGTTTACACATGTGCAATAGAGTCTTTCTAGTGCCTAACAAATAAGATCTTAAAACAGTCCATTCCCCCTGAACATGTGCAAGCCTCTCATTACTCATACTGCTGATCTAACAATGCATGCACTAGAGCTACAGAGCATCTGTACATGACAATCCTCTTACAAGCCTCTACCTGTGTCCAGCTACACATCAGTCACCCCCATTAGGCAAAGAAGCATGTTCTGGCATTAAGATTTGGGGAACACAGAAATGTATTCCCTTTAACAGCTGTTCCAGATTTGGGTAGAGTCAGATGCTGCAAATGAAAGCAGGAAGTTGGTCTCTTCTCTCCTATGAATGGCATACCTGCTGGTACCTTGGCAGCACAGAGGAGAAAAATGTGAATGCAGAGGGGGCAAAAGCCAGACAAGTGTATAAGGAAAGGAGTGGATTAGGACAAGGACTCTGATGAGACTGTGAAGGAAGGGGACGAGAAATGGGCTGGTAGATGAAGAGGTGGGAAGGAGAGTGTTGCTAGGAACCACAGGAGACAAAAAAGACAGATGGTGTACAATGGGCAGGAGAGGCTGGGACAAGTGATAAAGAAGGCCGTGTGGGCAGCAGGAGGGAATGGAGGGGAAGAATGGTGGTAGCGAGGGGAATGGGAAGACTGATTAGATGAAGAACTAGGAGAGGAGAACTAGGACTGGCTGAATGAGAAAAAGTCTGGCAAGAGCAGACTGGATCTGGGTGAGAAAGGTAAATGTGACCAGAACAAGAAATCGGGTACTAGAGAAGAAACAGGACTGGAACAGGGATGAGATGGAGCTCTAGAGCAGATTTATGCATATTGATCCCAATCATCTATATGAGAACTCAATATTGCTAAATATCACCATTCATCTGTGTCAGTAAATACCTGTGAAATCCACTGACAACATCTGTGCTCTTTTTCCATTAATTGTACCTCCCACAAAAGGTAGGCAGATTACTACTGCTATCAGTACTATTATTTTTTTTAATTGCTGGAGCAACTAGGAATCTTTGTCATAGAGCAAATGCTGAACAAAAATGGAAGAAAAGAGGATGATTTAAAGTTATTTAGGGCAAGGATTGAGTGTAAGACAAGAGATGAGAGACTGAGGACCATAAGGATAAAATAATAATTTTATCTGGACAGAATAATGAGTCATGGTCATTGTGAAGGAAAAAACTTTTTGTAGGCACCATAGCAAAGGACATTTTTAAAGAGGACTTTGAAGGGAGAACAGAATGGTTTTGTAGGTGTTTATGAGGAGATCCTCTCATGTGTGAGAAGCACCATGGGAGATATCACAGGAATGATATTTGCAAAGCTAGACATAAGGATGATGGAGGCTGGACAAGCAGCCAGTTCAGTCAGCAACTGAGGTCAAGCTTTAATACTAAATCAAAGAAGGTAGATGAAGCAATAGGCTGGAAAGAACTTTTAAAGTGAATGTATGTTTGGCAAGTGGCAGAGATCTGTGCAATGGATTGAAAAAGTTCTGCCACTGAAAGAAAAGAGGCACATGCCATTAGTAACCACTTCTGAAAAGATCTAAGTGACTTAGTATCACAAGAATCCTGTGGCAGAGGCTACTCATGCCTCTCTCATGAGACCTTATCTGAAATGCTAAATACTCCATATTTACTCAAATACAAGACACGGTTTTTATTCCAAAAGGGGAAAAAGCCCCTCATCTTATATTTGCACATGGGAAACCTCATTAAATACACTATCTATCACTAAACTGCTGCCAAAAGCAGCATGTGCTCAGTAATGGAAACCAACTATGAAGTTGATTAAATGCAGCCAACACTGAGCATGACTATAAAAATATGGCCTATCTTGGGCAAACAAAAACAAGCTGATGGGAACTTTTTTTTTAACCTTGTTTAAAAATTTTATTAAAAACATATCACTCTACACTTATAAAACTACACATATTGAACATTCTTGTTTTACCAAGACTTCGTAGCTCAGAAACAACTACATATCAAAAAAAATACAGTGAGTGACATATATTAAACTTAAAAAACAAACATCAACTTCCCACAAAAAACAAACTCTTACAGAAGCCAACCCTTTAAACACCCCAAGGTTTCTTATTTTCCCTAAACTAGTTTATGATTCTTCAGGACCTCCAGCCCTACCTTTCCTACCTCTGTATGAACACTTCCATCTTGGTGTAATGAACTGGCATTTGCCACACCCATGGACTCTTCAAAGACATCTGAAAAACTCTCCATTTCCTCAAAATTGCAGTGAAACTGTGTGAAATTGGGTGATACATGTTGCTTTCCCCTCTCAGTATGGCAGCCCCTAGCCCCCACTCTCTCTTGCTCCATACAGTTCAGCTCTAACCAACATTTCTCTTTTGGCATTCCAGAAGAACACACATATTTTCCTCTGTACTTTTGCTATCTGCTGCCATGTCAGTGGGAATATCATTCCCAGATATAGAATACTCATACTGCAGCCTTAAACACTGACACTTTTCCAGCAAAGGACAGTGTGTTTCTGGACCATAACCAAGTATTTGCTGTAACCTCGCTGTCATCTTTTCCCATGACATATTACCTTTCTCTTTAGCATCCGTTGGGATCCCTTGCATTCTGATTTCTCTTTTATCCAAAGGCCCACCTTCTCTAAGTCCTTCAAGTTCCCCACTCCCACTGTCATGCTTTTTGATTTATTTAGTTCGGCCCTTGTTGCTTCTCTATAATCTGACGTATGCTTTAGCCCCTTTCCATTGAAAGCTTTGCTCTAACTACTACATTTATATCATCCATGTCTAGTATGCATTTTACCTCACCCCCTTCTGGAATCCTTACTCCACTTATGACCTTGTCTTTGCTTATTCTTTGTGCTAATAGTTCCACAGCGCACACAAATAGTAGCCGTGACAGTTGGTATCCTTATCTCACCCTTGTATAGATTTTAAACGCTCCACTTAGGTGCCCATTAATCTGGACTTGACTCTCCACTTCTCTATACAATAACTTTGTCCAACATATACATTTCTCTGGGAGCCCCATTTTTCCTAGCACCTCAAACAGGTAGGTAATCATGATCCACTTTGTCGTATGCTTTTTCTAAATCTAGGTTTGCTATAACTATGTTTGTTTTTCTCTCTTGCATCTGGGACAGTGCATCTCTGATCACTTTGGAAATCCTTCTGTCTGGTACTGCACATACTTGGTCTTCATGTATTATCTTCTGTGATTTTTTCCTTATTCTCAAAGCCAGTGTCATGGCCATTAACTTATAGTTCATATTAAGGAGTGTAATTGGTCTCCAGTTTTTGAGGAATTTCTTCTCTCCTTTCTTGAAGATCACAATGCTTCTTGAAAAATCTTTCCCTACCTCTCCTGTTTTTGCTATTTCCTCTAACACGTACACTATATATCACTCCCTACCCATGCCCAAAACTTCTCACAAAATTTCATAGGCAGTCCATCTGCTCCTGGTGATTTACCTCTTTTAAAAGGTTTTTAGACGCTCCTCCACTTCTCTTAAGCTTATCTTTTCTTTCATCTTTTTGCTTCCTCCTCCTCATGTACTTTCTCTTCAATCTCTTCCAAGAAATCCTTCTTCCTATTTCCTTCTTTTGGTATGGTTCTTTGTAAAATCTTCTCAATACCTCCAACACCTCCTCCTGCACCTGTGCACCGCCCTCTTTTTGCTCTTCTTTTGCTGCCTTCATGCTGGCTGAAAAAAGCAGTGGGACCACTCTTCATTTTCTCCCAGCCAAGGTGCTAAGAATATTTTCTCTCTCATCTTTCAAAGGTTTCTAACTCTTGCCTTGTTTCTTCTAGGTCTTCTCACAGCTGTCTTCCTTCTGTGGCTTCCTATAGCAGTTCTTGCATCTTTCTTTGCAGCTTTCCTGGCTCTTTCATTCTTTTTTCTGCACATCTTTGGTCTTCTTTCCTGAAGAATTCTCCTATCCTCTTCTTCACCACCATCCACCATTTTGTTGTACACCCCAAAATATTTCTTCAGTACTCACCATCCCTCATATTGTCTCATGTATGCTTGACACATCTCTTCATCTTGTAACAGCCACACATTTAACTTCTATAGTTCCTTCCCTCTCATGGGGCTCTTACCAAAGCTCATTTCCACCTTCAACATCTAGTGATCACTAAAAGCCATATGCATGGCTTCTGTCTTTCCTCTCCCAATTTCTTCTGATACAAGCAGAAAGTCAGTTCTTGATTTTTCTTTTTACTGGGGTCTGCGCTAGTGGAAACTTTCTCACCTACCCACACATCTTTTAGTGACTCTTCTTCTATTACATTTGTCCACAGTTTGCATGAGCTGTCTGAAGCTGTGCTCCCTCCTTCCCCTGCTGTGTTGCACACTTTCATTATACAGTTGATCTCCCTCCAAACACGTAGACTGCTAGCTATCTAAGCAGTGCATTCCTTCCCTCCCTCTCCAGTGGTGCCTGTATATTGAAATATCTAATTCTTTTCCCTTAACTGATAGTATCATTTGCTGCAATCTGCAACTGATGACTTCTTCTACCTGTTTTTGTCTCAGCTCTGGACTACTGAATAATATTGTTACCCCTGCTGCTTTGTTCTTTTGTCCCTGACCACCAGGATGGTCCCCATCTCCACTGTTTCTCAAAGTGTTTATAATACCTCTCCTCTGGTATACCACATTATTACAGGCAGATTATGTCTGCCGTTACTTGGCTCAACACTGGTCCCATCTTCTCGTTGTTAAGAAAACCCTGATGTTAAGTGAAACTACTGTTAAAGCCATTTATGCTCATTTTAAATTGCATGTGCCTGTCTCTTTAAGGCTCATCTGTGTCACTGCTCAGGGTGGTTGACTCCTCCCCCTTTTTTATTGGCATACTTGTAGCCTTTGCAAGCTGCTTGACTGCTTTTGCTTTTAGGAAGGCTTGCATATTCCTGCCTCCCTGCCACTTCCTGCCTTCTGGTCTCCACTCTGGGTGGGAGCCCAGAGGCATCATCAGCAGGAAACTGCTCTCCAGCTGCTCCTCCAACTGACCTCCCTCATTATCAGGTTTCTTCTTCCTGGTCTTCAGACCCTGGATGTTCTTTCTTTTCCTGGCCTCTCTCTGTGGTTCTTTCCCTTGCTCCATCTGCACATCTATAGTCTATAGGGTGTCTTTTTTCTTCCCCACCCCCACTTCTGTCTGTGAGATGTTTGCTGTTCCAGCCTTCCCTTCCATTTAATTTCCTATCTTCTCTTGTGCTGCCTCAATCACAGAAATTTCGCCTACCTTCTTCTCTGTTTCACTTTCCTGCAGGGCTGATTCTAGCATTTCTATCTCAGTGTACAACCCCTCCTTTCTTCTTCCAGGTTTTGCTGTTCCTCAGGAGGTCTGATCATATTTGCAAAGTCTTTGGGGCACCAATGATACAAGTGTCCCTCTCCTTTACAAATAGTGCATTTTAGGGACTCCTGGCATTTTGCTGCTCTAGGGCCCACCACGTTCACATCTGTAGTACACAGTGTGAAAACAGGTTCCCCACCTTTTCACATTTCCCGCACTATTTTGGTTGTCTGTGGTACATTATAAAACCCTGATGTGCCATGATCTGGATCACTGATGGGAGGTACAGCACCCCACTTGGGCTCCACTTGTCTGCTTGTAACATTAATTATGCCCTCGAAGATCCTATCCAGATCCCATATTTGTCCCTTACTTTCTTTACCAACATTACCCTTTGGATGTGCTTTTCCACCCATCTTTCTATGTCTTCTGTCTCTAGAAAATCTGTGTACATTCAAACTATAATCATTCTCTCTCTCGACTTGTCCCTTGCTATGAACTTTATCCCTCTTGATTTCTCCCTTCCACATTTCTCTGCATAATCTTCCAAAAGTTCTCATACCC
Organism: Caiman crocodilus; assembly: GCA_030014935.1. Taxonomy (NCBI): domain Eukaryota; kingdom Metazoa; phylum Chordata; order Crocodylia; family Alligatoridae; genus Caiman; species Caiman crocodilus. Next base: position 101,663,305 of record JAGPOW010001296.1, read on the forward strand.
TTCTCCATCCCACTAAGTCAGTTCTCTCAAGTCTTTTTTTTTGAGAAAGCAATCAGGCTGGTGAGATAATCTGCCCGCACCTCCAAAATCTCAAACAGTAACTTTTCCAGGAAATCACATCTGTTCATTGCCTTCCATTTGCCTCCCATTGCTGGTTAAAGGTGCCTTTATCCACAGCCTCTGCTCCTCTCCAGCTCCTGTGGGTGCCTCTTCCATGTTTTTTTGCTGTCCCACTCCTGGTGTCATCACTGTCTGCTGCTTCTCACCCAACATACCTTCTCCTGATGCTCCTGCTCTGGCTCTTGATCTCCTCCGCCATCACCACTCTTATCATTGCTGACTCCACTGTTGTTCCTGTCACCTTCTTTCTTCTTTTTTTCTCCATCTTCATCCACTCTCCATCTGTCTCCAGATATTCATTTCCACTATTCTCATCTCATGCTTACTTGCCACCACTGTCATTAATTTGAGCTTTGGGTTTTCCCTCCTCTACTCCTTACACCCCAATACTCTTGTCAATCCCTTTCTCAACCTTTAAAGCACAGAATAGGCTTTGAGCACTGACAGAAACCTGTTGTGCCTGGCTGAGATTTTTTTTTCTTTTTACAATGTGGGAGAGTTGTTAGGAACATGTAATCGGTGGAAAGTGGGTGAGAAGACGGCGAGTCAAGAAGGTCACGGGGGTTCGGAGCGCTATAAATCGTATGGGGGCCCTTCAACAGCTGATAGGTTGAGGTACATAAATAATTGGCTTGTTATTTAAGAAATCCTCTTCCCGTTTGTTTGTGTTACTGCTGATGATCATCATGATGATTGGGCGGAAGTTTGTTGCCCTTTTATGTCCTCGGTAACATGTTTATGGCCAATTAAATTGTTTGTTTTCACTTCCATATAAGGAAGAC
>JAGPOW010001296.1:101664306-101687185 GCA_030014935.1 Caiman crocodilus
GTAGGATATTGAGGCTCACTTGTACTGTCGGTGGTGCATATACCTTGACAGCAGCTTCAAGGGTTTCTGCAACTAGGGGAATACCCCCTGGTTCTGGCACATATCGTTGGGGCCACTCCTCAATTCTTTCTGCAGCCTTAAGAGTCAGTGAGACCTGTCGCGTGTCCCATAGAAGATATTGCAACCCAAGGATGGCATAGAGGATTTTTTGTCCAGATAGGGGCCCCTTTTCTTGGTGCCATAGATGTGGCTTGGTGATTAGCATAACTGCAGCTTGAGCAGGCATTGGGATTGGCCAGCTTGTGTTATCTCGAAGTGTGGTAACATAGGTACCAAGCCCCTTTCCCCAGCCTGTTTGTCTGGCAAAGTAGCGAGCCTCCTCCAAATCTAAAGTTTCCGCAGCGAATTTGACTACTAGTCGCCCTATCCACTGGATAGGTGTTTTGTCAGGGAGTCTTTTTGACCCATCATAAAGGTCTTTTAATTCTGCTCAAGTCTGAGTACGCATGGTGACTACCTGCCGTATAACCTCATCATCCCCATCCTTACTGGACGTAGTCTTTGTAACAGTAAGTGGAAGAGCCTGAGGCAGTAAGTCAGTCTCCTTGGCTTTCTGCTTTGGCAGGGACGGGTATAGCAATTGTGGAGGAGGAATTTTTGCTGATGGGACGGGAGGACTCTCTCCCTTGATAAGTGGAGCTGTTTGAGGCAGCAGGCCAGCCTCGTTGGCCTCTTGTCTTGGCAAGGGCGGGTACAGTGGATACGAAGGAGGGATTTTTGCTGATGGGGGGGTAGGTCCTCCCCCTCGGTGGGCAAAGCTGGTGGGATTGTATGGGTTCCTCCCCTCAATGGGTGGGGCCGAGGGTGATATGGTGATGTAACTTGGGGGTGGGTAACTTGCCACAGATGATACAGCAGTGGGTGCTCCTCCCATGAAGGGCATTGCTGTTGAATCCTGGTCGTTTTGGCCGGTGCCATCTTTGGGCCAGGTTCCGCCGAGTGCCTCCGAGGCTTCTCTGGTGGTGGTACGGAGCTGTGCCTCTAGGTCGGCGTTTTCTCGCAGTGCGGAGACAAACCCACGGAAAAGAACATTGATTAATTTGCCACTATCCCACTTTTGTCCGTGCCACTTTGTGGGGGTTCGGCCCTCAGGTTCTAGGGTTTTCTGGAGGTCTGAGACTAGCTCGTGCCCCCTAGAGCCGGGTGAAAGGGTAGGGCAACAAAACTTATCTGCTGGCATGGGTTCCCCCACTTCCCGTGCATACCTAATGCAGGCAGCAAACTCTTGATAGAGGGTGGTGGCGGACTCCTTCAGCCGCGGCTTGACTCGGGAGATAGTTGCCGTGGGAATGCTTGACGGAGGGTGGAAAAGCACTTGGGGGGAACGTAAAAGACATCCCAAGGCCGCCGGGTGTAGTCCGGAGACTGTCCATTCCTTACATGCGTCCTCACTCCCCACCCGGGGCTGCTTGGGTGGAATCAAGGGACAGATAGCCGGAGATTCCTTGAGCAGGGTAGGTTATTAGTCCCCCTGCTTGATGATATACGATGTGTGCCCGTAAGTGGTCACTGGAAGTGACTGAACGATGCCCGTGTCCCCATGGGCAGGCTTCTATCAGCTGGGTTATAGAATAAAGGGATCCTGTTCGTGACGCCATGTTGTGCCTGGCTGAGATTTTTTTTTCTTTTTTAGTGAAGCAGCTAGGCACAAGGTTGTGTGAGGCTCAGCTTCGTTACCCGTGTACCCAGCTGACGGTAAAATAAGCGTAATGGTCGTAAATTACTTACTCAGAGTTCTGCTGTGTAGCGAAGTAGAGATAACATTTATTGAATTACGATGGTTACAACGTGGGAGAGTCGTTAGGAACATGTAATTGGTGGAGAGCGGGCAAGAAGATGGCGGGTCAAGAAGGTCACGGGGGTTCGGAGCGCTATAAATCGTACAGGGGCCCTTCAGCAGCTGATAGGCTGGGGTACATAAATAACTGGCTTGTTATTTAAGAAAACCTCTTCCCGTTTGTGTTACTGCTGTTGCTGCTGCTGATGATCATGATGATTGGGTGGAAGTTTGTTGCCCTTTTATGTCCTCGGTAACTTGTTTATGGCCAATTAAATTGTTTGTTTGTTTTCACTTCCATATAAGGAAGACTCTCTGTCTGTGCCATGAGCACTTGTTCATTTAGATGGCACTAAATTCACACAAAACCCACCACAAGGATAGGGTACCAGCTCATCTAAATAAGATATATGGTAGTGCCCATTACATGCAGTTCCCCTCAGTGCTGACTCACAGTTATGGTGAATCACTACATTGCATACAATTTTACTTCAAAGTTGAGCCATGCCTTTCTTTCGTGTTTCCAGAGATTCCTGTTTCTTCACCAATCTTAATACCTGACAAACTTTGCTAAGCAAGGCATCACACAGTTCACTCAGAATCTATTAACTCCTCTCAGCCTGTCACGTATGATTAGTATTGCCCTACCCTCCATGAGGTGGAGTTGGATCATGATGCCCTGTGCCTTATTTGCATATACATTTTTGGAAAACCCCAGGACTCATCACAAAAATACCTGGTTACAGGCATGAGTTGAGGGTGAGGTGGGAGGGAAGATGGGGCTGATTAGCACACGGATTCTTTACAGGGGGATATCTGGCATACGCACACATACTGAGTGGTGATAGGCTGCGGAGTCACTATGGCTTGACATGCTTTCGATTCTGGTGGTGTCCAGCCCAGTGAATTACATGGTAAATCATGAGTCTTTTGGTTTTGGACTAACGTGCATAGTTTGTATTATATATAAGTAGGTACAAAAGTGCTACTTAAAAGTGTGTTTATGGATTACCTGCAGTTTAAAAAAAAAAGGTAGAATGCATCAATTCTGGATTAACTTAATCTATGGGTCCTTGCAGCTATTTGCTTATATGAAAATTACTATATTTATGTTTATTTCAATGTCAGTGTTTTCAAATTTGCCCTTCATTTCTATATGCTCAGGGAGAGCAGAGTCTTACAGGTCGTGTGGGGGGGGGAGGGTGAAGGGACTGCAGGGGAAAGAAGATGAGGGAGAAGAGGACAAGGGGGCTTCCTAACCCCAGATTTATTTTCCCTGCTGTAGCAGTGGGAGGCGGACAAATTTAAGATAAATCTCTGATAATGAGATTCTGTATCTGAAAAAATATAACAAATTTATAATTTTTCCTTATACGATCTAATTATTTGAGGGGCAGTGATTATATTTGAGTAAATATACTAGTTCTGATCACCTATATTTAAGAAATCTAATTTTAAGCTGAAAGAGGAGCACAGAAGAGCTGCTAGAATGAACACAGTTATGGAGAACCTTTTGTAGGAAAAGAGACTAAATGGGCTTGGCCAGGTTAGTTTAGTAAAATGAAGGCTTAAATGGGATATGATTGCTACTCTAAATTCATCAGGAGTGTCATGGGGCAACTTTGGTGTCCACCACTTCAAGGGGCTTGAGCAGGCTGTGGAGCAGGTGTAGTTAGGCTGAATTAGGTGGTCACATGACTGCAAGGGGGCCCCCAGACTGGATGAGGACTGGGCAGCCAAGGTATAAGCCCAGGCCCTAGGAGCTTAGTGGCAGTTGCACCTAGGGAGCCAGTAGAGCAGCATCGTATAGCCTCAGGAAAGCAGCTCCCAGAAAACCTGAAGGTTAGGGTAGGAACAATGGGAATGGAGGAGGTTCCTTTTGGTCCTGGGTAGGACCTGAAACTGCACCCTGCTAGGGTAGGATGGTGTGGTGGGGCTGCCTGTGGTGGGACAGTCTCCAGGAAATGCCACACTTATGTCTCCCCAGTGAAAGACGAGGGTGGAGTGCCATACAACATCAGCTCCCGCTGCTTGTGGGTATCCCATGGAGGGGAAAGGCTAGAGGACCACACCTCAACAGAAAAGCACAGGGCCTAGGTCCAGTGAGTGGGGCCTGAGGCAGGGTCTAGGCCTGTAAAGTGTGGCCTAAGACAGGGGCCAAGACCCAGTGAGGGCGTCAGAGTTGTGGCCCCAGTGAGGGGGGTGGAGAGGCCAAGGCATGTCTGAGGACAGCCGAGGCCAAGTTTGGTCCAGAGGCCAAGTGTGGCCCAGCTAATGGGCCAGCGGGGGAATTTGAAGCGATTCTGAATGCCATCTGCGAGTCATGGGACATGGTATAAGGAGAGGTTCAGAGCTGTGTATTTTGCCCTTGGCATCAGGTCAACTAAATGGGCAGCCTCCCGCATATAAACACTATTTTTTTGAAATATCAAAGGCAGGGCTGGTAAGGCAGGGTGGATTGCCCTAGACACGGCCATCCCTAGGGGTGCAAAACGGGATGACCACCCCGGGCTCCGTGCTTTGGAGGGGCCTGCTGAGCCAGGTGGACCAGTGTGGCAACTCTGTGCTGCTGCTGGCTTCACGTCTGGCAGCCTGGCACACCTGATGCCAAATCTGGTATTTCCGGTTGCTCACCAACCCCTGCTGAATCTGCTGCTGGTTTCCTTGCATCCAGGGCTGGGGCCCCCATAGGTTGATTTGCCCTGGGCCCCACACCCTGCTTGGGTCATCTCTGGCCCCAGATAGGTGGGCAGGCTGATGTTGTGACCGGCCTCGAGACACCTCCCAAGGAGGGTTAGAACTGAGAAAGGAAAGTGCAATTTAAGTGAAAGGAAGATGTTCGCCTGACAGTGAAAACTGTTAAACTGGTTATGAAAATTATTTAGGCTCTAAATTAAAATGAAGAATTCTAATCAAGGGTGGTTCTGGAACAGTTTTGCCACTGGAGTAACAGGGCCAAAAAAACTCTAAGAATTTTTTTAGATGAAGTTTGATATATATAAAAGGTATTGTATGTAGTTGCCTACAATGAAAGGGACCTGAATTTGATGGCCCAAGAATATGTAATTTAAGCAATAGCATATTAATGCTACATCACATTTCTAGGAAATGCAAAACCCTAGCGTTTTAGAGTGTTGCATTTCTTTTTGTCTCAGAGCAACATGGCTACCAAACATCAAACTTCTAGAACCTACTTACTCCTTGATTTTCTTTGAAGTCATATTTCCCTGACATCTTTTCTTAATTTACTTTAAATTATTTAATGTTTTTACACACAATATAATAACATTTTGGGTTGTATAGAAGCCTTGGGGCCCATGCAGTAGGGTGACCATACATCCCATTTTGGCCAGGAGTCCTAGATTTTGGAGGCCAGACCTGGCCAGCCAGTGAAAATTAAAACAAGTATCCTAGTTGTGGGGTGTGGAGGTAAAGTGGCAGAAGCTGTGAAATAAGAAACCCTAGCAGACAGCAAAACTGTCCTAAAATAGGTTAGCTTGATTAGTGGAGTGATCATAGGTGATAGTTAACACCTATGAAGAAAAGAAAAATGAGTCATTAATGGGTCATCGACTCCCTGCAGCAGGTGAGGGCAGGGGCAGGGGCAGGGCCCAGGTTTCACATTGTCCCATATGTTTCATTATCCCATCTAGGTCCACCTACTTCTCCATGTTTACATTAAACATTTTGGATTATTTATTCAGATACTTAATAAAGTATTATTAAACTAATGAAAGTCAAGAGGAAAAAATATTTTCCTTTAGTCACTACAGCTGATTTTTCTAAGAAAAATATATCATACATCTTAACATTATCACTATGGCAATATGCAGTTCACTTTTAAAAAATATAAAAGTTAATTCTCATATTTTCATGGTTCATAATAGTAACAGTGGCCTCCAAACCAGGCATTCCCTTGGCTGTTATTGATACTCTGAGTTAAAGAGCTGTTAGCTAGGAATTTACTGCCAGGAAATGTTGCCTTTCCCTGTAAATCAATATTGAATCTTTATTGAGGGGCCTCTCCATATTTTACTAATTAAAAGAAAAAACAATGAAAAAACCCAACTGTCCATTAGAGTTTTGCTGATTTGGATCATAGATCTGCTGATTCGGATCACTGTCCTAATTAGATTTGGCCAAATCTGAATCTGAAGATTCAATTCTGATTCAGCGAATCAGTGATTCAACTATAGACAGAGCTTTAAAATATAATGTTTTTTCTATGTACCTTGAGGTACCAGGTGCAGCTTCTGAATGCTGAGATGGTGAGGTAGGATAGAGCGCCCCACAGCAGTGTGGGCCCTCCCCCCTGCATGCTTGGCGATGGACCCCCTTGTGCCCCCCTTGCTCAGTGAGCAACTGCAGGGGGACCCGGGTGCCCCCACAATCCAGGAGGCACCAGTTGCTGAGCCGGGGGTGGGGTGTCCTCCGTGTGTTCTGCGACAGACCTGGAAGTGGACCGGAATTGCTTCTGGTCCACTTCTGGGTCCACTGCTGAATGTGCCTGGGACCCTCTGACGCTCCTATGGGATGCTCCATCCGCCCCACAGTCTCAGCATTCACAAGCCACCTGATACACTGAGGTATGTAGAAAGAACATTTAAAGCTGCGTCTATGGCAGAATTACTGAATCTCTGATTCGATTTTGAGAGATTAGTGGGTCTCCTGATTCAACTTGGATTTGCAGATTCACCAGCCAAGTCAGGCTGAATCTCCTCCAAATCAAATCAGTGACTGAAGCTTTGCAAAGCCCTGGTATCCATCCCTCCACCTCTTGCCCCTCTCCACCTCCCCACCAAAAAAAGAAGAAAGACTTACAATGCTGTGATAAATCTGTGTGGACATTTCCTCCTTTTGGATTCATCTTTTGTGCTTGACTTGCAGGAATAGGCTTATATGATTGACCTGTTGCCCTGTACATTGCTTGAACCCATAGTATTCTATCCTGCTCATCATCACTGGCAAATATTACTGAATCTCCTTCTTTAACAGCATTGAAAAACATCTGGCCACCCTGAAGACCTGCAAAAATAGACATTAAAATATAAAAACAAGACTGCATCAGTTATTTATAATTAACTACTTATACTTAATATGTAACCGATTGGATGCCACTATTTAAAATACAGCATACAACCTAAGTTTTTGTAATTAGGGAGGGACGATAAAATGCATAGCAACAGGCATTAAATGGCAATATGAAGATATAGTATATCTTCATATATAAATTTATGAGATCCTGGTTGCTGATCTGGGTCTAAAGGCATACAATCGCATTTCCTCATTTAATTTTTTGAGAAGCACATCCTAAGTACAACAGACTTCATTTAACAGAGTTCTGTTGACTTTTCTTTGGCTGCCAGTCTACAAACCACACTACTGTCAGAAAAAGAAAAGAGAAGCCTTTGGGTTAATTTTTTTCTTGGTTTTTAGTGCAAAGGTCCTGTGATTTTTCGGACACCTTAGTTTGAATTTTGTTCTTACAACAAATGTACCTTCTTTCTAATGACTTATTTTTAGAAGTAAACCTAACAAAAATAAAACACCCATAAGTGACAGAAACTAAATTTACTGGTCTTGAGTGATAAGGACCTAATACTAACAGGCAGAATAAGTCTACCATCCTATATACTGTGTAACAGTTTATAATAGCATAAAGAGTACCTGGGTGAGGAGCTGTATAATCCACAGTGTATCCTTCAAGCTGCATTAATTCCTGAGGCTCAGATTTCTTTTCTCTGTAACTGCACATAGCAAAGGTATACTGGCTAACCTGAATAAGAAGAAAGTTCTGGTTTGCTAAATCAAATTTCATAAGACAAATTGCCAACAGTCAACTGCCTTGTATTGTACCATCAAACATAAGGCATACATAAGTAGTTCTAAGGGGAAAAAGCCATCAAGGACCAATTTGCAAATGAAAGATCTATTTAAACCAGCATAAAATTCTGAGTGCTTTCTTTTCTTCCTGCCAAGAAACCAGGAATACAAATGCATGGTCTGGGTGTACGCTGGAGCATAACTTTCAATAAAGCTACATAGTGCCAGTCAACTACTTGTTTAGGCCAGCTGACTGGTGGCTAGGAAGCAGACTACCCTGTGAAAAAGGTAGTATTGACAGGCAAGCAAGTTACCATCACACTGATGATCCAGCTGGGAAAATGGTCACACTAATCAAAAAAGATATGAGGTAGTGCCTCTTGTCTGGGAAGGAGAAAAACCCAAATCTTACCATGGGATTAGGGAAGAAGAACTATTAAGCTCTTTGGAATCTTTATCTGAAAAAACCTTTTCATGTTTGTCCTTTTCCACATCAATCACACACTTCAATAATAACCCTCAGTGAAAGTCAAATCCCAACAGAGGACTTCAACAGAATTCAAGGTTTTCTACAAGTACGGATTCAGGCAATACATTCAGATACTGTATGTGTTGCCTCTCTCAATGAAAATAACCCATAGATTCCTCTCTGGATGCATGTTCAAAATAGCATAGTACATTATCTTGTGCGTCTTCTTTTAGCATTGATAGCAGCTTTGATATGTTTAGATAAAATGTCACATTAGTGGAAATAGCTTTCATTGTTATGATGGCACTATGTTGTTAGCTTCCTGCACAGTATTTTGAAAATACATTGCTTTGCTTCAATTATTATTTATTTCACATTTACTTATATTTATATTTTTTTTTTAGAGATTCCCAGTATGAAGGATGAACCCCTGCCCCACCCCCGTCCATACAACTTATAATTTAAGTGAAGAAGAGAAAGTGCAGGGGAGCAATAATATCATTTCCATTTTACAAATGGGAAACATGGCTGAGAATATGTAAATTAACCAATGGAACAGAGGAAACTTAAGGTGAGGCAAAAACTAATCCAGTGTCCTAAATTCTACTCTTTGCCTGGTGTTTGTACTAGATATCATAATTTAAGTATGAATAAGTATGGTATATATGTATATTAGTATAAGATTGCATTCAAAGAGCATGATGAGCTTATGCTCATATCTGATATTCTGTCTGTAGTTTTTTTATTGCATTAGATACAAGAAAAGAATATGAACATAATTTAGTATCATGCTTCAGATTTAAGATGACCAGCACATGATGGCTAAAAGCCAGGTGCCTACACTCTTCAAGTTTGGTATGTTCAGTTGAACAGACCATGATGTAAGGTACAACACAAATGGGGCAGGTAAAGTAGAACATAGCACACTGGCATTTGAAATTTCCTCTTCTAAACTTAGAAATGTTAAATTTAGAACCAACCATTATGATCATCTTGTTTGACCTCCTAACAACTTGTAGAACCCCAATCGGTAATTTCGACATCAAGCCCAAAGCTTGTTTGAGCTGCAGCATATAGTTTAGAAAGATATTGCAATTTGATTTCAACTGAAAGAGAATCTATCATGGTACAAGTTAAGTTGCTCCAACTGTAAATTATCATAACAGCTGAAAAAATACTGTGCTTTTCATCTGATTTGATCTAATTCCAATGTCTAACTATTAAAGATTTTAATGCATTTTTTTCCTGTTAGGTCAGGAGTTCTCAACCCTTTTGGACTTAAGGCATTTCTTAGTAGACTCAAGGTACCCATTAGAAATGCTCTCAATTTTCACTAATTTTTGACCACAGAAATATAAAGAGCAATTCTTCTGTTGCAAAGAACTCAGGAAGATTACCCTATTTCAGAATGTTTTAACACTAGAATTCCTTTTTTAAATCTTTGGGTTGATCTTCTGAATCATGTTTGCACACCTAACAGTCCTGCAATTGCATGGCACCCTTGAAAGGATTTCAAGTCACTCCAGGGTGTTGTGGCATCCTGGTTGAGAATCACAGTGTTAGATTAAAGACATATCTACTATCAGAAGTTTTATTATCATTTAAGCATGCATAGCCAATAATAAAGCTGTCTCTTAACTTTGTTCTGCATAAATTGAATACATTGAACTTGTTCAGGATCATAAGGCCACTTGTTTTTCAGAGTGTGAATTATTCTTTTCTGAATCCATTCCAGTTTTTCAACATCCTTTTTGAAGTGTTCACACCAGACTTGAATGTGTCATCTAGTAATGCTCTCACTAATGACATGTAGAGATACAATACAACCTCTTTACTCCTAGTTGATATTCCCCTCCTTAGACATCATAATTGCTCTCTTAGGCAAAAGATTACAATAGAAACTTCTGTTCTATTAGTAAGCTATCATGACCCCTAAGTCCTTTTTAGTATCATTGTATTCCAAAAGAAAAATCCTCCATCTTCTGAGCCTGACCTTCATTCTTTGTTCCTACACACATAACCTTGCATTTGTTTATATTAAACATGTCGTTCAAATGAATCCATCTATCAATGAATCAGGTTGCTACATAGCAAAGATTTTTATAACAATATTGCATTAATAATTACTCTATAATGAGAGTTATCTGCAACACCAATAAACCTTGATCATAATAGGATTTATATTCCAGTTTCCTTGATTCTCATAGCTAGCATAGATTTCACTATCGCAGATTACCTTGCATCACAAGATGGGGTTTAGAGACCATAAAAGATAAGTCAGTAATTCAGCTTGAAAAACGTGATACAATACTGAGCATTAAGAAAATTGTGGTCAGAAACAAGATTATATATTCAGACAAAAACAGACATAGAAATTACTAATCTTCTACTGCAATATTTGTTGGACAAAAATATGTTAACTTTTCAGTTTGAAATTTCTGTAGGTGAGAAGTGTGCAGACTCAAACTCCAGGATCTCTTGCACCTAAGTAACCCATGTTAGTTTTGTTGTAACAAAATGTAAAGATGGAAAGCCAGCGTTTGGGGAGGGTGTATAGTTCTTCTATACTCCCAATACCACCCCCATAGCGTCCCCACATTTCCATCGTATAGAGGTTAGAGTTTGACTGCTGGCTGTAAATGAGTAGGTCCTGGCAACACCCTGATTGTCCCAGCTATGATTACTAGGGGTGTACAAAGTGGGCCCTGTTCAATTTGGATTCGGGCTGAATCAGGGACAGTGATTTGATTCATTGATTCAGATCACTGTCCCTGATTTGGTTTGGCCAAATCTGAATCTGAAGATTCAATGCTGATTCTGGGAATCAGTGATTCAGACAGACACAGCTTTAAATATTTTTTCTACATACCTCAAGGTACCAGAGTGGTTTGTGATCACTGAGATGCTGGGGCACATGGAGCATCCCCCAGGAGCGCAGGGAGACTCTCCACATGCTTGGTGGCAAACCCAGAAGTGGACTGGAAGTACTTCTGGTCCACTTCTGGGTCTACTGGGGAGCATGTGTTGTGGGGAGGGCCCGCACCCCTGCCAACTCAGCAACTGACCACAGGGGGACCCTGGGTGTCCCGTCTCAGACCCAGGAGAGACCAGTCGCTGAGCTGCAAGGGCATGGGAGTGGAAGGGGTCCCCTGAGTGTGCTCCCTGGAGGACCTGGAAGTTGACTAGAAGTACTTCTGGTCTTCTGGGTCTACTGCCAAGCATGCTGGGGAGCACCCTGTGCTTCTGTGGGACACTCCACGTGTCCTGGCATCGCAGCATTCACAAGCCCCTGCTACGCAGAGGTACGTAGAAAAAACATTTAAAGCTGTGTCTATATCCAAATCTTTCTGAATCTCTCTGAGTCAATTCAGAGGGTTTTGATTCCATTTGGAGAGATTAAAGAGTCCTCTGATTCAGTTCAGAATCAGAGATTCAGCCACTAAATTGGGCCAAATCTCCACCGAATCGAATCACAAACTGAAGCTTCGCACAGCCCTAATGATTACATAGGGTAAATAGTCAACTTTCTGACCTCTGTGACCTCTGAAGTACTAGCTTGTGTCCATTTTGCAACAATGGAGAAATTCTTTGTGTTGTCATGGATCCATATTGTACGAAGAGTACAGGGTTTACGACGGGGAATATCTAAAAAAATTTGGAACCATCAAGTTATACATATCATTTGCTTCTGTAACTGCACAATATAAAAACATTACCTACCCTGTGCACACTCCCTTCTTGTTGTCAGTTATACTCACCCTATGTAATTGATCTTTCACAAAAATTTAAGATCTCTAAGTTTCCCTATCTGTTTATACAACGAGCAGAAAAACAGTACTTTGACCCTGATGGGAAACTGTGGATACCATTGTCCATCCCTATAATATTAATTCTAGATAGGTCAATTATGACTAGTAACATCTGTAAAATCTGAAGGCTAATGCTGGGTAAGTACTGAACTACCACTAATTGGTAACTCGATCTAACTCACTTAGAGAAATGAGCGTGTTCAGAACAATATGTTCCAAAACACTTTGTTTCAGTTGCACTAACACTGTCTCATTAAAGAATTAGTGCTGCTGCCCCACAAAATGTTTATTCTTACAGAATCTGAAAACATGTTAGATACTTACCAGAACAAATACAAGAGAGGCCCTGCCTGGAAGGATCTGTAGTACAGAGGAAAGAATTTTTTTTCCCCAAAAGAAAAAAAATATTATAGTTGCTCTTTCAAATGTATGTTAAACCTCCTCTCTCATGGATCTCCATTCCAAGCTACATTCAGTAAAAGTGACCACTGTGACTTCCCTTAAATACCTAACACCACTTAAACAGCCATCCCCAACTGGCAGGTAATTTTGAGCTCGTATTTGCCATCTTGCCACATATATTTCATGGAATACATATAGCCATTTACATGCACAGGTTTGTCAATAGCTCTTGATATTAATTATACTAATAATCCCCTGACCTTAGAAACTCTGAGATAGGATCTGTGGCTCAAGTTCATTCTCCATCCTCCTAGCGACAAGTCACTGTAGATGCTCTATGTTTTCTCACAACAGATTGTTTGGGATAGAATTAGGGATGACCAAATGTTGTCACCTGCTTCAAATTCTTTAGTTAGCCTTTGGATTAGCTTTATGTTTTACTAAATCTTTACCTGGTGTAATCACACTACCAAGCACAACACTGTTTTGCCAATACAATTTCTTATATTAAGGGAAACATTTATGAATTATAAAAGTTCCTAATGATATACATGTACATTTAGAAAAACAACATCCATTTGACTTTATGAATGAAGAGTGAGCTGCGCTACTTCAGAAAACTTTCCCCTTTTTTTTTTGTTTTTTTTACTGCTAGTCCAAAGAAAGTCAAAGGCAAAACTCCCAGTGACTTCAAAAGAACATATTACAGCTTAAGAATCTAGAGGCAAATCCAGTTCCTATGTTCATGGCTCCTGTGTGCAGCAAATTTTCTTAATTTTTTTTCTCTGAAGATTTCTAGGATGTCTGAGGAAGCTAACAGGATGACACTGCATGAATCCACTGACCACAAAAAACAAAACAAAACTACAGAGGAAAATGAAACTATAAACATATATTTTTGGTTTGGTGAATGGGAGAACTGGTTGAATAATGTTTGTTAAATGTGTTACTGTGTAAATAGTGCTGTTTTTTGTTGAATAATTCATTAAACCAATTGTTTTTGGTAGTATCTGACCATTTCTGAAGCTGTATACTAATACCCAAACAAAATTATTCAGCAAGCAGTATTATTCACCAAATAATTTAAATGGACTTGCTGATAGCTGGCTTTTAATGAGCCTTACGTCAAAAGGGTTGTAATAAGAGTTATGTGAGTTATTCAAGATATAACCCACAAATATGCATTTCCAATTTTAAATTAATTCTCTTTGCTTCTGCTTACTGAAATTTCTAAACAACTGTATTTACTGACAAATATTCAGAGGAAGTAAATATCAAAATCGTATTTGTGTATACTTTGCTATTGATAGTTAAATTTGTTCATACAAGTCATATGATATAAAATGACAACATTTTATAATACATGAGAGATCAAGCAAAAATATAAAAAAGCAAAGATACACGCATAAGTCATCAAGTCAGTCAAAATAAAGTAAAATGATTTAAATTTTTAACGTCTGCAATTATAAAGATAATAAAATAAACAGATGTTAATAATATAGCAGAAAAGCTTTTGTTTCTTTTAATATCTTCTCATGGATATTTTGCAAGGCTAACTTTGGCCTAGTGTGTCTCTGGATCCCTGCTTCATGCTTTCCGCATTATGCCACTCCAGGCACTGCCTGCAGATTGGTCAACCTTTTTACACTGATTGTTTTCCCGATCATTTTATTTTTGACATGGTCTTTCCTGTTGACCACAAACTACTGCAACACTTAAAGTAATCCTGCCTGATCTACTTAGCCAACTGAAGTATGTTAGGCTGGCTATTCCTACATGCCACATGACTAGCTATGAAGAGGAACAAGTCCCCTATTTAAAAAAAAACCCCAAACCTGTAATGACTGATCAATGACTGCTCAACTCTCTCACATATACTTGAGTGTAGTTGTTGCCAATCTTCAACTTCCCAAGTTTAGTTTACCCTTTGTAAATAGCAGCATATCATCTGCTTTCCAAACACAGAATCAACAATTGTCCAAACAACTTCTCAGCTAGTTCTTTTAAAACTGTTAGATATAAGGAATCTAGACCTTCTGGTATAAAAATATTGAATGTAAATAGCTAAAGCTTCAAACAAAGAGCCTAAAATACAGATTAGAAGGCAAACTGATCTGGAGAAAAATCAATTTAACACACCATATGCAATGGTTGAACTTGATGCTGGAATAAGTCACTTGAAGAACAGCAAAGCAGCTGGACTCAAAGACATATGCATGGAGCAGAACAAGCACTTTGTTCCCACAACCAAGTTATGAATATTATGCCTTTTTAACAATTGCTCATCAGTCCTTAGAATATCTAAACTATGATGACAAGCCCATGTAATAGCTCTATTAAAATCAGGGAAGAATACCTCTGACCCAGGGAACTTTAGGCCAGTGGCACTTCTGTACCATCTTATAAGCTTTATGAACACCTTATTCTCGATTGCCTTTTACATCATATCAAACGATATTTAATACCAGAACAAGCTGACTTTAGACCAGGCAAGTCCTGTGCTGGCCAAATGCTAAACATCACCCAGCATATAGAAGATGGATTTGAAAGAGGGATGATAATGTGTGTCGTGTTTGTATACCTACCTGTGGCATACAACATAGCCAACCATTGAAACCTGCTTGCCGAAGTCTATGATATGATGTTTGACTATCACCTAGTGCAGCTCATCCAATCGTTTCAGGAGAATCAATGTTTTTATGTAGAACTGTGCAAGAAATGGAGCTGCTGGAGATGACAATGAAATGACCTCCCACAGGGTAATGTGCTAGCACCAATCCTTTTTAACATATATACCAATGGCCAACCCATAAAGAACAATATGAGGAATTTCATATATGCTGATAACCTATGCATCACATTGCAAGAGAAGGACTTCACTATTATTGGGGACAGACTAATATGTTTGCTGAGCAGCCTCCAAGGTTACTATGATAGGAATCAGCTTCATGCCAAGCCAACCAGACACAGGTCACAGCTTTTCACCTATGCCATACAGAAAACACACCAAAATTAAACATCACTTAGGAAAGAATCCCACTGACTAATCACCCAAAACCTGTGTATTTGGGGTTTACACTGGACTGAACACTTGCCTACAAAGCACACGTACAGAAAACTAAAAGGAAAGTCAATGTCTGCAACAAGGTACTTCAATGTGGGGAGTGAATTCAGCTACATTATGAACCACCACTACTGCCTTGTGTTAGTCTACTGAGAATTATGCATGTCCAGTGTGGGAACAATCAGTTCATACCAAGAAACTAGATACAGTTCTAAATGACAAATGTTGTGAAATAGCAAGATGTCTAAAGCCAACACTAAAGGATAGCATGTATTTACTGACTGGCATTATACCACCTGATATCAGAAGATAGATAGCAAGTAAAAAAAAAAGGTCAAGACAGATGGAAGACCCTAAGCATCTACTCTATGGTCACATAGAATAACTAAATGGCTTAAAGCATGAAAAAGTTTTGTGACCAATGTCGTGCCGTTGGACACAAAGGCTGACAGGGCACAACTGAGGTTATGGAAGGAAAGATTATGCACAATCAGGTGCTCTGAAATGGACCTGGAACCTCAGGAGAACCTTCCCAGGGGGACTGATATAAACTGGGCAACATAATTATGCCTGAATTGCCTGTGAATGCAAACTGGAGGATCAAAAACAAACATGATCAAATGGGAATCCTTTAAATGACATGAATATATTCAAGTGCAGTGATGTGCAGATTATGGAACACCTGCTTGTTTGCTGACCCCTTGGTGAAATCTAAACAAAGGAGGACCTTGCTACAGCAATGGAAAGAGCCACCACTTGTGCACTGTTCTGGAAAAACCTCTAGTTTATGACAAGGACACTAAAAGCAGCAGCAGCTATAATTTAACACCCTATTCAGTTACTGATGGAATACAAAGTATGATATGAATACTTTATTTGGCTGCTGCCCATATAGAGAATAGAAATATTTACTGAGTACTTCTGCTGCTTCTTCACTACTGTTGACAACCCTACCATTTCCGTTATGAAGGTTCTTTTTAGTCCTGATATATTTAAACTCTTTATTGTCCTTAACACTACTGTCCATTTCTATACTACTGACCACTAGTGAGATTTCCCTCATATTGTTTTACTCTGTTGGTCAGTTTTTCAGAGTTACTTGACTGTATTATGTTTAGTGGCAACACATTCTCTATTTGTCTACGCTTATTTCATATATGAGTGTAGTCTTCTTTCCTTGTATTTTTTGTTCCATTTAATAAAATGATTTTAAACAATTCCCAATCATTATCCACATTTCTCTGCTTAATTATTTTCTTTCACCTGGGCTGGTTGCTGCTGCTTTTTATTTTTTTTTGTGAAACTGGCCTATAAAGGAAAAGCGATACCTATTTTAAAAAAAAAAATTGTAAAAAGTTTCTCTTAGCTTTGCATAATTATTACAAGAGTATATGAAATGAGATAGTCCTTATATGTTTGAAACAAAATAGTAACCAAGACAGCTGTAATTTAGAATTTGCTATACTATCAAGGTGTCACTTTGATCTGTTTTACTTCCTTTTACATGGCTCTCCTGCCAGGCAGTCCATTGAAATACTTTACATAGACTGGGCCATTCCCAGCTGTGACACCCTTTCCTCAGCAACCTAATAAGATGAATGATTTTCTTTTAAAGTTTTATGAGCCTCTTAACAAGAGCATGCAGGTTAATTTGAAAAAAAAAAAATGCAACTAATAAGAGTGACAAAAAAAAAAGAAGAATAAGAACAAAGAAAAAAACTGAGGTTAACAAAAGTAAGTTGATAGGCTGTCTCATGTTATCTACTGCATAATTTGCTGGTTGTTGAGAGTTATAAATAAGCTGTGAGTTTTAAAAGAATGCACACATACAATAAACTATCCCCTACTATTATGCATCAGGGTCCTCGTTGCCTCACTGATTTAATGTAGACATTAAAACAGAAGTGGGATGTCAAGGAAATGGGTGGTGATTTTTGATGAACTTCAAAAACTTGTTCTCGTTTCAAGTTCATCCAAAAAGGCTGGCTCCCCATCATCATGCTGATGCACTTTACAGATTGAAAAGAGGTACAGATTACCTTCTGGAGAAATGAGTACGTATTAAAAGGAACACACAAATAATTATATCACGCAACAGAGCAGCTACAATTTCCAAACACTTAAAAGCCACTTGTAACCTTCCTAGATGATTGTATTGTTCCCTCTTAAAACAGCATTAACTTAGAATAAGGATAATAACCACAGGGATATATAGTCTTCATATCAGTTTTTTGTGCTATTAACATTACTCATCTAATTTCACACTTGAGTCACATTTCAAAGCCATGAGTAAACCATGTTTATACTCTCTATTACTGTGTGACTGAAATTCATGTCCGTACCGTTTTAATGTTTTAACAATATAACTTGAATTAATATGTGGTGGGGGAAGAGGGATCATCACCTGTATGCATTACAAATCAATACAAGTTGATATCCATTGTTCCATGTTTATTCACATCTTTCTTTTACACTAACGCCATGCACAAACAGCATTTATGGACCACATTAATATACAGAGGCTGATGGTATATCTGATATTGTATAGTAACATAACGCTATAAGGGAGCTGCTGGGTCTAATTACCCACCATTACAGAAGCCTGCATCCTTAAAGCATTCTTGGGGGTGATAAGTTCCATTCAATTAACAGGGCTGCTCAACTGTGAGCCCTAAAGAATAAACATGCAGCTCACAGGCTCCTGCCCAGCTGCTGCTCTTCCCATTGCTCCTGCTACTATGGTGGCTGCAGGCTCTACTTCTCTCTTCTGGGTTCTGCTACCTGCTCTACTTCTGAGGACAGGATGTCATGGTGGGAAGGGACTAGGAAAGGGGCTTGCTGTACACTTAGTGAATAGCTCGGAAGAGAGAAGACAGATTGTATTTGCATCCAGGAGTGGACCTGTGCCACCTGAACTGCACGCACAGCTGGGAGTGGCCCCATGCTGCCTGTGTGGCTTGGAGTGGACCCAGGTTGCTGATGTGGCTGGGAATAGACCAGGGTTCTGCACAGTGATGGGAGGTAGCATGCAGCCCTAGAATCTGTGGCCTGCGGGGCACGTAACTCCTGCCACCCAGATGTTGGACAGCCCTGAACCATGACAATAATAAAATTAAAACATACTTAAGGAGATTCTCATCATCACAAGAATCTTTTTCTGTTAACTGGAAAAGTCAAACGTGGAAGAGCAAATCTCTCTGAACTTGCTCAGGATCTTTCAACTACACTTTGAAGACAGCTATGAGGAAGGAAATACTGATTTTTTTAAACATGCTAAATTAAATCATAGAACCACAGAAAATTAGGTTTGGAAGGGACCTCAGGAGGTCATCTAGTCTAAACCCCTGCTCAAAGCAGGACCAGCCTCAATGAGATCATCCCAGCCAAAGCCTTGTCTACCAGGGTTTTGAAAACCTCCAATGAAGAAGATTCCACCACCACTGTGAGTACCCTGTTCCAGTGTTTTACTACCCTCCCAGTGAATTTTTCCTAATATCTAATCTAAAATTCCCTTGCTGCAACTTGAGACCATTGCTTCATGTTCTGTCATCCCTCCAGTTCAAAAACTTAAAAAGGACAGACATGCATTTCCATTTTAATATATTAATTATACATTTGTATTTTGTTACTGCTTGCTGGAATTCAAGAGATACTTAAAGTTCTGGATTTAGAAAAAAAGGCTAGATATATTACCTCAGCATATTTTTGTGGTCAGAAGCAAGAACAACCTTGTACTTGCTATCATTATTATTATTATACTTTCATTACAAATCATCTATGTAAACTGAAATAATGAACATAAAATATATCAAAGAATGATATAATAATCCTTTGTTGTTTTGACTTAATTTCAAACACAGGTTACAACAACTGAATTAGAATACTTAGGGAGAAAATATTATCATCCTTTTTAAAATATTGTTTAAGTTTAACTGTGTGCTACTAGAAACAGCCATCATTCATGGGATCACTCAATGTCATAAGCATTTAATACAATAGAGTTTAAATGTGGGTTCTTATACTGTACATTATTAAAGGCAGGATCTGACCTATGTATATAAAGTGCCTTCACTTGTTCTGAGCTTGGTAGGACTTCTGATGCTAGTAAATCTGGGCAGTGCTTTGAACATAAGTGTAAGATATCTATTTCCAAAAATGACAACACTGCTTAGACAGTGCAGAAAACAAAAGTGTTTACAGTTTTGAAATTATGCTTCCAGAAACCTTCACTGTCCCAATTTGGTAGACAAGAAAAATACTAACCTGAACAAGGACAAAGTAGCGTTTTTTCCATCTTTTCCAAACCTTCTGTCCACAAGCATATAAATATCTGTGAAAGGAAAATTTTTTTTCTATGAAAAACCATTGTGAAATTAAGAGGAGTCAATGCAAATAAAAGCAATGTAAATAAATACTCAAATACTACCAAGCCCTTCTTTAAATTAAGCACTGTCATCTCTCAGCAAGAGCAATTTTTTCCCTATTTATTCAAATTTTGAAAGTGAAGATGTATAGCTAGCTATGTTTCTTTACTAAAAACTTGACTGTAATTTAAAAAAATACATGAAGAAAAGCAGGAACAAATGGATTGTACTGATATTTAAGAAAGGCTAATCTGTTTTTATTCAGCCAACTGATGCTATGAAAATAAAAAGAAAAGAGGAAAAAAATACTCATGACTTAGCAAACTTATGGGTATATACACAATATAATATATATAGATATTTTCTTTTGCAGAAGACTCAGAATGTAAACTTGTCTGATTTACTCTGTATAAATTTATTTTCATTTTGAATTTTTGCCAGTATTCTTCCAACATGAGAGCAAGGCTGTGGTTAGTAAAACACCAACTGTAGTGTGAATTTGGAAAAAACTCTCAAAAACTCAATCGTCAAAGAAACAGATCTTTATTCTCTTAACATAAATGAAACTGAGATTTATCAAACTACAGGGATAGCTGGTACAGACAGCAATATTAATAATATAAGGATATCTTTCCCATAGTGACAGAAAATGCAAGACTCTTGAGGTAGAAAGCAATCAACAATACAATGAAATTAACAATACCACAAATAATGTTAACGGTTTAGGTGGCAGAGTAAGCTCCCTAATTATCTTGCAAGGGACACAGAAGTAAAGCAAAGCTTTATTGAAGATCCTTGCTCAGAGTCTGGAGATGATAACTCAACAGGAAGAATATAGCTTGTGATTAAAAAAAGAAAAAAGGAAAAAAGGATGAAAATCCTCTAAGGATGGAAACAGACGTTGCCTTTTGTTGCCTTGCTGCTGCTATACATTTTTTATGGTGGCACAAAGGCCACAACTAGATGTCCATAACCCTTCTCGTGCCACAAATATGTGGCCACGACAAAGGAGATATTAATTAATGTCACTATTTAGCACCAGATGTCTATTTGTTTGGTGGCAGGAGATCCTGGGCAGCTTAGAGCTGCCTGTACTTTCCAGCCTCCACAGGCATGTGCTCCAGGGGCTTGAGGGACCTGAACCTGCATATCCTGGGAATTACCATGCAGGATCAAGTCTCTCAAGCACCAGGAGTACCTGCCCAGCTTTACCCACTTACAGAGATACACCCTGAGGAGTGTATTCTTCCCAAAAAGAATATTTCATAAAGGAGTACATGTTCAATGGCATAAATTCTGGTGATGGTGTGGGAGGTTCCACATATCATAGCTACTAGATAGAAATCTGAAGTTCCAGGTATCAATAACTGAATGGAAAGGCCTCTCTATATAACTGGTGCCACAGCAGGCATTTCAGGGGCTCAGATCCTGAATGCTTGGTAATGTATTTTACTTTAATGAGATTATGTTGACAACTGAACTCTCAAATAGTGGTTTGCCTTTCTATTCATTGTGTGTACTACCAAGAGCAGCATCAATGTTCTTGCAAAGAACATCCATACAAAGCTGAGCAGAAAGAACCACAGACCGAAAGTCTTGTGTTATAGCTTTGAGCTGGAATATGAATGATTTTCAATTTGAAGCTTAAGAGCAGGACACCTGCTTACCTGTTCTACATGTAAAAAACAAGCTGATTTATCCATCAAAAGGTGAAGTCTAAGGTGCATGGGTAACTGACAAGTGCGGCTTTGCCTCCAAAGGTGCAACAAAGACTGATAATTCAAATGTAAAATCTAGAGACTTAAGGGAAGTAGGCAGGTATAGAAAAGGAAGAGCTACACCAAGCATTACGCTACTCCACAAAGACAAGGCTACTTCAGAAAAACCTCAGGACTGAGGTAGACCAAGTGCCTGAAATGCTTCCAAGCGCAGTGGACTTGGAAACATTAAAAAAAGGCCCATTTCAGACATTGAACATGCATACAGCTCCTGTCACACCCTGTCTCCAGCTGAAATTTTTCAAAATCACCACAGCTGCATGTAGCCATGTGCTCTCTGGCCCGGGGGCTATGACAGGAGGCTTCAGTGACAATGTGGTACGCTTTCCATCCATAGAGTGGGTGCAGAATTAGCTCTAGGGGTGGGCAATATGGGCAACTGCCCTGGACACTGTGGTTAGGACAGTGCCAGAGGGACATCACACACACACAGCAGCACTCTATCTCTGCCCTGCCTCAGGTGATCTCTGCCCCCCCTCTCCAGCCACTGCTCAGGAGGAGCCGGGCCAGGCGCTGCTAGTAGCTGTGGGGGCACATTCCCTGCCCTGCAGAATGGGCCCATGCAGATGCTCCCAGTGCTGGGGACTGATGGGCATCTGCCCAGGCAGCCGCATTCTGTCTGCCTCCTCTCAACTCTCCCTTTCTCTGCCTGGCTGGGCAGGCCATGCAGCTGAGCTAGGGGTGTCATGATTGCTCCTAGCCTCAGAAGTGGCTCCACATGGGCAGTTGGGCAGCAGTGGGCTGGGCAAACAACTGCCAAATGGCTGCAGCATGGCAGCCAGCGATGGACAAACCAGGAACAGGGGCACTTGCCCAGGCAGCTAGAATCTGTCACCTCTTCACACCCCCCTCCCCTGCTCTGTGTCACACCACCAGAGCCTTGATTCCGGCAGGCCCCGGGAGCGAGACGGGTGGACTCTAGCTTTTTTTTCTTTCCCACTCTAGACTTTGGTTTCCCCTTAATTAGGCTGCTAGATAGATCAGATTTTGCGAGATCGCTGAGGTGAGGTGTGAATACTCACGCAATTTGTTGTTAGTAGCCGTTTTATTGCCAGACCGTGTTACAGCAGTCAGAGATTGATTACCGAAGGAAGGGGGAGGATTCCGGGGGCTTCAGGATTCTGCTTCAGCCTTCACTATGGATTTAGCGAGCAGCATTTGGCAGAGACCTTGTGTCCGACCTCTCAACGATCACAAGCCGCGGATCGCGAGATGGAGAGCTCTGCCTGCTTCTCCTACAGGCGGGGTTTTATACCTAGAGCTAGCCTATGAAATTCTTTGTTTTCATTCTATTCCTTTTATGGTATGAAACTGGCCTCAGGCGCTACTACAA
>JAGPOW010001296.1:101687285-101717161 GCA_030014935.1 Caiman crocodilus
AATTCTTTGTTTTCATTCTATTCCTTTTATGGTATGAAACTGGCCTCAGGCGCTACTACAAGGGGTTTGGTTTCACTACGGGGGTTTGGCTTGTTAGGTAGTGCCATGGATTACCGCCCACAATGCAGTCTGCACACTCTGCCTTCCTGCTCGCTTCTAGCAGCATTGCTTCTATTGTGCAGTAGCCTAATAATACTGTGCAGTAGCTTATTAGCATCCTTTGTGCTGTGGTGCTATTAGGCTATTGCACAGTAAAGAGTCTTGTGTAGACACCCCACCCTGAGTATCTAATTCCAAACTGGAGAGGTACATGGGGTTTGGGGGGTCACAGAGAAAAAACCTGGCTCTGGTAGTGGGGTGAGGGAGTCTTATGACAGAAGTGCAAGGGTATCACAGTAGCAGACCCTATGCCCCTGGACCAATGTGAAACAGAAACAGCAAATGCTTCTAAATAGTATGAAGGGCAAAGATTTTAGGCTGGCATCTTTTACTGGATTGAACTACAGTCTCTTGCATAATCTTTGTGTTTCACGTAAATCCTGGACTATCATGACTACGTCACTCTAACACCACCATAACAACTAAATAATACCTCATTCGAACAGATACTTGGTGGAGTTCTTTGGGCAGGGACAAACATTACACATAAACCAGTTTAAGTAATCAGAAATTGGTTTAAACCTATAACAGAACAGATGTTCAGTGCACATAAACGAGTTTAAAAATGGCTGAAACTGGTTTGAGATAATCCTGGTTGAATGTAGTATCAGACTTAATCTATTTGTGTTAAAACAGTTTATACAATGTCTGTTCCAGATTCCTTGCTGGTTGAAATTAAACCAGACTCCCCCAGCATCTCAGCATGTTCTCTGGGCTGGACAGGGCTCTCTGCTCCACAGCAGAGCTGGCTCCTCCCCTTTGCCCCCTAGCTGGAGCTCAGCAAAGACTGCAGGCATCTGGCTGGCTTCCTCCTGCTCCCCCTTTCCCTCCCCATCCCCTCTGCCTTACTCAGACACACAGCATTAGCTACTAGGCCACACGCTGCTTATGGTCCATGCTGTGGCAGATAGGACAAAGGCAGAATCAGCAGGTAGCTGGTAATGTTCCTCTGATATCTGTTGTTTTCTTAAAAGGGTGATAAACACTGAGTTAGGGGTGATAAACACTGTGATATCATTATCTATTCCCTGCTCGGCTGATCAGAAGTGGGGAACCCCTCCCTAATCAGAGCATCCTGCTGGTGCCTGGCCACACCCTCACCTCCGTTCAGCACTATGGAAGGGAAGGGAAGGCTGCTTGAGCACCCCTTGCCTTCTAGCCTAAGCCACTACAGGCATATACCTGCATTTCTGGAATGGCTGTACAGTTACAAACTTATTCAGCCTAGCCAGGTTAGACTATCCTGCAAAGATTGAATCAATTCAGGCTCAGGCTTTTTGAATGTCTATCCCTAGCCTTTGGCAGCTTTTTTGGGATGCTTTGTGTGTCTGTATTGCTTGCCCTTGGAAAAACTTTAGAGGTATTTGAACTGCTTCAGATGTGACATCTGTATGCAATTCTAGAGAAAACACAACATTAATTATCCACTTCATTGCTGTTGTCCACAAAAGCAGAGTGTAGTCAGGACACTGAGCTCATGAGCCACCTGAGAGCACAGAGAAAATGGCTGCCTGAGGGACAAGTTCTTGGGACTGTGGTTGCCTGTGACACTAATTGTTGCTGTGTTTTTGGGCTCCAATACTTGATTGTTCTGTCCCTTATTGTAAGGGGCAACACATGGACACTAGAGCTCCAGGACATGGGCATTAATTTGTTTTATTATTCTCTTTAATACAGGAAAGAAATATGCATTTCCAAGGTTAAGTACAGACAGTCAAAAAGCCTGAGGCTGAATCAATTCAATTTTTGCAGGTTAGTTTAAACTGCATAGATTGAACTGATAAGCAAGTGAATGGACAGTCACTTGATTTTGGAAATGCAGCCATATGCCTGCAGTGGCACAGGCCAGATGCTGGGTGGTGCTAAAGCATGTTTTTCTGCTGAGCTAAAGCACACAGCTTGGGCCAGGGCTAGTCCACTCAACCTGCAAGGGGGGCTTGTGAGTGAGGTGCAAAGCATGTTGGGATGCTTGGGAACTGAGTTAACTCGACTCTGGAAGGGATCTGGGACAGAAGTTCAATAAACCAATTTAACCTAAATCAGTTAAGTCTGATACTACATCCATCCAAGTTTATCTTAAATTAGATTTGAATATTTCAGAAGCGGTTTGTGTGTAGTGAACTTCTGTTGTGTTACAGATTTGAGCCACTTTCTGATCACTTATACCAGTTTATGTGGAATTTCTGTCCCTAGCCCACACATACACTTTCACTTCATCACTACTCTAAAAAATGATAAAAAATGGTCCGTACTGCAAGTATGTACTGCACATCAGTAATAATTTAATTATATCATATATGGGACCTCCTCATCCCCTATCATCAAAAAATAAAGATAACTTTGTTTGCCCCTAGCTACTAATTTGTGAATATGCTACTTTACTTGAGCAGTGTGTTAGGGTTTTTTTTGTCCTGGTGAGATCAGGCAATTTGGTTTGTGTACAACAGGTCTGTTTGTGGGATTACTATGTGATTGTGCTCTGTCAGAATACCCTAGAGCCTGCTGTGTAATTCCTATCTTCTTCTCAATTGTATGATTATCTTAAATTCAATAAAAAAAGAAAGTTTAAGAAAAAGGGTGTGTAAACGAGACATGTCAAAGAAAGGGCATACTGGGAGCACATATTTTACTGTGCTTTATGTGAGAATTTAGAGCGTTTCCCAATAAGTAGGTATTTACCACACAGTGTGCCAGAAACATACTCTAATGTGTAATGTGAAGATTTGTACTTTTTCTATATATTTCAAAAAAAGCAAGCGCATTCTCTAAAGTTGGAACATTTTACTCTTTTTTCTTCTCCCACAACAGAACCCACTCCCCCCCACCCTTATAATTTCCTTAATTTTACTGATTCTGCTTGGGAAGGCAGGAGGGGGAGTGAAAACGGTGGGTATGAATGGATATGTTTGATGAAAAGTGCCAAAAATAACTAAAGAATACTTGCCTCATCTTTGGGTTCTAGAGGAAAAACAACAATACTCACAAAAATGAGGGTGGTGGGCTGCACAGTGGTTGCTTGCTCTGTCAATCATGAACTTACTCTGTGCCAGGCTAATCTTTCTGGCATAATTCAGAGAAGCCTGCAGACTGCTTTAACCTGTGCTGCATGCTGACAGTCCCATACACTGGGCTCCATACACTGGCTGGGACTAAGCAGCTAGAAAATAAGGTACAAAGGCATCTTTGACCATGCTCTTTCCCTTGGGCATAGCTTCTCAGAAAGCGGAGAGAGCCATATTCTAACATTTCCCCTACACCACGGAATCTTTTCATGGCTAATAATGCTGGTTTAAAACTAGAATTAATTACAGGTCTAGCAAGAAATGAACAACCCATACCAGAGGAGCTGTGCTTTTAGATCTTTCTCTAAAACCAAATGAACACAGGATTGAGAGCTGCTCATGACAAAAAACATTTAACTGAATAAGGAGCCATGCACAGTTGCTCTATGAGTTAAGCATTTAAAAAAGGAATTAAAAAGGATCCCTCCAAACACTAAACAGTTTTATTCAATTAAAAAAGTAGGGCAGATCTGGTCTTTGCTGTCACTTCAATGTGGACAATTCTTACATTCTGTAATGTATTCAGAGTCAACTTAAAACAACAAAAATATAAGTTAAATACTTGTATGCGCTTCCTTTTATTACAATCAGATTACACCTAAGTAAGGTGTTAAGTAACAGCTTTCTTGAGGTGGGAATAGAATGAAACATTGACTACTTAACTTTAAAATCTGCTGTTTTTGCACAGGATTAGGTAACAAAGAAATTACCATTATTGACAAAAAGCTGGGATTTAACAGAGAAGAAAATCCTTATGGCACTTGGTCTTACAAATCACTATAAACGCACTGCAATAATCTTATACTATTAATCCCTCTTCCAATGCTGTTCCTAATGGGGAGTCTTATTTCCTACTGTAGAACATTGAACTAATTACCAAGATTTATATCTTATATTATTTATATAAGTACAAACTCCTGTGCTAGCATAAACAATTTAGTATCTGTTCCATGAAGAGTAGACTTTGAAAAATTAATATGAGAAATGTATAGAAATTTTAATGAATGTTCATACTGATAAAAGCTGAAGGGCCAGTTCACAGAGGCAAATGGGAACTAGTTTGTTGATGGACTGTGTACCTATAGCAGAAAGAAAACCAGGGTCTTCATTAACTGAGGTTTTCTTTGGTAACCTCTATTCCCCTTGCAGAAGGGAAGGGGGAAAGGAAGACAAAGTGGGAATTTTTTTAAAAAAAGAGGTGAGTCCAAGAAGAAAGCTGAGAAGAGGCTACACTTACTGGTTATGTGGTAGAAAACCTGTAACCTCACACGGGTTTCAATTAAGTATCTTGTATATGAGAAGGATGGAGGGCATGCTGCACCGTTTTCCACCAATAAATTAATAATGCTGCAGCCTGCCTCTTCAATCTTGTGTCTATTGTCAATTACCTGCAGGATCTTATCAATCATTCAATGTAAAAAATATGCCCCTCATATTGTACCCTTTTGAATACCTTTAGCCATTGTGAAAGCCATATACCAGACTTTCCTTCAAACATTGGCTTTCTCCTTGAGACAAAGAATCATTATTTATAGCACATCAAAAAGCTGATATGCAAACATAGCCACAACCACATTCCTCAAAAATATCACATCGTTGGCCAAACATATTCTCTCTATTTCTGGTTTCCTCAGAATGACTATAAGTAATTCTTGGATCATTATAGTTCAGCTATGTATTGAGAGAGTATCCTGAAAGAGTACAATTCTTATTTTGGTTATTATTAATTAGCTCAATCATCATACCTCTGTCTGAAGATTGAATTTTGCTGATCTACATATAAAAAAAATCAAAAAAAATAAATATTTAATGGGTGGGTTGGAATAAAAAACTTGAGATATATCAGATCATTTTATACATATATAATACATACACTTATTTAGAAGGTGTATGTTTAATCTCCTGCTCTTCAGTCCTTTATATGATGCTCATATTCTTAGACTGTCAGTAATTTGAGGCTGTGTCTAGATCTATGCTAGTATAGCACCTAGAAAAACAGGATCCCAATCACAGATTATAGCTCAAACTATTATCATAAAACAATAATAATAAAAAAGAATTCAATTAAATCAACTGTCTCCAAAACTATGAAGTAAAACTTTCCTTAAAAAGTTTGCTTTTTAAATAACAGCCATTTCAAAGTATTAACTCAAAACCACAAAGCAATATTGCCTTTTTTTCCTATCAACTCAGAGAAGAAATAAAGCAGCAGAATTTATGTAATAAGCTATTCTATGTTGTTGCAAATTTTGAAGGGCAAAAAAAATACTTTGTGCACATTTAATATAGTTTTCATAAGTCATTTTCTGTCTTGGAGATCTAAAACACAAGACAGGATGGCTACTGGGTTTATATATACCACTATACAAACACAAGTTTATATCCCTTTGTCTCATCAATAATATATTGTATGTTATAGTGTTTTCAAGCAATAAAATATCTGCAAAATCTGGCTCCACATGAATCTTTAAATGCAATAAGGTTAAAGGTTTTTCAAAGTACACTGTTATGTATTACAAAAATTCTAAAACATATTGCTAAATGTTGCAGTTCAGTTTCAATTATGTGGTGGCACACACTGAATATGAAAAAGGCGGCAGTATTTTATTTACTCCACGTCCGAGCTGCAAGAGTTCAGGGTCCTACTTTTTAATGAAAAATCAGCACTAATGAATAGCTGAAACACATAATTGTATGGAACTACTGGAACCATTCATCGCTGGAAAAAATGTAAGAGGACCTATTACTTCTTTTACACAGATCATCTTTAATCCAGCTTTTTTATTCTAAGGAATGAAGCAATCCATCTACATCTTCAATAATAAATCCTATACTTTTACAAGGCTTCATTTATCACAAACAATGAAAAAAATATAGAAAGAAAAATCAATACATGTGGCAGTTTAGTCCAGCAAAGGGTTTTCTTAAAGAGAAACCTCAGTCAAGGTTGAAAGAGCAATTAATGCAGTCTCAAAAATCTGGGCCATTCTGATAGAGTTCAGTTAACATGTGGCAGAAGTAATCATCCACTTGTGAAAATGATTTTCAGTTCATTCTCAAACACCTTTCAGACACTCATGATCCCATTTAACTGACAACAATACAGGCTATCTGTGGGCATCATTGCATTCGATGTGAGAACCAATAGGGACCAAATGCCCACAGGCACTTTCAGTCATCACTGCACGTTCTGTGTTGCCTGCATAAAAGAAATCTTTCTTGAACTGCATTCCTGCTTTTATTTAACCCCACAAGATTAAGCCATTTTTTTTGTCTTCTGTTGAGGATGAGAGAGAAAACTGATTCAAGACAACAATATGACCTGGGTCATCAGATGCCTAGCAGTAAACATTCTCAGATACGTTTTAGTACTCTCTGTGCTCTTGAGAAAGAAAAGTAAATAAACCTTCAATAAATGGAAGAAGAAAAAAACCCCAGCCCAAACTTCTAATATAATTAATGACATAAAAGGACATAGAAAACTTAAGTAATGTTGTCAAGTAATCCAAGCAGCAAAATTGAAGAAAAATATTTTTGTTTATTTCAATGAGCAACAGGAATACATTTTTTTCCTCCTAAGAATTTATTTTCATTCATTCTTACAAGCTTTTAGTTTTATTTACATTTCATTGTATGCCCAGCATTTTGATTAATAAAGACACATGGAAGCATCCAAATATTCTTACATTCATTCTTCTTACAATTCATTCTTACATTCAGATACATGCCGTATTTCACCAGTTTTTGTTGCATTCAATATCACTTCAGCATTACTGAATAAGTGGGAGCGTCTACATGAGATTCTTGCTGCATTAGCCTAATAATACTGCACAGTAGTGTGTCAAGGCAAAAAGCATGCTAATAGTCTATTGGGTATGTTATTAGGCTAATGCGCAGTAAGTGTCACTAAATAACTATGTGCTGGCACTACTGTGTAGAAACTCTAGGTACTGTGAATTTAATTACTACTTTATTAAGGAAGTACTAAACTAAATGCACAGTAAAGAATGTGCATCCTGTATCAAGATGTATCCTGTATCTTGTACTTGTATCAACTGGGCAATAAATATGATAGCTTGATAATAAAAAATTACCCTACGTAGTATTCAATAAAATAAATTAGATATACGAATTAAGAAAGTTCATGAAAGGAAATCTGTCAATTTTGAAAGGACTGCCAAGGTGATAAAAATGATAGTCATGCATAACAAATATGGAATACTGCTATAAAATGAAGTATGATAACATCTATAATTGGCTGATTATAAAGGCTTTCTACTTTCCATTTATATGAAAAAATAGTTGAGTCAAAACTGCTTTTTTAAGTGAAGATGCACGATTGTCCTTCGTTAATTAGTTTCTCAAGCAGGGGATATTACTGGAGTTACCAGTGAATGATCCCATAGCAACAGAATCTATGAAAGGTCCCTGCCCAACCCAAACGTCCATTCAGACTGTTCTGACTTTCTTTTGGAGCTGAATTTCATCATCCGGAATACTGTAACAGCCAGATTAGACTACTGCAAAGTACCCTAACAAGGCTACACTTTATATTAGGGCTGTCCAACTCACCCAAAAGGGGTAAAGTTGCAGTCTCCAGGGTACTGCCCAGCCATCCCTACTCCCATTGCTACAGTTGCAACAGCAGCTAGAGTCACTGGATTCCCCCCTCCTTCTCCCAGCTGCTGCTTACTGCCATGCCCAGAGAGCAGAGTAGAGCAAGAGTAGTGCAGAGCATTGCACAGGTGCCAGGGCTGGAGAGGGGAAATTGCATCCATACAGTGCAGTAGTGGTGGGGGGCAGGGGTACTGATGTAGGCACACAGTGCAACAGGGGGGTAGAGGGAAACATCTATGTGGCACAGCCTGGTGACCTGTGCCTCATGTATTGGTAGCCTCCACTGGTGTGGACTGTGGGGTACTTAGACATTGAATAGCCTTGCCTTATATCATAGAATCAAAGAAAACAGGTTGGCAGCGACCTCTGGAAGTCATCTCATGCTTCTCAAATTTTTTTGTACCAGGATGCATTTTTTAACATCAAAGGTCATTTCTGATTCAGTAAATAGTTTAAGTAGAAACCACCCCCTGGCCCTGCCAGTGCCCCTCATTCCCAACCCACAATCCCCTCCCTCCCCACTGGTGCCTCTCACTCACAACCCACTGCCTCCTGCCCCCAGTGTATGGGGCCAGGGGTGGGTGTGCAGGGTGGGGTGTGTGTATGTGTGAGGCACTGGGGGGCATGTGCCCACCCAGATGTGTGTGCTCACAGGCTGGCCTGGCTGGACCAGAATGGGCAGGAGCCACTAACACAGCCCAAAGGGTGGGACCCAGCATGGGAGGGAGAAGCACAGGGGCAAGACTTGTTGCCACTGCTGCCAGAACCCCTATGCCAGCTTTGCTGCCAGTACTGCGAGAAGTAATAGATGGGGGGGCAAGGGAAGGTCTCCTGGTGCCAGCTGCTCATGTGTTGGGCCTCAGCTTTATTGTGCTGCCAGGACGGGGCTTCTGCTGCCACCACCACTCCTCTCAGCCCACCACCCCACTTCTGCTCCGGGGTAGAGCCATGGCCTGAGGGGAGCAGCAGTGATAACTAGGCCAGGACAGTGGGATAGAGCTGTGGCCTAGTGTGTGCGCGGCTGGCAGGGGGAGGAGGTGATGGCAGTAACATCCCCCTCCACCTACCTGTTACTTCTTGCACTACTAGCAGCATGGCTGATGCAGAGATCCCAGTGGCAGTGCTGGCAGCAACAAGTCTCGCTGCCCTGCTCTACCCTTCTACACCAGGTCTTGCCTGGTGGGCCACAGATGCAGCTTTTGCCCTTGCTGGTCCAACCAGGCATCAGTCCTGTGCTTGCTGTGGGCACACAACTCTGGGAGGGCATAAGCTCCCTCATGGTCCTCCTAATTCATCCCCTTTGTCCCCCCTGCCCTCCTGACATGCATTGTCTATGCTCCCCTCATCACTTCACAGTGGGGAGCTGCTCTTCATGCTGTCTGACTGCTATGTGCATGTGTCCCTCCTTGCAGGCTGGAATTTTGTCAGCCTGCAAGAGGAAACCCTCAGTTTTCTATGTCTTTCTCTTAGGCCATGATGGAATCTAATGTACAATTCCCCAATTGCACCTCCTGCCAAGCATGTGTGACATGGTAGGTGGTGCAATTGTTGGGATCATGCATCAGATCCCACCGCACCTTTATCTACATGTACTGAGAGGCTACACTTCTATGGTTCATTGTGTCCAAACCAACTCTTTCTAAATATCCATGATGATGGATGGTGCTGATGAGTTGCATCAAGTTGTGCTAAGGCATTGAAAATGTTATTGTATGTTTCAACCCTATTCATGATTCTAAAAGATGCATAGAATTCACAGTAGTAGGCCACGTCAGCATTTTCAATCAATTTGTGCATGTCAAAGACATTCAGTGTGCTATAATCTCTTGTAACTATATTTTAAAAATTGCAGTGCTTAGATTTTTGCAAAAATCCCAAAAGAAAATTAAGTAAAAGAAATATTTTAAAACAACAGAACGGTTTCAGAACACATCAATGCAACTAGAAAATTCCAAGTTAACTCTCATTATTTCCTAATAGAAATATTACCTGGCAATTTAACAGTACTTTACAAAATTTAACTAATTACTCCTCACAATATACGCAGTAAGGTAGGTAAGTACTATTACCTCACTTTTTAAGGGTGAAAAAACCGAGAGAGAAAAGTTTAGAGAACTGCTCCAAAACAAAGAAGGAATCTGTGTTATGGCTGAAACTAGGATTCAAGAGTTCTTCAGTCCTGTGCTTTGACCACTAGACTGAATTGTAAAGACTTAGCCCTCCTCCTTTACAGATGTCAAGTAAATAACTGAAAATCATAAACACAATATATACGCGCAGTAAAATAAGCTTTTCAGGGTATGGTTTTTGTCTTCTTATTGGTTTGTGAAGAGTTTAAGTTGTTCTCAGTATCATAAAAACAGCAGCAGCACCTATACACAAGGCATTTAAAAGTGAATAATTTGATGGGTACTGTGTATCATGGGTATGAAACTCAACAGGACCCCTGAATTGGATCTGGACCCAGCACTGGCATACTGAAGAGCAGTGATGCAGGGATTAACATAGTTGTTGTTTACTGTCCCTACTACCATACATATTCTCAATAGGGCTTTGCAGCTGGGAATTTGGCAGTGGGCTCTGTCCCTGCTCACTCTGCCCTCAAATTCCTAGCCCCTTTAGAAGCTCCACAGGCTATATCTTTGACACCCATGATGTACTGAAACATTTAGAAATATAGGCATTGTATCAGAAATATAGTCATACTCATCACTCATTTCTGGTAGTCTGAAGAAGGTAGATATTCTAAAGTTTACTAGTTTCTTCTGAGTCAGTTATAACAGGGAATTGTTACAATTGACCATGTATACACTTTCTGAACTTCAATGACAACTTAAATTTATAGGCAACCATGATTCCAAAGATTTTGAAGTGCTTGATGATGACACTAACAGACAGGCTTCATTTCACTTACTTGCTAAAGCCCTTACATTATTTGCAGCGATACTATAAGGCTTATTGAGGAAAGGCTGAAAAAGCTGAGGCAGTGATTTCCAACCAGGGTGTTACAGCACACTGAGGTGCTTCTAGATCCACTGAAGGGTGCCATGAGTTGTGAGGAGGCAAGTGAGGTAGGAGGAGATATGGAGATAAGCTAAGGCTCAGACTTGTCCCTACCTGTGTGATCCACTAGCTGCACTGCCTGGCCCCCCTACAAGGAGATAAGCACTGTAATATATACATTATTTTTTAAATTGGATACCACTCGATTTGTAAAAGGTACAGAGAGGTGCCTCAAGTCCAGTGAGGGGTACTTTGAACCCAAAAAGGTTGAGAACCACTAAACTAGGGTTTATTTAGTCTGGAGAAGAGAGGAATGATGGACAATTTGATAACAGTCTTCAAATACCTGGAGGGCAATTAGAGAGTGAACAGAGATGGGCTTTTTTCTTTGGCTATGGGGGACAGGACTAGGAGTAAAGGTCTCAAGCTGCAGCAGAAGATATTTAGGTTGGAGTTTAGGAGGAACTTTCTGACTATGAGAAAAGTGAAGTATTAAAACAGGCTACCTAGAGAGGTTGTGGAATCTTAATCCCTGAAAATTTTCAAAAGCAGTTTAGACAGACACTTGGCTGGAATGGTTTAGTCAGGGATGACCCTCCCTTGGGCAGGCGGTTGGACTATATGACCTTGTGAGGTCCTTCCAGCCCTACTTTCCTGTGATCCCATAACACCATCTAGGTCAAAAAGGTGGAGATTTTCTTATGTAAGTAAAAAACATTGAGACTTTTAGACAGGCAAAACAGAATTATCTCCTTCGAATTTAGCCAAGACACGCCAGCTCAAAGACCCACTTGTTTGTGCATGGGTGGGGGGAAGGTTCCATTCAAAATAAATAAGAAAACATCATATTACCCCAAATATAAGAGTAAATTTAAAGCACAGCAGAGGGAATCATACACCTTGTGTACTTTTGGGACAACAGGTTTAACAACTCTCAGCTGCCGGATGCACTTTGTTACCCAACCTAATGAAATCAGTGAAGACAAACTTCTGGCGAATACAAACTCTACCAAACAAAAGAAAAACACAGCACATTTATACATACACAACACATACATATAAATGATCAACTTGTACTTCAAAAGAGGTAGTAAGTGAAGCTTAACTAAAATAATTATCTGCAAAGAAGAAAATATTACTCTGGGTGACTATTTGTGAGGGACCTAAATAACAGAAAAGCAGAAGCATATTCTGCTCTTCTTGCAGGTTTCTTCAGAGGAAAAGGGTACACACATGCAAATTTTAGAAATCTGTAAGACTGTTATTGCTCATAAATATTAATTAAATGGAGGGTGTACCTTTACTTTATGGACTAGGGTTGAAAAACATCTTCTGTATTGATAATATCCTAGGAATTACTTAAATTTTCCTATAGTTTACTTTGTTTCCCAGACAAGGTCTCATATTTTAGAACACTCCTGTTTCAGCTTAAAGGGTTGAATAGAACTTCTTTGCAACCCCTGAATACCACTTCTAAATCAACAGAAGAGGTGCTGTAGAGTGACAAAAGGCACTCCCTGTTCCAGAAGTTGAGTGGACTGCCTCAATTGCATTCTAGCCTCTCAAATTGGAAAGGAAAGGAATGGAACCAGACACTGACTCTCATAGCAATATAAAGAAAGTGGCTGGTCTGTTTCCATAAAATAGTGTTTTCATTGTGTGGTCCACGCCTAAGAGAAGCTCTATCATGGGACTATCTTTCAGTCACTGGCAGAAAGATTTTGTGACAGCTGTAGAAGTTTCTTGCACTGAAAAATAAAAATTGGGAACTATATTTTAGACATGTTTAATACGTGGAACCAAGGTCGAAAGCTTCTAGTGACCAACCAGTTCTTTGCAAACTTCATTTTAAGAAATCTTGTTATTGAAATCCATGATTGGTAGTATTTTTAAAGGTATTAGAACAGTACAAGAATGTATGCATAGGTGTGCTCGTATCACTTAGATTCTTTTCAAAAATCTTACTGTTAGTAATAATTTCATTGTTTATTCTTTCAGCTTGTACACTTACATAATGAACAAACAAAATGTACTTAAAATATTCCTCCTAGAAATATACAGAAATGAGTAACTTGAAACTGACAGTTTCTTCAGAAATTAATTTGTATGATGAAAAATTAGGTCCTTTCTACAACATTATTAAACAGCCTTATATAATTTCAGGAAAGGATAACATTCCCTACTAAAATGATCAAAAATCCACAGTAATAACCTTCTATTTGGGGTTCTTCTGTAATGTAATAGCCTGTGTATTATATACTAAAAATAGACTTGTTTTGAATATGTTGCATTTATTGGCACATTGGTAAAGGATTGCAGTGATGGCTGATATAGAAAAACAAAATAGACAAGAAAAATACAAGCCACAGCATCACTTCAATTTGGTCTTTTTCAAATACTATTTTACTTCACAGGAAATTTAAATAATGTTACATATTCTCTATTGTGCCTATCCTGAAACACCTAAACTCAAACACATTCACACAAGTATAGGTTAATATACTTGCATTTGAGGGAACATGGAATTTATTACTTGTTGAGAGAATGCCAGAGCCATCTCTTGGAGAATGAATATTACTACAGAGATCCCTACAAGCAAGGCTCAATCCCTTTATAATTTTAAAATATGCATGGTGATACAGATAAAGGGATTCTATAGATCATGTAGATTTATAGAGTACATTATACTAGTATATATTATACTATACTATAAATTGTCAATTCCAGGGAAGCTAAGCAGACAAAAGGAAAAGTAAAACGACGGCAATGAAGTCACTAAAGGGTTATGTGCTGCATTCTTTCTGGAACAGAGAGCACATAAAATTCCATTTTTAAGTTCCACAAATATTTTCTTCTTAATGAAATGTACATGTAAATTGAAATATTGTAAAACATCTTTTTTGCAATGTAAAAATGGTGGTGTTTTTGCTATCTTTTACAACAGGATAAACCCTCAAAATGTTTTTGTATTGTCAAATTATGTCGTTCAAGGTTTAGACTGAGATTTTCAAGCCAGACTCATCCAAAAACTCTTTTCTACATAGTGGGCATGTCTACACATGCTCATTTACTATGCAGTAACCAAAATTTCTGTGCAGTATGGATGCACAATTGCACATTTACATGTGTACGCTCTTATATTGCGCAGTAAATATGGCAACTTATGCTAACTTGAGTGTAAACTTGATACTTACATCATGCCTGAGTAGCTACTGCACAGTAAAGCACACGTAGACACGTTACTGCACAGTAACCCAGGGCACCTCCCTGCTGGGTCTGCCCAGTCACTAGGGAGGCTGCCCTGAGCCCAGCTCCAGGGCTTCTGGCTGCCCACCTCTCCTGGCATCAGTTTGGGACTAAAGTTAGTCCCAAGGGCTGGCAGTCATGTGGCCAGAGGCTGGAGCTCCCCCTGGTGGCCACAGAGGCACATTGAGGGCTACTCTAATTTGGGACTAAATTTAGTCCCAGGTCGCCTGCATATGTATATGCCAGCCTATTCCCACTTACTGCACAGAACTTCTTGCGCAGTAAATTTAAGCTGGCATAAATGCATGTATAAACATGCCCAATGAGGCCACTTTTCAACCTGGCTATCTAGATGTATCCTTCTTTTATTTAGCAACTTTGGAAGAGTAAAGTACTGCTCTCTGAATCTTCCCTACCACCTGTTTGGGTTGTTACCCCCAGACTGGATGCACACGGCCTAGTAAGTCTGAGAGAAGGCGGGGTAGATTTGCACCTTGAAGGTTAACTAAATCTCTGATTTAGTTAGATTAGCTGTTTTGGCCAAACAAATCTTATAGGTGTAATTAAATCCCTTAGGTAGCCTCAAAATTTGCAACATTTTCCCTGAATTGATGGTATCTGCATTGTGATACACTTTTATTAATATTATGGCTATCTAGGAAAACATATATAACTAGTAAAGTAACTGCTTACGTATACCACTGGTTCTCAACCTTTTTAGACTAAAGACACCATCTACTCCCTCAGAAAATGCCAGGTCTTAGCTTTTACTCCTATTTTGACTATGGAAAAATAATACTGCAGGTCAGAATGGATTTGACACTGTGAATACCCATCTGAAATCTCTGAATGTATCTTGTGATATATAGGTGCATGTATAGGTATTAGCACACCTAATACACTTATCTTGTGCATATATAGGTATTAGCATACTTAATATACTTTATATTGCACAATGTCCTTCAGAAGACCACATGGCACCCTGTTTGATAATCACTGATCCATACTGACCAAGAAAAACTTTATCTTACTTAATATACTTAGCTTTAACTTTGAAAAATCCTATTTGGTTGTGTAGTTTTAACGTAAAAAGTAATTCATGCTTAAAGGTCCCCTCTGTCCACCCCTGTTTCTTTCCTCTAAAATTTAACTATGCTGCCCTCCTGTGGAAGTCAGCATATTCAGCAACAATGAGCAGGAATGTAAAAGAAAAGATTTCAGTTCAATTGTTGCACTAACTAGGTTGCAGTTGATTTGAATAGTATGGACTAAAGTTCTGAAGTAAACAACTTCAGTAAGTAAGTAAGTAAACTTTTCTTAATACGAGACAGAATATTAAGACTATAGCTTATAGCTGTAAGTAGGATAAGTGCAAGATCCTGCATATGGGTCAGAATAATTGCATTCACAAATCACCAGCAATCCCTCACAGTCTAGGACAATTGTCTTCCATGATTGTCTTAACTGTGGGCCCAAAGACGGCTGATGAGGCCTATCTGGAATCAATAAATGCTGTTGCAGCTCAGGCATATGTTTCTGTGAGAAGTGGGTGGCTTTGGGTTTTTGATTTGGTCCGTGACACAGTTTTTGCTGCTCCTGCTTTTCTGTCTCCCATTGTGACTAAGATTTCAAACTACTGAGATCCTTGCAGCAGACATTTTCTTTTTTGGGGTGGTCCTGGGCAATAGTGCCCCATGAGTTGATGTCAATGTTGCATCTTTTTTCAAGTTGGCCCTGAGGCATCCTTGAAATGCTTTCTTTACCCTCGTTTTGAGTGTAAGCTTTGATTGAGTTGGGAGAATGAAACTTGCTTTGGAAATCTGAGGTCAGACATCTAAATGACATGGCCAGCCCAGTGACGCAGATCACTGGATGATCATTGTACGCGGTGTTTGCTTGCAAGAGGACACTAACTTTATTGAATCTGTCTTACCACTGGATTTGAAGAATCTTCCTCAGGCAGCATTCTTCTCTGGCAACTTCAGTTGTCTCCTGTATGTTGTTCACATCTCAATTCCATAAAGTAAGGAAGGTTTGGTTTCAGATCTGATAATTGCAATCTTTGAACACCCATTGTCTCAAGTGTCCAGAAGGCTGCACTAGCACAATGCACATTTAAGTCATTAAATGTGGGACCGAGCCCTGCAGGACCCCACTGACCACACCCTTCCAGGTCGATACTGACCTATCCACTATGGCTCTCTGGGTACGACCCTCTAGCCAATTTGCCACCCAACGGACTGTGCAGTCAACCAAGTCACAGCCTCTTAACTTGTTCACCAGTATGGGGTGGGATACCACATCAAAGGCCTTCCTGAAGTCTAAGTAAACAACGTCAACCCCTACTCCTGCATCCAGGTGTTTTGTAACCTGGTCATAAAAAGAGACTAGATTAGTCAGGCATGATCTACCTGCTATGAACCCATGCTGATTTCCCCTCAGCATAATTTTTCCTGCCGGGCTCTCGCAAATGTGAGCCTTGATAATTTTTTCAAAGACTTTGCCTAAGATGGAGGTGAGACCGAGTGGCTTATAGTTACCTGGGTCCTCCTTCCTCCCATTCTTGAAAATGGGGACCACACTGGCCCTTTTCCAGTCCTCCAGGACCTGGCCTGTGTGCCACGAGTATTCAAATATTCCCGCCAGTGGCTGCGCAATGACATCAGCCAGTGCCTTCAGTACCCTTGGATGGAGCTCATCTGGGCCTGCCGACTTAAACATATCCAGTTCTTCCAAGTGCCTCTGCACCATCTCAGGGTCTACGCATGGTAGGATGGCGTCCTGCTGCCGCCGCCTCTCTATAATCCCAGTGTGAGCCTTGTCTTGCCCCTTGCTTAGGAACACTGAGGCAAAGAACTCCTCGAGGAGTTCGGCCTTGTCCCCCCTATCTGTCACCAATTGCTTATGCCCATTTAGTAGAGGTCCTATTCCACCCTGGGACTTCCTTTTACTCCCTATACAGTTATACAGCAATTTTTTGTTATCCTTAATTTGTCAGAAAGAAGTTGGTCAAGGCTGGCATATCATCCTTGGTTTCACTGATGGTGTTAAAAGTCAGGGCATATGTGCTGATGAGTGGCATATTGGCTCCCTGTCAGTTTAATACAGCCTGGAGATTAAGTGGTTGGGCTGCAGTACTGCAGAGAAGGACCTGTGAGTTGCAGTGGACCACAAAGTGAATATGAACCAACACTCTGTTCTTGTTATAAAAAAGGCCAACAGCATAATGATTGTTTTCCATGTCTTCCATGTCTTAATAGGTTGTATTAACAGGAATGTCACTTGCAAAGCAAGGGAAGTGATTCTTTCATTCTAGTCAGCACTGGTAAGGCTGCCTCCCCTGTAGTA
Organism: Caiman crocodilus; assembly: GCA_030014935.1. NCBI lineage: Eukaryota > Metazoa > Chordata > Crocodylia > Alligatoridae > Caiman > Caiman crocodilus. The sequence goes on from JAGPOW010001296.1 coordinate 101,704,721, forward strand.
TTGTGTCCAGTTTGGGGCCTCACACTTCCAGAAGGATGTGGCCAGCTTGTAGAGTCCAGTAGATAGCAACAAAAATGGTTAGGGCCTGGAAAGGAGAACTTAAGAAGAAAGAATGAAAAAAAACCCTAGGGTTAGTAAGTCTGGAAGAGAGAAGATGAGGGATGATTTAGCAAGGCATTAAATACCTGAAGAGCAATTATAGAGATAATGGAGATGGGCTTTTCTCTGTGGCCATAGGAGACAGGACTATTAGCAATGGCCTCAAGATGAAGCAGGGGATATTTTGACTGGAAATTAAGAGGAATTTCCTGACTACAGAGCAGTCAAGCATTGGGACAGGCTACCTAGAGAAACTGTGGAATATCCATCCTTGAAAGTTTTCAGCAGCAGGTTAGACAGATACTTGGCTGGGATGGTTTAGTCAGGGAGATCCTGTTTTGAGCAGGGGCTAGACTAGATCAAAGAATCATAGGAATGTAGGGCCAGAAGGGAACTCATGATGTCATCTAATCCAGCCTACTGAGGATGACCTCTTGAAGTCCCTCCCAGCCTTTCTCTCCTATGATCCTATAGCTGTCTTCTCTAATGCAAATCTTCAACTGAGGGAAACACAGATAATGCAGCATACCTTTTCATTTTTCACCACAGAGAGAGCTTAACAGATTTTTCCACACAGACAAATTTTGGACAAAAGCTAATTTCTTTTTCATCTTTGTAAATGTCTTCTGATGAGTTCTTAAGTGTATACAATGTTTTTGGGTCCATTTCCATGCCTATGACTCTCCTGGGCCAACTCCATTGTCAATGAATCTCTCAGTAGTGCTGCAGAACAATTCTCTTTGCAGTGATTTCCACATTTGCAGATATATCTAGCCTTTTCCTCTATGTGGATCAGTAACCTTACAAGTCCTTTACTGAAAACACTGCCAAAAGTGAAGAACTTACTAATTACCACTATAATCATCAGTATATTTACAGCATATAGATTGCGCACACATACAAATACACAACTATTTGAAACTATTTTGAATTTCTTTTTGAAAGTGAGTAGATTTCAAGTTAACAGTGCATCTTACTATTCTACAACCAGTTTATTTTGTGAGGGCAAAGAACAACTTGCATTATAACCCATTTACTCCCAAATAAGAACAGACCATAAAACTCATGTAACTTATGCAAAAGTATTTCAGATCAAATGGATTTTCATTAATTTCAGTTTCTAACGTGTTCTATAACAAAATATGATTGCAAAGTAATATTATGTAAAAATCGTGCCTCATACAATGCGAAGTCAGGTTCTTCTTAGCGCTCACTATGATACACGGTCATAAAAGTCAGTTCTACTAGTCTAAATCACGGGTTTTCAATAGGGAGCTAAGCAGATATCATGATTTTGTAGAGGTACAGCAGCTGAAGTGTCAATTATACAAACACCGATAGCCTTCTTTTAGACGAAATTTACAATGTTAAATTATTTTCTGATTGAAAGTTTAATTCTAAAAGAATGCTTATGAACAGCTCAGTATAATCTTTTTTCTAATAAACTCATCTATTGATTATCTAAAAATACTGATAAATACCAGTTTTACAAGATGCATATTAAGAGCTAATCAAATATATTCTTGAGTGCTAGTCACCCTCTTACTTTTCAAAAAATGCAGAATGAAATGAACTACCAAAACAAGGCTTTTTTGACAAATATTATACATGTTACTGAAAGAGACTGTTAAATTGATAACAATCTCTGAAAAATTTAAAACTACAAAAAATTATAATCTTAAGAAAAAGTAGTAGTAGTCACATGGTATTTCATGCCAATTAACAAAGTTGTTAACATGCTGTGTTAATAAAAAAAGCAATTGACCTAAGTAGTGGGGCTAACTAAATGAAATAAGATAATTAAACGCTTTGCAATAAGTAATAAAAAATTATGGCTGTAAGTGTTTCACAATGTTGTCTTTTTGTTTTCTACTATCTGCTTTTCTGCAGAATTCTAATCAGTTTATCCATATGCATAAGAGATACATACAGTGCAGATGTTAATTTGTTAGTGATAGGAATCAGGTGTTCAATTAAAATTTATCCAGTGTGCAAGAGAAAAACCTAAACCTTCCATTTAGTAGAGCACATGCAGCTCAATTAAAAAAATGAATGTAGTCATTCTAAATGAAATTATACTCTAGCATTCTTTACTGCTGATAACATTTTAAATTTTGCACTATACTTGACTACTTTATTAACTTCATTATTTCATATTCACATCCTTTTAAAATGCTTTGCTTTGAGCATTTAAAGAACTGCTGTTTTAACATGATGTGCAAAATTTAATCTGAATATCATTAAGTATTCACGCCAAACAAGTTGTTGATATCTCTCCTTAGACGCATGCATACATTTGCTTCTTACAGAATTCATGAATGAAACAGAAACAGGTCTAATACATTTTAATGAGTCATGTAAACTAAACATTAAAACCGCTGTAACTATTTGTCCTGACTTTCTTGGCAAGGTAAGGAGGGGGAAGAATACAAACCTGTTTTTTATTTTTAACAGTACTTGTTATGCTGATGTATTTCCTAAATAGCTAGGGTACATAATCTTTACATTGAGGGAAACTCATAAACGGTTCACTTCAGCTAATCTCTATTCATTATTCTTGGAGACTAACTGGTTCAGAGAGGTATGAGCTTTCCTAGACAACTTGTTTTGTCAGATGCTAGAAATGGACCAACCTAAGTAGGTTGTTGCTTATGAAAGATCTGAAACAGTCTCTAGGTGCCACCTCCCCTACTTTCTGCTTGCCTTCAGAATATCATGACTAAACACCTTTGTGTTCATTGTTTGTAATGAACTGATCATGTAAACCACATGGTGCTGGTTGCTAGCCTGTCTCAGCCCAGAAAGGGCTGATATCACATCTGACATCTGTTCCAAGTTCTCTCTTCAGAGAACAGTTTTATTTTCCAAGGGTAATATTGCACAGTAACAGCATACAAAGATTTCCCCTGATCAAGCACAAGGTAGGAAGTCCTTCTTTTTCCAACTCCAGAACCTTCATCTGGGGACATCATGCTTCTCACAACTCTGTCCTCACCCCTCATAGCCTCAACCATGTTTTCACCTATCACTACCTTCTTTTTTAACAAACTGTCAGTTATTTGAAGACTATTATCAAATTATTGCCCTCAGTCTTCTTTTCTGCATATTAAATAGCCCCAGTTGGAAGAACTGCAAGACATATTTCCTAGACCTCTAATCATTTTTGTTGCTTTCTGCTGAACCCTCTCCTTTACACTGGTAACTTCAGGCATGGTAAAATGGTTCTCAGCTAAATTCAGGACCTAATATTGATCTAGGTTTAACTTTAATATAAAGGTAAAACTTCAATGCGAGACAAGGGCATTTCTGCCCCCAAATTTGTTTAACATCCCTCCCAACTACATAGTAGGTTCAATAAAAGATATCGCCACAAGAAAAACCTACGCACCTTGCTGTTTCCATATTTCCTTGACCATCAGTCACAACAGCATTCAAAACCTACCACAGCATCAATAGAGTTCATGAAAGCATTACTATGTAGATGATATGGTGGCTTTTTTAGGATTGTAAGAGTACTACAGTGATGCCCTCAACATAGTGTACGGGGTGCCGGAAGATTTACTATTAAAACATTGGAATATGGAACTACTAACAATACTTCCTGATGTATTAAACTACTCAAAGGACAGCTGATGTGATGAACATCTAGTTGGGCAAAACAAGAGCACAGACCAGGGATACTCTATTGCAATGTTAAAAGCAAATGAAATAACATGAATAGGGTTATGCTACTATGAAAAAAATAGAAATGGTTGGTATACCTTCACAACCTAACAAAATACAAAAATATAGAATATTATTAGTCAAATTTACCCCTATCCTCCCTCAGATTCAGAAGTATTACTAAATGTTATATAATCTGGAAGGATCCATGACTTAAGGTCAATACAGTCTGTGTGAGGAACTACTCTCCTCTTCTGTCACTTAAAGAGAGAGGATTATCTGTGATGAAGGTAGGAAGTACCATTACACTAATAAATGAATATTGATATCCTATCTTAATGCTCTTTATTTTCTGAGAGTTTATTTCTTTTAAAATAAAAATAAGTTGAATTTTATGATCATATACATGACAGATGGGTAGAACAAGTAGAGGCAAGATAGTGTAGGCAGAGAACAAGGTGCCATCTTTCAAGTTAAACACCGGTTCTTTAAGCAAAAAGAGAACTTGGTCGTGTCACAACCAAAAGAAAAAAAAATGTGCCCATGTCACTAACAGGAAATGAAACTTAAAGAAACCCCCCTCCCTCTGTTACTAACAAGAAATGAAACTTAAGTTCTCCCTTCTCTTTCACACACTAATTAGCCAAGAAACACAAGCCAATGCAGCTGGCAACTTGTCATTGCCTCGTTCCTTAATAAAAGTTTGTGCAACTTCTGCCCAAGTCGGAGGACTCTGAACACACACCACAGAGTAACTTGGCGGACTGATCACGCACCGACTCCCTGTCACCGAGTATACCGACATAGCAAAAAGCCCTGCAGGCTCGTAACTCATTCATGGCACCTCGTTTGTCATACCCGTTCAACTGTGACCTGGACACACATGATTAACTGCAACCGGAGCAACGGTAACCAAAGCAAAGCTTCTGCCTGCGTCATACATCACTACCCAGGTGACGTAAGTAATAAAACTTCCTGCAACCATCACACGTTCACGCCTAATTAATTTCCACTCCATCTACAAATCACCCACCTGCCAAGTCGAAAGCCCGAGCGGCGGCCCAGAACGCTGCCACCGGCAACTGCCACATACCAGACAGGTCATGTCATGGTTTCATAGTTTGTAGGGTCGGAAGGGACCTTGACAGATCATCAAGTCCGACCCCCTGCCACAGCAGGAAAAAGCACTGGGGTCAAACGACCCCAGCAAAGTGTTCATCTAACCTCCTCTTAAAGACGCCCAGGGTAGGAGCCAGCACCACTTCTCTTGGAAGTTGGTTCCAGATCCTAACCGCCCTGACTGAAGTAGTGCCTCCTGATGTCTAGTTTAAATCTACCCTCTACCAGCTTGTGACCGTTATTTCTAGTCACTCCTGGTAGTCCTCGGGGAAATAGGGACTCTCCCAATGCCTGCTGGCCCCCCCTGACTAGTTTGTATGTAACAGGCCACTAGATTCCCCCCTCAGCCTTCTCTTGTGGAGTCTGAACAGGTTCAGGTCCCGTAGTCTCTCCTCATAGGACCTGCCCTGCTGATCCCTGATCATGTGGGTGGCTCTCCTCTGGACCCTCTCAATGCTGTCCACATCCCTCCTGAAGTGCAGCACCCAGAACTGGATGCAGTACTCCAACCGCGGCCTGATCAGTGCCGTGTAGAGGGGGAGGATCAACTCCTTGGACCTGCTTGAGATGCATCTGTGGATGCATGACAAGGTGCGGTTGGCCTTCCTGACTGTGCTTCCTGACTGTGTCCCTACACTGCCAGCCCATGTTCATTTTGGCATCAATAATGATTCCAAGATCCTTTTCTGCCTCTGCACTGAAAAGAAGGGAATTCCCCAGCGTGCAGGTATGTTGCTGGTTCTTCCTCCTCAGGTGCAGCACCTTGCACTTGTCAGTGTTGAAACCCATCCTGTTCTCATCTGACCACTTCTGTAACCTGTCTAGATCCAATTACAGCCTATTCCTCCCTTCTAGCATGCCCACATCCCCTACATCTTAGTGTCATCAGCAAATTTGAATAGGGCGCTTTTTACCCCCTTGTCCAAGCTGCTGATGAAGATGTTGAACAGTGCAGGTCTGAGGACTGAGCCCTGGGGGACCCCACTGCCCACATCCCTCCAGGTCTAAAATGACCTGTCCACAACCACTCTCTGGGTGCGACCCTCCAGCCAGTTAGCGACCCATTTGACTATGTAGGTGTTGACACCACAGTCCCCTAGTTTTTTAATGAGAATGGAGTGAGAGACAGTGTCAAAGGCTTTCCTGAAGTCCAGAAAGACTACATTCACTGCTACCCCAGCATCTAAGGATTTTGTGATCTGGTCATAGAAGGCCATCAGGTTGGTCTGACAGGATGTCATCTACCTGTAATATGGATAACTGACAAGTGTAGAAATGTGGCATTTATGTCAAACAAAATATCTCATAAAATTTATATGAAATTCACCAAGCCACAGGAGACCCCCGAGGAAAAGGTCTAAGTTACTCATTACAGCCTCTCCTTCTCTAGCAATGCTTTGCATTCAAGCAGAACAAACAATGTAAAAACAACTGAAAAGCACTGTTCTAATTATGACCTCACATCTGGGTAAGATAAACAAGAACTTTGCTTGTATTACTAAGTGTGGTAAGGATATTAAAATTAGTTATTCTAAGTTAGTGAAGTTACCTACCTCCTCCACTATCAAACAACAGAGTTAAAATGATAAAATATATTCTCTACTATTGTCACAAATGAGTTCAGATTTTGATCTGCACTAAAGCTTTTCCAAAGTTACAGGTATTTTGGAGCGGAGTACGAAGTGTCTCCTGGTAGGGAAAGATGATATCTGGTAGAGAAATTCAGGTCAGCATCTGAAGTCTCCCAAAATTGAATGGATTTGATATTAGGACATTCAGATCAATTTGTAGTCCTCATTGTTGCAAAGCTTAAAATGCTTCTGATATTGTAATACTTTTTTAAAGCTGGGATTAGTCTATAAAAATAATTTAGGAAACAACATTTGATCCACAGGAAAAGTATGGGAACTCTCCAAATCGCATGTCATGTACACCTGGTGACAAAGAAGCCTAATTAACTGCTTTTTTGTTTTATGAGCTCTTTGGATTAAAATGTTTTGCTACAGAACAATGCAACGTTACTTTTTTCCTCCCTCTTCTAATAGTATCTTTGACACCCACAGAATTAAGTTAGCAGCAAGTCCACTTCTCCTGTTTTTTAATAGCTGCTGATAATGAAGCTCAAAATAAGGTTACTGCATAGTGATGTAGAACAACATCCAGTTACAGATTACATCTGGCATTAGACTGTTACAACTATTCACATATATCTTGGCCAGTTTTAACTTTAGACGCAGGGTCTTTCAAATAAAAATACTGCTTTATAATTTAGTCTTTTTGGTCTAAATGTTTTAAAATGTTAATGAAGCTATTAAATATATTAATGAATATATTAATGAAGCTATTACCAGAGAATATTGCTTCATTAAAAACCTTTAAAACATCTGGCATTATATATAGATTTTACTTGTCATACTTTTTAAAAGGTCTGGTACTAGGGGTGTACTGATAGAGGTTTTTTGGGCCCATACTGATGGTTGATTTTTACTGAGCCATTTTGGCTGATACTGATCTGATTGCCAACATGCATACAGGCAGTGTGGACAGTGGCATTTGGCTGGTAAGTCTGTTGTGGGGAAAGGAGCGTGGAGGGTGCAGACTGAGGCCCCTGTGCAGAGCCCAGGTGGGGTGGGACAGAGCTGTGAGTGCCATGCCTGGGAGGCATCCCACCACTTCATGCACCCCAGGAGGGCATGGGGTGCCCCAGATCTGCATGTGGGGTGAAGATGGGCTGGGGCCAGGGTAGTGCCCGGTCCTTCCCAGCAGAGGTCTGGGCCAGTCTTCACTCAGGGCAGGTGGCAGCGGTGCTGGGAAGAGAGATGGGGAAGGGGGGGGGGAACAGGGGCTGCAGCCACCTGAAAATTCACCATAGCCCTGCTCCCAGCACCACTGCCACCTGCCCCGAGTGCAGCCCAGCCTAGGCCCCCACTCAGAAGAGCCCAGCACCTCTCTGGCCCCAGCTTGCACCTGACAGCCCACCCTCGCCCTGCATGCATATCTGGGGATGCATACCCCCTATGCCCTCCCAGGGTGTGCATAGTGACAGGACCCACCCCCTCCCCCCACACCCCAGATGAGCCACTCTTGGCTTCTTCCCACCCCATCGTGGCTGTGCAGCGCCTGCCCTAGCCCTAGCCCTAGCCCTAGCCCCACTCCCTCCCTCAATGTAGGGCCTCAGTTTGCCCCAGCCACATGTCCTTCCCCTCACAACAGACTTACCAGTCAGACCCAACTGCTCTCCATGCTGCCGGGCTGCACTCCTGGCCACCTGCATGCTGCACTGTGGCTGTGTGCATGCACGGGGCATTTATCAGTCACATTAGCCAAAAATAGCTGATTGCCAATACTGTCAATTTTCCTTATAGTGGTGCCGATCCAATATGGAACCAATATATCAGTGTACCTATATCTGATACCAGAAGAATGAGTTTAATTAGTTACATGAATAAACATTTGCAGGAATGGCTCTTTCCTTTTATTCTCAGAAGTAATGGCTATTTTACTTACAACGTGACATTTTAGCTGTTTACTTTAAATAAATTTTGGCACTGCTAGCACTAAGCAAGAATAGTGTCCTGAAGGGACTGCCTTGGGATGGGTCTTTGTTAGGAATGGTGTTCTTTATGCCACTCTCCTTTGCCCTTCCTCCCCTCACCACCAAATCTTTCCCCATGTTAGGTGAAAGGAGATCTACCATATCTGTGTCCCGGGATTTCTCTCACCCACTGCTACAACATCTGGTGGTGGGAATTAGATACAGTCAAGTGACTGGCTCTCATGCAATGACATAAGGGAGTAATGTAGATTCATGATAATTTGCTTCTTTTTTCAGTGGACTCCCTGTTTTACCCCCATCAATACTTAAACTACAATACTGGATTTCTCAGCTACTTGCCAGGAGGGATATTTTACTGCAGCAAAACTTGCCAGAGGCTGTGTGAGGTTAATTTTACCTCCCATCCTCTTGACATCCTCTAGCTTATTGAGAAAACTTGAGGGCAATGGTATCTAATCTGATACTATCCAATATAAGAGTGTTTCAAGGATGTTCATCCAACATAAGGGGAGTAAGAATTATAACTATAGATAATTGTGAAGATAAATCAGAACATCTAGGAGTTCTAAATAAATAGGGTGAGCAGTAACAGTCAGTTGAGCAAGTACAAAATTTGTAAGTTTGTAAATGCCAGAAGCCTAAAAAATAAGATGAGTAAAGTAGAATGCCTGGTATTAAATGGCAACTTCAACATAATAGACATCTCAGAGATTTGATAGAAGGACAATAATTCTAATATAATAGAGGGCTTAGTCTGTCTATCTGTCTCTCCATAACACTTTTGGGCAAATGCATATGCGATGCTGATAGGGCCGGTGGTGATTGGCTGCAGGGGCTCTGCCACTTCAGGCAGGGAGCCAGCAGCCCTGTTACTCCATGGGAGGAAGTGGAGCTGCCAGTGCTGCCTCCTCAGGCAGAAGCCCTGCTGCTCATGCGAGGAGGTGGAGGTGGGTGGGCGGGCAGGGGGAAGGAAGCCGCTATAGCTTCAGGCAGAGGGAAGGCCCACTGCTCCATGGGAGGAGGCAGAAGTGGGTGGGCTGGTGCAGGGGGAGCTACTGCTACCACCACCACCTCAGGCAGAGGGAAACCCCAGTACTCTGTGGGAGGAGGCAGAGGCAAAGACAGGGGGTGGAGAGGGATCTGCTGCTGCTATCTCAGGCTGAGGGAAGTCCTGCTGCTCAGCAAGAGGAGGCAGAGACAGAGATGGGTGGGTGGGTGGTGGGGAGGGAGCTGCCGCTGCTGTTGCCACTGCAGTCACAGGCTCAGGGAAGCCCTGCTGCTCAGCAGGAGGAGGAGGAGGAAGAGGCAGGCAGACTGGGAGGGAGGGAGCTACCACTGCTGCTTCCTCAGGTGGAGGGAAGCCCCACTGCTCCAGGGGAGGAGGCAGAGACAGAGGTGAGTGGGAGGGAGGAGCTGCCACCACCACCTCCTCAGGCAGAGGGAAGCCCTGCTGCTCCATGGGAGGAAGTGGAGGTGGGCGGGGGGGGGGAAGGGACTAAAGGCTGGAGGAGCAGCAGAAGTGTTAGAAGGACTGTTTACATGGCCAGCCTCAATGCATAAGTGAGGGGTGGGGCCATGTAAACACTCCCTTAAACACACCGTCATTCATGATGGGCAAATTGGATAGTCAATGGGATTATGTTTTAACAGGTTACAAACTACATAGGAATGACAGACTTCAACAAGCAAGTGGAGGAGTGGTACTATTAAGGATAGCAAAGATAGTAACAGCATAAAAATTTTACCTCAAAAGAAAACTAACATAGAATCCCTGTGGGAAGAAATTCTGTATTTGAATAAAAAAAATATAATATTAGGATTATACTACCAATCATCTGAACAGGAACATGAAGGTGATTATGAAGTGCTCAGGAAGATTACAGACTCAAATAAAATGGAAAAGGGAACAATAATGGGAGACTTTAATTATTCTCACTAATACACTGAGTAAACACCTCACCAGTGAGAGATTGGGAAATAACATTTCTGGAAGAGATCAATGACTTCTTTCTAAAACAACTCATCTTGAAACCCCCAAGAGGAGAAGCAGTACTACACCTAACCCTGAGTAACACACAGAATCTAGTCCAGGAAGTATCTGTTGGTAAACTGCTTTGTAATAGTGACTATAGCAATCACATTCACCATTTCAGCAGGAGGGAGTAAACTAAAAAAGTCCACCACGCTGATATACAACTTTAGGAAGGGAAATTACACAGAAATAAGGAACTGCCTGCAGGCAGCTTGGAAACTGTTTAAAAATACTATATTAGAGGCTTAGGAAAATTGGATACCACAAATCAGAAAGTGTACTGTAACAGGTCGCCCTCCCCAATGCCATCTTTTGTGTTATCCGAGACCCACGTGGGGCACCATTGGAGTCCCCTTAAGGTTTCTCGTGTCTCACTTTCTACTTGTCTGCCATATATTTATGGAAGTATTATACCAATGTTCTAGTAAGTGGGAGACTGCCTATTGTTTTTTTGCATGTTGGGGTCCCATGCCCCCATGGGTCTTGACCCCTGTCTTTCTCTAGCTAGGCTTCCCCATCTAAACTCACCAGCTAGGGTTTGACTCTGTGGTGCTAGCTCTTTAGTCTTGGGGCTTGTGACTCTCCTTTTTACTCCAAGCTGGAGCCCAGTCTCCCTTGTGCAGAGGCCCATTGACCGGCACCACAGCCAGGGGTAGCAAGTTCAAAGTCAGGCAATAGCCCTGAACCTACACAATCCCAATCCAAATAAATCCCAAACAGAGCCACACCCTGAAGGCAGAACACACTGAAATCTCCAAGTTTGCAGATGATGCTAAATTATTCTGGGTATTCAAGACCCCAAGCTGATGAAAAGGAGCTGCAGAAAGATCTCACCAGGCTAAGTGAATGGACAAAAATATGGCAGATAAACTGACTACCTCCACCCCAGAGTGCTGAGGGAATTAGCAGAGGTTATTGTGGGACCCCTGGCATGGCTCTACGGGTACTCATGGTGGTCTGGCTTTGTGCCAGAGGACTGGAAAAGAGTCAATGTGGTTCCCATTTTCAAAAAAGGGAGGAAGGAGGACCCAGGAAACTATAGGCCAGTTAGTCTTACCTCAGTCCTGGGTAAGCTTTTTGAGAGAATTATCCTGGCGCATGTCTGTGAGGGGCCAGCAGGTGAGATTATGCTTAGGGGCAAGCAACATGGGTTCATTAGAGGCAGATCCTCTCAGACCAACCTGGTAGCCTTCTATGACCAGGTCAGAAAATCCTTAGACGTAGGTGCTGCAGTGGATGTAGTCTTTCTGGAATTTAGGAAGGCCTCCAACACTGCCTCTCACCTGAGTTTCATTAAAAAACTAGGAGACTGTGGAGTCGATACCTACGCAGTCAGATGGGTCACTAGATGGCTGGAGGGTTGTACCCAGAGAGTGGTGGTATACCACCACCCTGTTCAAATTTGCAGATAACACTATGATATGGGGAGAAATGGGCATGCTAGAAGGGAGGAACAGGCTGCAATTGGACCCGGACAGGTTACAGGGGTGGGCAGATGAGAATAGGATGAGTTTCAACACTCACAAGTGCAAGGTGCTGCACCTGGGGAGGAAGAATTAGCAACATACCTACAGGCTGGGGAACTCCCTTCTCTTCCGTGCAGAGGAAGAAAATGATCTTGGAATCATTACTGATGCCAAAACGAACATGGGCAATAGTGTGGGAATGCGGTCAGGAAGGCCAACCGCACCTTGTCATGCATCCACAGATGCATCTTGAGCAGGTCCAAGGAGGTGATCCTTCCCCTCCATGCGACACTGGTCAGGCCACGGTTGGAGTACTGCATCCAGTTTTGGGCGCCGCACTTTTTATCACTAAAAATTTTTTAACACTATCAGGGGTGACGAGAAATATCGGTCACAAGCTGGTAGATGGTAGATTCAGACTAGACATCAGGAGGCACTACTTCACTGTCAGGGCGGCTAGGATCTGGAACCAACTTCCAAGAGAAGTGGTGCTGGCTCCTACCCTG
>JAGPOW010001296.1:101717261-101738389 GCA_030014935.1 Caiman crocodilus
GGACCAATGGTCACAAGTTACTGGAGAGCAGGTTCAGGTTGGACATTAGGAAACACTACTTCACAGTTAGGGTGGCTAGGATGTAGAACCAGCTTCCTACGGAAGTTGTTCTTGCTCCTACCTTGGGCATCTTTAAGAGTAGATTAGATAGGTACTTGGCTGGGGTCCTGTGACCCTGGCACTTGTTCCTGCCATTAGCGGGGGGTCAGACTACATGGCCTGCTTTAGGCCCCTTCTGACCCTAGATACTATGATGGTCTATAAAATCATGTAATGTGTAGACCAAGTGAACAGGAAACCGTGGTTCATCAAGTCCCATAATACTAGAACAAGGCGGCAGGTAGTGAAATTAGTTTTAAACTGCTTACTATTAACAGGAGAAAGTACTTTTTTTTTTTTTTTTTTTACACAATGGATAGTTAAGTTGTGGAATTCATTGCCATAAGGGGTGGTGGAGGCAGATAGTATAGCTGGTTTAAAAAAGGAACTGGATAACTTCATGGATGATGGTATTAATGGCTATTAATTAGAATGGTTGGAGATGTTTCCTCTGGTACCTTTAAACTGATAACAGGGAGAGCCAGGAAGGGTACTGAATAGGGGAGGGATCACTCTAGAGCAATGGTTTTCAACTTTTTTTTTCATTTGTGGACCCCTAAAACATTTTAAATGGAGGTGTGGACCACTTTGGAAAATGTTGAATGGAGGTACAAACCCCTTTGAATTGTCAGTGTGAGTATCTGCATACTTTTGATTGATCATAGGTATCTTTTGTGGTTCCCTTAGACAGTCTGTGGACCCGCAGGGTCTAGACTGCTCTAGAGCTATCTGGTTCAATGCTCTCCCTCTACAGGATACTGGACTAGACAGACCAGCTTTTTTGTCTTGTGCTTTGTTTTACACTCATAAACAGTGGTGCTCAACCTCTAGCCTGTTAGGCAAATGTCACTTGGCCCATGGAGCTCTACCTAAGTCTTAATATTTAGTGGTGAGAAAGTGGTGGCAGTTCTAATTGCCATAGCTCAGGAAGCTCTCCCTGACCCTGCATGCTGACCACACACTGGATCTGGTTGGCCGAACAACACCACTCACAAGATCTGGCCCAAGACTGACCCCATGCCACTCATCAGGCTCATGGAGCCAAAAGGTTAAGCACCAGTGTTCCAAAATAAAATAGAGTTGGAAGATTTCAACCAATTTAAAATCTTTTGAGGTTGCAGACCTAATTCTAGAACAGGATACAAAGAAATGCTGAATTACTGAAATACTCTATTTATAAGAATTCTGTCAAAATTCTACTTTAGTCAAAATTGTCAGGTTTCAGATTTAGTTACCTTCCTTAGCACTAATCCTTGACACTTATGTGGAAGAGTGGTGGGCATGGAGGCCTTTATGTGGTGCACAGTTGATGGTAGGGGAGGACTGCATGGTGACCCTCACATCCAGTTAGGTTAGAGTCTTTGGGAGGAGACATATGGACACAGCCCTATCCTTCATCTACAAGTGTACACAGATTGGTCAGTTTAAGAAATACATACAAACCATCAACATCAAAATTCAAAACAGCTTTCCCCCATTTGTTATTGCTGTATTAAGTTAAATAAAGTTGTGGCCTATACATTAACCCAGGGCTGTCCAATTGGTAGCTACAGGCTGCATGCAGCTCACAAGGAATTCAGTTGCATCTCCTGGATTCCTGCCTGGCCACTACTCCCCTTTATCACTGTGGCTGCAACAGCAACCAGTCTCTGGACTTCCTCTCCCTCCTCTAGCTTTTGCTGTCTCTAGGATGCAGCAAAGCACAGCTGTGGAGCTGAGGTTGATCCTGGGGCCACATGGTGCAGTGGTGGTGGTGCTGATGGGGATGGGGACAAGACAGGGACAGACATGGATGTGCAGTGTAGCAGTGGGGGAGGGGGTGTCTGCATGGTATGCTATCTGGGAAGCCTGTGGCTCACTCTGGTGAGACCTGTGGGTAGGCAACCCCTAGTATTGACCTTCAGCCTCAGCTGCTTAGAAGTCAGATAGCCCCGCATTAACCACATTATTTCCATTGTGCACATTAATGCTAACACTTCAATAAAACTAAAATCCAAATCTGAACTGAACCATTAGTTCAACATATGATTTTATTCTGCTAAAATGAGACTCAGTATGAACACTTAGAGTACATCTAACTGAGCCAAAGACATACATGTGGGTTTTCCTAACCATTAGCTGTATTGGCTCTGCAAGGATAAAAATGACTGAGCTGGATTCTATTTTACTGTGTGCATCAAACATTCATTTTCTTAATGCCAATTGTCACTGTCACTATATTATTTTTATTTCTGCAATGGCTAGGGAGCCTAATCTGTCAAGCACCATACAAATAAACATTTTTTTAAAAAGGGAAGAAAAAGTAACAGTAAAAGCACATATAAAAAATAGTTCTGTGAAGAGTTGGCACGTGACTGGTAAGTAGCATTAATATTGCTGTGCATCCAGCTAATGTCAGGCAAGGATGTATACATAATTCCAGGAAAACAAAACTTTAAAAATGAGTTTCAAGGAGAATATGGTGTTGGCTCTATGGATTTTTAGTTCTGAGAAAATTTTTACACATAATCAATTGTACCTGTCTCAATTCACCCAAGGCAGGGAAGATGAACAGGTGGCACTAAAGTGAAAATCTGAGACTGCTAGGATTCTATTAATGTATTTGAACCTTTATAACCCTATGATGATGTGCAAGAGGAAAAAAAATCGTTTTTCAAGGTAAGATTTTAACAGGTTCTTAGGATTTTATTAACATCTAGGAGACATGAATCCCCACCATTGCCATTTGAGTTCTTTTTATCCCAGAGTAGAATCCCACATGTTAAATATAGGCCTAGTTTAAACAAAGTTCTTAAAAACTGTTTTTGATTCAGCTACTTCAGATTTAAAAAGCCACAGGAAAAATTAAATAATATATTTGCATCATATTATTCTAAGAAAAAAAGTGACATTTTCAGTTTTCTGAGCATTAACCTTGCTTAACCCTTAGATTTTTTTCCTTGTAAAGTCTGTTGTGGTTAAGCTAAGTGAGTTTGGATCTAAATTTATCTCTCAGCTTTTACAAATATTTCAGACTAATTACTTAAGAATGAATGAAGAATGACACCTTAATTAGGAATGCTTCTCCTGGCAATTAAGATTCTCTTGGCTTTTGTTAGCAATTAAAATGGCAGAGGCATATTATTAAGGTCTCCAAGATTCCCCATGCCTCCTCACCAGCAATTACAGAGGGAAGCATTTAAAAAAAAAAAAAAAAAAAAAAAAAAATCAAGCTCATAGCTGTAATTTGTTCTCTGAGGATCTAGCAGCAGGATAAACACTTGCTTTTTCCTTCCATAACAATTTTGCATTTAAACTCATCATCATTATCCAATCAATCATTAATGTAATTTTAATGTGTCATTTTTCCATGAAGTTCAATTTTCCTTTTTAAAATGTAACTGATTACAGATGATTCACTTTGCAGAAAATATATAGTAGGAAAATCATTTAAATCATGCCAGAATTAATACATTAGCACTCTTCCTCATGGTAGCATTTACCATTTTAGCATTTAGCACACTCTAAACTGGCATAACAGAATGCTGGTATGAAGCATGTAAAAATCATGTCAGTGCATTCATATACCATCTCTCTAAAACCTAATTAGAAGCAAGCTGTTTCATTTTGTGCTGTGGTACCATTAAAACATAGACAAGCGGGGTGAGACTATGCCAGTGTTTGTATGGGAGACAATCATAGACCATCTAAAATCAGCTGTAGGAATTTAGTAGCAGGCAACGTCAATAACTAGAGAGCTGTATACAACTCTTTTCCTGGTTCCCTGGCTAAATAAAAGGTAAACTACATACATTTTGAGTTGACTTTAAATATTTTGTTTTGTTTTGGTTTCTTATTTGAACAATACCCAGCCACCACATTTTACTTCAGGTCAAACATAAAAGTTAATTCAGAAATATTTCTTTTGTTTAATAATCGAAGTTAAATGTAGGAAGATTTCAAAATAAAATATCATTTACAAATGCTTTGTTTCAAATGGCAAAACAAAACATGTCTACTTTTTCAACTCCCGCCCATCCCATCAGTTACTTGTCAATCAAATCTAATTACAAAAAAAAGTCAGTGCTTTACAGCTGACCTGAATCTGCATTTTTGACAAATAAAATATTCAAAATTAAAATGATCACTCACCACTATCTGTAAAAAAAACGGATTCAGTGACTACTCTGACAAAGAGACTATTCAAGTACCAAAGGCTACACAATTTAAAAAAATTAGGCATGGACACAAAAAATTCACAACAGGCTAAAAGGTGGTAGGGATAATGTGAGCGGCTCTGCAATATCTGCTCACCTATATGCTCTTACTCCGTGATAAGAAAGAGGTGTGAACCCTCATGGTGTGGTGTTAGAATCTCAGCTTTTCTTGGGAAAAATAAAAACGTTAACAAGAAATTATTTACCTTTGTTTTACAATAGTGAGGGCAAAAAAAGGTAAATAAATAAATAAAAAATAAATTTAAAATGTGATTTACAGGTAGCTGATATGCAGTAGGGTTAGAGTGGGGAGGGAAGGGGGTGGTGACTGGGGAATACAGTGGGAATCCACAAAAATAACCACGGTCACCAGCAGCATAGCAGCCAGAACTGCTGTGTGCTGTTCCTGTGCAGGCTGCAGAGCTGCCCTTTTACACTTCTGCTGATATGGTTGTATTTAGGAGTTAGCGGACAGCCAAAGACAATAGCTCTGAAAGATGTGAACGCTTCATTTCACCTTAAAGGTATATTACCCTTCTGTTACAAAGGGGAGCAAATGAGGGGGAACAGGCAGTTGAAGACAAGTTGCTTGCCCTTATCACTGCTTGCCCTCCTAGCACCTACCTCTTTATTGCCTTCCCCACTTCTTGCCATGCTACCATAGCTTTCCCCACTGAAGTGGTAGTAGAGATTAGTTTAAGATGATGCTCTAAAAATTACACGCTATACATGGAAAATCATAACAAGTTTACAAATTTTCCATGCATAGGATTAATTATTTTGGGGTCATCTTCAATTCAGAGTCATCTTGGATTCAGGTAAATACGGTATCTTTGACCTGTATCACAGGAAAGTACATTAAAATACCACTCAATTTTCCTCTCTTTTTATAAAAAAAGATTAAGAAAACATTTATGTAAAGGTTATGTAACGTTCATCACTCCCACCACAACCTTTTCACTGAGAATATCAGACTCCACAATTATTTTATCTCTTCTCTGTTAACTGTCTTAAGACTTTTTGGCATTTCACCATCTCTGAAAATTACAGAAACATCTAGCTGCCACATGGTACTTTTCATCTATAAATCTTAAGTGCTTTAAACAGAGGCTAGTATAATTATCATTACAGATGTGGAAACTGAGATGCAGATAATTTAAATGACCTGCCAACTGTCACTCACCAGGGGAGTTGCAGAGTTTGGCACAGAACCCAGATCTCCCAAATTTCAACCCAGTGTTTGATCCACTAAGCCACGTTAGGTCACCCAAATTTTGGCCCACTAAGACACTGAAATCCTTTCCATTTTAAATAGAACACCTATTAAATAGAACAGGCAGAGAAGTATCCTCTAACATCCCATAAACCAATGATAGTAGATGGTATGACAGGGGATTTACTCTTCCACTAAAGCATCTGCTACTGCCATTGTCAAAGACAGGATACTGGGCTAGATGGACCACTGGTCTGACCAGAGATATAACTAGCTGGTGCCCTCAGCAGAGATGCCCAAGAACTGGGGTTGGGATGGGCTACAGTGTTACCACCAGGCCATTCTGGTGTTCTTTCTAAATTTGTGCCCCACTCACCTGCTCTTAATTAGGCTACTGGGTCTAACCCAATATGGCACTTCTTACATTCTTACAATTATAATAATAATTGTTGTCATTCAGTCTAAACACTGAAGAAATGAGAGGTTCCCACCTAAATTTAACATATAGCACTGAACTGCTATGGCTGTTGTTTCCCTTCACTCACTCATCATACACAGGCGGTCCTCAGATAACGAACGAGTTACATTCCTGAGACCGTCTTTCAGTCAGTTTTGTATGCAAGTCGGAACACATACCTTTTTAATGACCGAGGAGGCGAGGGGAGAAACCAGGCTTCACCTTAGGACAGCATCAGCTGAAAATGGGGGTGGGAGGGTGGGAAAGAAAAATGGCAGCCAAGCGTAGAGCGGATGTTCGTAACTCGGACGTTCATTAACCAGGGACTGCCTGTACTTTTTGTTACTCTCCTAGTTAAGTTACACCTAAAAGTAGATTAACTTCTTCAAAGTCAAGACCATATGCCTTCTATATAAGCCTACACAGGCTACCTGTAAGTGTAGCAGAGACTCCTTTGCTGCCCACAAATTCTCTGTGCCCAGACCTAGATATTTAGTTTAAGTTCTGTCAGAAGGCAGTCAACTCAAGTATGAATTATGCAATTTATATCTAACTGTATCTAATTTTCTCAGCATCCTCTTAGGATGTATTATATATTTAAAAAATTAGAAGAGTTCTGGAAAAGTGAAAACTACAGCAGAATAGTTCTTTCTACATGACTTAAAATACATATCCTGGGAAAATGCTGTCTTGGAATATTTCCATAATGTAAATTTAAACTTTGATAAAGAAACTCAATATGTAATCTTTAATTGTCTTAAATAGAATTTTGATCTTTCTGATAACATTATCTGAAAATCTGAATATCTGCCCAAGAAAAGTAATGTTGTAAGATGAATACACACAATATGCCATAAACTGCAAGTAACAACCAAAAGAGTTATTGAGCTCCTGAAATATTTTATATAAATCTCAGTACTCACCAGTGAAAAATTGTTAGGACTCATGAAATCATTAACAGGCATTTCTGGGAGCTTTCAGTCAATGTTCATTAGTAGCAAAATGTTGGTATGGTTCTACACTGCTGTTAAACAGCTGTTGCTCTTACAGGGAGTGTCATTTGTCACTCTGAGATGTCTGGTATGTAAAGCAGCTGTCTACTGGATACAGCCTAAATTAAAGTCATATTCAGTATCAAGGTATATTACAACTCTATGGTCAGTATTAATGTGTAATTACAAAAAAAAAAAATGAATTAAGAAAAAATAAACTCAAGGGCTAAGTACAGATGATTAAAAAGCCTGAGGCTGAATCAATTCAGTCTTTGCAGGCTAGTCTAAGTGGCAGAGATTAAACTGAGGAACAAGTGAACATTCACTTTTGATTCAGAAAATGCAGCCACATGCCTGTGATGGCTCAGGCCAGAAGCTGGGGGGTGCTAAAGCACATCTCCCAGCCTTCTAGCCACTGCCAAAGGGAAGGAACTGAAGCTCCAAGGCTTCCTCTCATCACTGCTCAAGTGGAGGGGGCATGGCCAGGCCCCAGCCTAGGGCTAGCATGCTGAGGCCAGTGGGAGGGGCACTTTAAACCCCACACCGTGGCCCACATGAGACCCCATCCTGGGTCCTAAAGCATCAGCTTTCAAGCCACTAGCTACCCCACCCTTGCACAATCCACCACCTCTGTTCTCCCCCTTTTCTCCCTTAAGTGTATGACTGCTGCTAGCCACTGCAATGTTAAATCTTGCACCCAAACTCTCTGATGATCTTTTGGCTGAAGGGGGAAGTATGAGGAAAGTTATTTTCAGTCTGCCCCTGGTACCCTGAGGCAGCTGGGCTCTGCCTCTATCCTATCAGTGCTGCTTTATCAGTTTTGCCTGGGCCTACGGAGGTTTGAGGCTGGCAAAAATGAGAGGGGTATAAAGAGCCTGTAGATGTGCCCTTTCAGGTCCAAATTAAAAGCAGGTCACTAAAGTTTATTGGATGCACACAGGGTATAGTGATTGGGTACACTTGGACCAAACTGGTGGGTCACATTGAAAGGCTATTTCACAATCTAACAGGTATTATAAGCTTAAGAAGCCAGAATCTTGGTTTGGGGGGGAAGGGGGGTTGTATAGTGTGGTTATTTAAATGCTTTGATTTCAGTATTACAGACAAAAAAACTAGAATTATTCACCCAGCGTTCCTATACAAGGTTAAAAAATGTTTTATATTATGCTACATATACCACGTAAAAAGCAAATATGATTCTATATATGTTGTAGCAAGTTAGTAACTTTATTTCCTACAAATAAATTATATCACACCCAATCCAGGAAATATATATTAAAAAAAAGCCATGTTAATTAACTGAAATTTGGCAACATATTTTCCATTTTAAAAGATACAGTGAGCATTCATAGATTCATAGATGCTAGGACTGGAAGGGACCTCAACAGATCATCGAGTCCGACTCCTTGCCTAAACAGGAAAGAGTGCTGGGGTCAGATGGCCAGAGCCAGATACCTATCCAGCCTTCTCTTAAAGACCCCCAAGGTAGGGGAGAGCACCACCTCCCTTGGAAGCCCTTTCCAAATTTTGGCCACCATTATCACGAAGAAGTTTTTTCCTGATATTTAGCCTAAATCTGCTCTCTGTCAGTTTGTGACCACTGTTCCTTGTTACCCCAAGAGGTGCCTTGGTGAACAGAGCATCTCCAATCCCTTGCTGTGTCCCCCTAATGAATTTGTAGGTGGTCACAAGATCACCTCTCAGTCTTCTCTTGCAGAGGCTGAAGAGGTCCAGGTCCCTCAGTCTCTCCTCATAGAGCTTGTTCTGTAAGCCCCTAACCACACGAGTGGCCCTCCTCTGGACCCTCTCGAGTCTATCAACATTCTTCTTGAAGTATGGCACCCAGAACTGGATGCAGTACTCCAACTGCGGTCTGACCAATGCTGCATGGAGGGAAGTATCACCTCCTTGGATCTATTTGTCATACATCTGCTGATGCGTGATAAAGTGTGGTTAGCTTTGTTGATGATTTCATCACACTGATGACTTATGTTCATCCATTCTGACTCTGAGATCCCTTTCTGCTTCTGTGCTGCTGAAAGGGTCACTGCCCAGCCAGTAGTTGTGCTAGATATTTCTGCACCCTAGGTGCAGCACTCTGCACTTGTCCTTGTTGTACTACATCCTATTGGGTATTGCCCACTTTTCTATCCTGTCCAAGTCTGTCTGCAATTGTTCCCTACACTTTGGAATATGCACTTCACCCCACAATTTAGTATCATCTCCAAACTTGGACAGAGTACACCACACCCACATCCAAGTCACTGATGAAGATATTGAAGAGTACAGATCCAAGGACCAAACCCTGAGGGACCTCACTACCCGCATCCTTCCAGGTTGATACCGACCTGTCTACTACCACTCTCTGAGTATGACTGCTAAGCCAATTTGCCACCTACCGGACCATGTAAACATCTAAGTCATAGTCTCTTAATTTATTTATGAGAATGGGATGAGATACTGTAACGAAGGCCTTGCTAAAATCCAAGAAAACAACATCCACCTCTACTCCTGCATCTAAGCATTTTGTTACCCTGTCATAAAATGAAATCAGATTAAGGTCAGGCATGATCTACCTGCTACGAATCCATGCTGGTTTTCCTCTTGCATAATTCTTCCTGCTGGACTCCCACAAATATGATCCTTCATCTTTTCAAAGACCTTTCCAGGGATGGAGGTGAGACTGACAAGCCTATAATTGGATCCTCCTTCCTCCCCTTCTTGAAAACAGGGACTACATTGGCCTTTTGCAATTCTCTGGAACCTGACCCAAGCACCACGAGCGCTCAAACAATCATGCCAGTAGTTCTGCTATAACACTGGCCAATTCCTTTACTCTCAAACACTGCTCATTTGGGCCCGCTGATTTGAACACATCTTGTCCATCCAAGTGACTCTGCACCAAGTCAGCGTCAACAGTTGGTAGGCTTGTGCCTCTCTGATGCCCATCTAAGAACTCATTAGGGTACTTATCTTGAGCCCTGTTCAGGAACACTGGGGCAAAAAAACCCATTGAACAGCTCAGCCCTGTCCCCCCTGTCTGTCACTAATTGCTCCTTCTTGTTCAGTTGAGGTCCTATGCTGCCCTGCACATTCCTTTTACTCACTACCTAAAAAAACCCAACCTTTTGTTGTCTTTTTTGTTGCCAGCCTCAGCTCTGTAGTTGTTTTGGCCTTTCTAACTGCCTCCCTGCAAGTGCAGGCCAAGTATATATACTCCTCCTTGGTAGCTTCCCCCTGCTTCCACTGCCTATATGCCTTATTTGCCGTTAGGATCTCCTGGATTTCCCTGTTCAGCCAAGGAAGTTTTTTGGCTTCTTTCCCCCTTTTCCCTTGTACTGGGATGGTTTCCCTCTGTGTCTGAACAATCACTTCCTTTAGAAATGACCACCCTTCCTGGAATCCTCTCTCACTAATAGTCTTATCCTGTAGTGTGTCATTGACTAGACTCCTAAGCACACTGAAGTTAGCCTTCCTAAAGCCAAGCACTTTCACCCTACTACATAGCTTACCCACCCTCACTGTCCTCATTATTTTATAGAAATTGTGCATACATAGCCAAATGCTATTTTACCAACATAGGTTCATTATTGCTAGCAAAATGAATATGAGATATGAGGAAGAAAGCAAGGGAAAAATGAAATCTCTATAAACTTGAAAATGGTGCGGGGCAAAATAAATATGAGACACTGGAAGCCAGGTAAATTTTCACAAGCAATTAAGAATTAGAAGCCTACGATTCACTGAAAGTCAAATGGGTCTTATCTACGTCACTTAGGTATTTATAGGTGTTTTACCACTGTTTGTAATGTTCTGTCAAAAATTGTGATTTGGGCAGGAGGACAATAACCGATGTTGATAGTCTGATCCTTGTAGGCTTGCTTAAATATAACCACACAAATGGTTAAATACTGCATATTTGATTGCTTTAAGATTTGTTAAGTCTTTCGCTAAACCTGAAAAATCCAATCCTTATATTTTTATATCCCAAAAAACTGGAAACTTGGTTCTCTCAAGTGCCTGACAATTTTGCTCCTGAATTAGCAACAAAAATAACTTCATAGTGATAAGTAGCATCCCCCTTGCTCAGTGTCAGCTTTTGTTTATCTACCATGTATTGCAATAGCAACAAAAAAGAAGCTAGATGGTGCTGATGCACTGATTTTGTGACTTCACCTTGGTCTGTACTGAGCACAAACATGTCAAGACAAATTACACAAAGATCAAGAAGTTTTCTTGATCTTTGCAGTACTGGAAACTAGACTTTACTTGTTTTATTTTCCCAGTGTTAAACAACCTTGTTTTCATAACAGATTATTAAACTTGTAATTCTAACATATCCTTGATAAAGTTCTGAAACTGCTTCCACTTCATCATATCTTGTTATAATACAAGTCTAACAACACGATTCCTAATTGATTTTATGAATACAGATCAGGTAATGCTGATGTAGGGTTGATGGAGGTATACCTGTTATAGTTTTATCTGACTTTGGATATTAGAGTAACTGAACTCTGCAATGGCTACACAAGAATGTGGTCAACTGAATACTTCTAGCCATCTTCTCAATCCATGTGGCTCTTCTTGGTTGACTTATGAGCTCACTAGTAGCCACAAGAACTAGTGTCTCATGCACTGGTTCTACTCTACAACAGCATATGCAAAGAAATCTGGAGACCACAGTTCTACTCTCAGCTATGTCACTGAATGTGTCCCTTCATCTCTTTGTATTTCAGTTCACTCATCTGTAAAACAAAGATAATTATACTTGCCTTTCTTTGTTAAGTGCTTTTAAGCCTACAGATGAAAATGTGGCAACAAAAGCAATAATAAATAAGCATTTACCTTTTTCGTTCCTCATCCAACAGATTCCTCTAAAAGTTTTTTGATGCTTCATAGCCACAGAAGCAGAGAAGAAATATGAATCACATTCTGTGCTAGAAGACAGATGCCACCCTTGCACTACAAATAATGTTGCCTTCAAAATGTCCTTGCCAGTCACCACTGAGTATGAGACAAAGCTCCCTGCATGACTAATAGATTACAATTATTATATACATAAAAAAATACAGGTGAAAATAATGAAGACAATTCAAAGGAAAATCTCACTCTGGAAGGCTCTCATCTGGGTAGGATTCTTACTCTGGGAGACTAAGCTAAAAAGATGTTCCAAGAAGAAATAACAAAAAAGATGCAACAAAAAGCAGTAATATGATAAATACTAAGAATACAAACAGCAAAGAAGTTTAAATTGTGTTAACACATGCAGAATTAAGAAACTTAAAAAAAAAAAAAAAAAAAAAATCAGATTTGGGTATAGCCCTCAATTCTGTAGAAGGAGACAGTCTTCTAGGCAGCAGCTCCTAGAGAGATGTGGGTAAAAATATTAAAATGAAACACAGCAAAATAAATCAAAATAAACATTTTTGCAGTGAGAAAAATATGAGCAGTGAAGCTTGGAACAAGTTCTGGAGTACTGAGATACTGGACTACACTATACTTTCTAGAGATCAATACATCAATACAAGCAATAATGCTTTGACAAATAACACATCTCATTTCTCAGATTTTAAAAAAATCCCCTTTTAGATTCAACGATTATATATTTTTATCCTGAATTTATTTTTTTCCATAATTTTTAAAGAATAAATAGAACAACCGCTCTCTTAGTTTTTCTGTTTTGTTCTAAACTGAAAGTGACAGAGCAATACCCTTTGTTAGCCACTAGGCTATACTAAAAGGTAATTCAGCTGTTCCAAAATATTTCCCCAGCAAAAATTATCCAGTTTCAAAGCCATCCATTCAATTATTTAAAGAGGTAAATTAAAAGAAAACATATTAGAAGGGAGAATAGTATTTAAATTAAGTTAGGTAGGATAAGTAGGACCAGCATGTCCCCCTTGGGTTCATAACCACACACAATCAAGTGATGATTTAGGATAGGGAAAACTAAAAGAGGTAGGATGTACTAATTAACTTAATCATTTAAACATATAATCCCTTTTCTAATTCAGCTATAACATTTTCATGTGGTTAAACATTTTTTATGATTGGCTTTTTAATATATAAAATGTTTGGTGTCAGAAGTTTGTCTGCATTTGAGAAATAAATTATAGCAGAAAAAAAAAACTTACTAGAAATGTTAATGAAAATAAAATTTTAGGGAAGCTGATCTCACTACCTTATATCATTGACACCATGTAACAAGTTTTACAATCTTTAGCAAGTGGAAGTTTGCCACATGTTCTGAACCACAGAAAGGAGTTTAAAAATATCAGAAGTTATTATTGTCATTATTTGCAGTTGTCAAGGAAGAGCCTCATATATCACAGGATTGTATAGTGCCCATCCAAGCGCAAAATAGAAATGAGATGTCTAAATGTCCTTCAGTTGCTTTTATACTCACAGAAGTAAAAAAACCCCAAAACACAAAAAAACCCTAGAAACAACATTAGAAACACCTTGAGGATAAAAAGGTTAATTCATAAGAGTAGATTTATAATTAAGTATATATAATTGTCACTTACCCAGTGACAATTAATTTATGTATTCATTTTATCCAAGAAGCAATTGGATAGTCCTAAGTTCTTCATGAACTATCTACTTGGAAGAAAACTAACGAAGTTTTATGACAGTCTATTAAGTGTGTTATTATGAAGAAATACATTGACAACAATAACCTATTTCTCATAAATTAAAATCAGCAGTCATGGATAAATTGCAAACTGAAATTTACAATAATGCTGAATCTTTATAAATTTTATTACAAGTTATACAAAGAGATTTTTCAATTCATATAAACAAAACTGTTCCAAGTTTGTAAAACCAGTAGTTAGTAGTCATTATTAGCAGTTATTACAGTTATTAGCAGTCATTATTTGTTATTACAAAACAAGGTTTAAAGATGCTGAAGTCCAGGATATGGATTACTTTAATTCTGAATATATTATGAGACAGTCTGGTTACTACTGTGGAATCAAACATCAAACTTAAATGCAAGATATGCACAGTGGACTGGAATAGACTTTGAATTCTTTCAATACATCTCTTTTATCAGTCACAGAAGTCAATTTTAAACAAGTAAGAACAAACCATTCCCAAGCCTACACTGCTTGCCCAGAGAAGAAGGAATTTTAAACTAAGTACAGCAATGCTTTGATGCCTCTAAAAGTCATGATGCACTTCTGCTAAACTGAAAGAATATTGTATTCTTAAATTTAACGGTGCTTCCATTACTATAATTAGCATCTGCTTATCCAATTGTATAATTAATCCATGCAAAATGTATTGCACTCAAGCTGGTTGTGTGGCACATATAAAAATAATTGGTCAAAAAATGTTTTGAGATGATCAGATGAAATGCATTGCATAAAATGATGTTGCCCTATAATCCAATAGATCATTAATAAATTTGACATTTTTAGTTCCCAGAACAGTACCTAGGAGAATTCAAATGAATTAGCTCATTCGCCATTCAAAAAGATAACAAAATGATGCATCTATGAGAACGAAGAGAACAACATTAAAATAATATTAAGGGTACTGTGCCAAGCAATAAAATATTATAATTAGATATTCCTTTTTAACAGGATCCCTGCTTCATTCAATGTCCAGGGTGGTGAAACTTACCTAATACCAAGCCTTTTAGCACTTGGATTTCTCTTTACTATTGAATTCAGGGTCGGAGGCTTTATTTACTGCACCATGTAAAATTTATTATAAAAACTGAATTTGATTACTGGCTTTTCTTTGGTACTCCATCCTTTTTAGTGCTTCACAAAAATTAGTTTCTTTTTATACTTTGCCTATGAAATCAGAAGGCATGATTATGGCCAACTCAGATGGTTTTGCCCTAAGAATTAAGGTTAAAAGTTTTGGGTGCCCCATTTTAGGCATTTAGGGCCTATTTAGCATTAGGTACCTATTAAGTGTTAAGAAGTGCAGTTCTCAACGACTTCAGTCACAGCTGTGAATGCTCAGCACAAATGTCCAGATTATTTTCATGCTGAACAGAGACAATCAGGGACACACAATTAGTGACAATGTGAAAAATTTAGTTTAAGTGATGACTTGCAAAGGAGTACAGAGAAATTAAATATGTTTCTCTGTGTGGCAGAGGTTGGGATAACATCCATTTCTTCAGGGCAGCTTTTAACTGCCTCAAGTCATGAGGCTTCCCTTTTATCTCCTTATTTACTCTTGTATGTCTTCCAACTTAATAAACAAGTCCTACAGCCTCCTTTAAAATAAAACCCCGATTCATCCCCAGAGCAGGTGCATCCTATGCACTGAATCTGAAAGTTCCTAGTGAAGAAACAGTATATGGTAATTTAATAAGAGACTGTAATGTGTTCACACAGGGTTGCATGGGAAACATTAATTCTGGCATTTCCCAATTTAAATTTTGTAACTGGAAATGTTGTTACAACAAATTGTTTGCTTATGAATTCTAGGTTAAAAATCAAACAATCAAGCACATAAACAAAATTTTCCCTTCATGTAACAATTATTTACACAGTTATTAGTTATCAGAAGAGTCAGAAACCTTTAGAGTTTTTTGACCCTTCTGGCCTCTGTCAATTGAGTTAATGGAGTAACTAACAGCAGCAATAGAGTGTTAATCCTCCACATCTACCAGCTCTGGAGGAGATGAAACAAACACTTTGTTAGTGTTTTTTTTTACAAGTATTTGCTGATGACAAAAGAAAAGGGAGACAGAAAAGGGAGAAAGAAAAGGTGCCCTTTCAGGCACTGAAAGGGGATGGGCACAAATTCTTCCACCCGTTTTGTCCTAAAGTTGATGACCGTCCTCCATCCCCTTTAATCTGTCCCAGTCCCATCTCTTCCCCATCCTAGGCACATTAAACCTGCCTCTTCTTGCTTATACAGTGTCAGGTATGTCCTCCTGTACACAACAAGTGTTCAGGGTGAGGTTAATAGGAACTTCCAGGTCAAAGAACAGGAAGAAGTAGCCATAAAGACCCTTGCAAGGGCACTAGTAAAAACTTACCTCTTTACAGTAAATCGTTATATATAATTTTTTGTATGCAATAGTAAAAAAAAATAATTTCCACATTACAAGTCTCAAGCTACTATATGGCACCAGAAGTGGAAGAAACAGTGTGCTGGAAAAGGTAACACAGAAATGACTGCTATGGAATTTGTGAGTCTGCAAGTAACATTCCCCCAGCAACTGAGAATCTAGGGAATGCTTAAGTGCTTAGAAAAAGTTCAAATAGCAATGTGAGCACATATAAGAACCACAAGGGGAGATAAATTAGAGAAAAAGCAAAAAATTTCTCTTAACAATTGCAAGCAATGAAGCTATGGATATGTATAATGCCTACCCTACAGAGGGGAAACAGGGAAAGAAGAAAGCCTTGCAGAAATATGTAAATGTTTGAATATCATTCTGTTCCTAGAAAAAAGTCCCCCAAAATTAAGCTGGACAAACACAGTCATGTGGAAAGTAATAAAGAATGTCAGCAGTGTGGATACCAGCATGAATAGAAAGAGTGCCCATCATTTGGGCAAAAACATAGAAGCTGTATAACTGAATTATTATGCTAAAATATGCAAAGAAAGAAGGAACATATATACAGCAAGTACAGAAACAGACTCAGGTGCAGAGAAAAAGGTGTTCCTAAATATCATTCAAAAAGTGCCCCAAAAGTTCAAAGACTGACTAATTAAAATGCAGACAAACAGTACTTACCTTATTTACCATATAAACATTGGGACAAAAATAAATGCTATCACAGAAACTGAAATACTGGACACATCTACATCAGAAGCTACATTGCCGTTACAAAATTATGATGCCACCACTATTGCACAGTAGCAGTGCCACCCACGCACCACCAGGACTACACAGCAAATATTAAATGACTGTGTAGTACCGCAGTCAGGGGCACATGTAGATGCGCCAGCAGAGATGTAAGGTGTAAAGTCTCTGTGGAAGATTAAGGGAGGGACCATTCCAGTTCTAGAAGAGTGTGCCCTCACACAGATACAAAAGTAAAAAAAAAAAAAAAGAACACGAGTTTGTCATGGTATGTGGAGAAAAAAAACCAGTTTTGAGTTTGTATGTATGTGAGATACTTGGTTGTATTAAGCAAATGGGTAACATAGGCTAAAATCATATGGCACAAAACCAAATTTGAAGGCATTAATAGCATTATATGAAAATCTATTCACAGGGAAGAGGCGTCTCCCAATGACATATAAAATACAGTTAAGAGTAGATACATAACCAGTGATACATGCTACATGAAAATTCCCATATGCCTTATGAAAACAACTAAAAACAGAACTACGAAACATGGCAGTAAATGGTATCATTAGGAAAATAGAAGAACCAACTGGCTGGGTCCATTCCCTGGTAGTTGTAAAGCAGGGTGGAGTTCTACATGTGTTTATAGACCCAAAGCAGTTGAACAAAAACATAAAAAGAGAATGCTTTCTGTTACACACATGAAGTGAAATCAGAGATCACAAGAGCCAAATTCTTCAGATAAAAATCAGATACATCAGCATGATTCTGGCAGATTCCCTTGGACACTGACAGCTCCAAGTCCTGGAATTTTGAAACTTTGGAAGATACTACTTCTTAAAGCTACCTTTCGGAATATGCTTAGTTCCAGAAGTATTTCATGGCATTATGAGCCAGATGCTGAAGAGTCTAGTGGGCGTGAAGGTCTTTATTGATGACATAATAATATGGGGCAATAGTGTCAATGAATATCAACAATGACCGATAACAGTACTAGCTATTACAAGAGCTAACAACCTCTAATTGAATAAGAAAGAAGGAAAAAGAATCTAGTTCAATAAAAACAACGTATTTGGGCAAGCAACTGACCTCAAAGGGGTCAGTTGCTCAACCAATGCTTACCTGACGACTCAAAAAGTTCAGGCAATACTGAATATGCCAAAACCAGAAGATAAAAAAATGGAATTCAAAGATTGCTAGGAATGTTGAATTATGTCAAGACGTTTATTCCTAAGAACACAGCTTTCACTACTCACTTAAGGCATCTTTTCCACAAGGGCATGGAATGGATCTGGATGCCAGAGCATGAAAGTTATTTTAATGATCAAAACAGTGACATCAACCCCGGTGCTACAATTCTTTGACCCATTAAAAGACATCAAACTCTACACAGATGTTTCAAAACATGGATTGGGAACAATCATCACAGCATCATGGAACTGACTGGTTGCTAGTCTCATATAAATCTAGGGCTAAAAAAGAAAGATCCTTGACCTGGCTTTTGAATGTACAAGTTTCCATGAATTACTGTATAGATTCACTGCAGAAACAGATCACAAACCACTGTTTACAATGTTCAAAAAAAGGACTTTTTTTTTGAAGTCCC
Organism: Caiman crocodilus; assembly: GCA_030014935.1. Taxonomy (NCBI): domain Eukaryota; kingdom Metazoa; phylum Chordata; order Crocodylia; family Alligatoridae; genus Caiman; species Caiman crocodilus. The sequence goes on from JAGPOW010001296.1 coordinate 101,735,597, forward strand.
CCAGCACCCCAGATGCTTTGCAACCCTAGGCAGGACTCTCTTCTCCAGAAAACAGCCTGGTCCTGCCCCTCTCCTCTCCAGTCAGAGCTTTGCAGAAAACTGCAGGCACAGCAGAATCTGCCTGGTTTCCGTTGCTGCTCACTGCTCAAGCAGGGATTCCCCGCCTCGCTCTCATCTCCCACAACATGGACCTCAGCCCCACAGACTCCAAGCTTGTGGTATGCTAGCCAATGCTGAGAGGTGTCTGAGTATGTCTGTCTCCAATTTCACTGGAACAGGCAGACAGAACAGTGTTTCCTTAGGGATTTTTGGAGCTAAACAACAGGTGAGCTGGTAATGTCCCTCCACTCCTTTCTTGGAAAAGGCTGTTTAAGAAAAGCTTGAACTAAAGAAGAGGCTATTGTTTTGTTGATGGGCTGATAAGCACTGACGGTTTGATCAGCCCCCTGCTGGTTTGCAGTCCTGTCAGGTTTGCAGCCAGCATGAAGAAGCAGGGAGAGGGAGATTGAAAAGCTCAGTATTATCAACAGATGCATGCACTGCACATCTTCCACTTTGCCTCACAGTGCTAGTTGGGGCTAAGGCTTGGCAGCACTCCTCCCCTTTGAGTAGTGAGTGAGGAAAAGCCTGGGATTGTACAGGCAGACCTCCCTTAATCAGAGAATCCTGCTGGGGCCTGGCCATGCTCGCCCTCGACTCAGCACTATAGAAGGGCAGGGAGAACTGCACTAGTGCCCCCCAGCTTCTAGCCTGAGCCACTACAGGCATGTGGTTGTATTTCTTCAGTCCAAAGGCAATGTCTGTGTGGTTGTAAACTGGTTCAATCTAGGCAGGTTAGACTAACCTGTAAAGATTGAATCAATTCAGGCTCAGGCTTTTTGAATGTCTATCCTTAGCTTTAGTGATGGCAGATGTTTTTAAGAGCATGCCCTCCATCAAATAGTCCACAACTTTATGATCTGGAGAATGCTGTAATCATATACAGCAAGGGTTATCAACTGCGGGTATGCATACCCCTGGGGTTCTTGGACTGGTCCTAGGGGGTACGCATGGGTGGGCAGGGATGGAGTGCTGCCACCTCCCAGGAGCAGGGCCAAGAAAGGGGTCAAGGGCAGAGGCACTCCTCTGCAGAGTGGGAAAGCTCGCATGCAGTAGCAGCCGCCACCACCCGCCAGTCCAATCAGCTTCCCCACTGCCCTCATCCCAGCCTGGTAAGCTTCCTCACCCCACTGTGGCCTTGATCCTGGGAGGTGGCAGCGCTCCATCCCCACCTCCCTGCTGCATATCTGGCTGCACACTACCTCTACTGCCCTCCCCTCCCCCAGGTTGGTGTCAGCCATGCATTACCTTCCTGCCCTGCTCAATGTCTGGCTGCTGGGGGTACTTAGGTTAAAAAAGGTTGAAAACCCCTGATATATGGTAATATGATTAAAGCATCGTGCAATATATCTCAAAGTGTTTGAGATGAACTGGTGGTAGAAAAAACTAAGGATGAAACAGTGCAAGCAATTATACAAGCAACAAGTAAGGATGGGGAAAAAAATCATCTTTTCCTACCTGCATATCCTCAATATAAAAATGAACTCTCAGTGACCTTAGGTATACTCATAAAGGGTTTACAGGTTGTGAATCCTTATGCGATGAGAGAGAAAATTTTGGAACAAATACGTGAAAGACATCTTGGAATGACCAAATCAAAAAGCAGAGCCAGAGATGTTGTCTTTTGGCCACAGATGAATAATGATATGAATAATTATGGTGAGGAGGTATGATCCATATCAGAATGACAGGGCTGGCCAGCCAAAAAAGAACCAAAGATAACTTATGAGCAACTTGCTATTCCCTGGGATGGAGTAGAAATTGACCTATTCAGTTGGGAAGATATAACCACCTGACTATAATGGCCTATATGCATTCATTTCCCAGAAGTAGTGATGCTTGAAAATACCACAGCAACAACAGCAATCAGACGCATTCAATCTATATTTGCATGGCATGGCATTCCAAGAAACTGTAAATGTAAACTAACAATGGACCACAGTTCATGAATAGGGAATTTTGAGACTTTGTTCAAATGAATGATTTTGTAATGAGATTTCCAGTCCCAAATACTCTCAAGGAACTGGGTTGGCAGCAAGTGAAGTATGCATTGTGAAGAACCTGCTAAAAACAAAGAAGGAGAAGATCCTTACCGGGCACTACTCAACTAAAGAACTACAACACTACAATCTGGAAAGTCACCTGTGGATCTTCTCTATAACGTGTACAAATACTTGATTACCTGACATGGGCTAGAAATGAAGAGTGACAAAGAAGTCTGAAAAGTACTGAAAAGACTGGGAAAGTAGAGATGTATCATTTCAACACAAGAGCAAGGCCACTCCTACAGGTAAAAAAAAAAAAAAAAAAAAAAGATTCTGTGTGCATTTGGCAAGATGGACACTAGCTAGTTAAAGCTACAGCAATCAAAGAGGAATCAGCTTGCCAGTCTTGGTGATCAAAGATGAAGGTCCAAATCTTAAGGAGGAATCAGACTCTCTCTCAAAACAGTTGAGAACAAGGCTGATCTAAGTGAAATAGGAACAGACACCAATTGAAAATAATTTACAAGTTGAGCCAGAATGTGACCCAGGACACTGAATGTTCAAATGCAGACAAGAATTTAGGCAAATGGGGATGCAACAAGGTACAGCAGGAAAATTGCTGAACCAGCACGGGGGGGGCCCCCCCCCCCCCCACAACAATAAGAAAAACCCCGGTGTTGTTTTTTTTTTGTTATGTTTTTTATTTTTT
>JAGPOW010001296.1:101741624-101756560 GCA_030014935.1 Caiman crocodilus
CCTGTGACCCCAGCACTTGTTCCTGCCATTGGCAGGGGGTCAGACTAGATGGCCTGCTCTAGGCCCCTTCTGACCCTAGTTACTATGAAACTATGAATGTGTTTTAAGTGTGAGAATTTCATAGCACTAGTGGTAAAAGTAATTTGCTTAGTTCTGTTAAGTAGGTGTAATTCTTTTTAAAGAACTAGTAAACTAATTTTATGTCTCAGTGTTAGGTACTTAGGAGAACTGTTTCAACTGTTCAAAACCAAATGTTATTTTGGTCCCTAAGGAAGCAAACAAATTTTCATTTAATGTAAAATTCATCCCTTAAATAAATGTTCTAAGCCACTATGAATAAGAATACAGTAGCATTTGGGTTCTGCTCATTGGGCATAAGAAATGATTTCTTGGTTTCTTTTCCTTTTAAGCAGAGACTATGTAAACAGCATTATTATTCCTTCCTTGCATTTAATGACTTCATATATATTGAGGCATTCATGCAGAACAGTAGGTAATAATGTGAGTGTCCTTCCCACCCCTTCCATAGGCTGTAGTTACTACTGTCCTGTAACAATTTAAGTCTGGCAAAATTTCTCTCATCTTGGTTTTTGTTGTTTTTTTTTTCCTAAGTTTGATGTAAACTCAAACAGACATGCTTGTTGTTAAGTCATATTTATTCTGGTAGTTGTTACTGTATTTTAAGAAGTGTTATCATAGAATCATAGAAAATTAAGGTTGGAAGGGACCTCAGGAGGTCATTTAGTCCAACGGTTCTCAACCTTTTTTGTACCAGGACCCATATGTAAACATTAATGGCCAGTCCTGGACCAGCACTCCTTACTCCCAACTCACTTCTCTCTGCCCCAGGCCTCAGCTCCCCAGTGTGTGGGGCAGGAGGTGGCTGTATGGCATGGGGGTTCCCAAGCAGCCCCTTGCAAGCTGGAACCCTGCCAGCCTTCAAGGGACAAGCCACAGTTTTCTACATTTTTCTCCTTTAAAGGAGAATCCATTTTTACAGTTTACGGATCTTTTTATAAGTTTGTTCATGACCCTTTCATATATTCTTGTGACCCACTTTTGGGTGTGACACGCTGATCTAGTCCAAACCCCTGCTCAAACCAGGACCATCCCCAAGTATATCTTCCCAGCCAAAGAATTGTCTAGCCGGGTTTTAAAAACCTCCAAGGATGGAGAGCCCACCACCTCTCTGGCTTGCCTGTCCCAGTGCTTTTCTACCCTCCTACAACTTTTCTCCCATTGCTGCAATGATAAGTAAATCTCTGGCACAACTCTTTGTGTACTAAATGAAGTGAAGACAAAAACCATTAATGTAACCAGCAGTACATTTGTGCTGGGAGAAAAGCACTTTTTCTGACACAAAAAGAATACTGTATGGATGTTCAAGAGACTTCTTGTGGAAGAGAACTGTATCTCCCACGAGAAGCTGGACCAGATTCCCTCCTCCTTATCTCATTTGAATGGCCGTACACTTTCCTCAAGAGTGGAAGACACCTGATATCCCACAGTCCTCTGCTCTTTCCCCAACAGAAAGGGAGGAAGGGAGAGCACTGGCTCCCTGACAGCCCGCTCAGGGGTGAGCTATCATAGGCTCTTGTGGAGATCCTTCCCTGAAAAATTACTCCTCCTCCTGTCCTCCTCAGCTGACTGGCAAGCAGGGGTGGGGGAGGCAGGGGTGGGACTACCCTGCAGGGGAAAACCAGCAGGTTCCTCAGGCAGGAGAATGGCTTTGCTCTGCCACCAATTCACTGACTGGTAGCAGGGGGGCCTTCTCCTGCAGCGGGAATCCTCCTGGAAGTGGTTTCTGTGGTGGCAAAATGCCCCTGCCTCTCCCCCGCTACTCTGTCAGCCAGAGAATTGCTGGGCGAGAGAAGCTGCAATGCTGGGCAGGGCAGCAGGGTCATGGGGCCCGACTGCAGCAGCCAAATGCTTCCCATTGCCCCTTCCCCCCACCAGTCTGGTAAGCTGGGAGGAGTGCAAGGAGTAGGCACTATGCTTCCTGTGGCAGGAAGTGGGAGGTTCTCACCACAGGAAAATGGCCCCCTCCTGCCAATCAGCTGATTATCAGGATGGGGGGGGAGGGGAGGCAGCAGTCTCTCAAGATCAGAAATCCCCAGCTGTCTGTGGCAGCCCCTGTTTTATCAGCATCTCCCAATAGCAACTGACAGCCTGCTTCCTTCCCAGGCTGTCAATGAATAGGCTCCCCTAATGCCAAAGGCAGCTTAAGGATCAGCCCTCTAGTGTCCTATGGCTAGACAGATCACTTGTGAAGGTCTCCAGCCAGGTGACTGGAACACATGTATGATCCAGCACCTGGGCTATTTTCTATTAGTAAGAAAGGAGGTCACATGACATTTCTTCATCATGCAGCAAACACAGGATGGCAGAAGTGGATGTGGCACCTTTTCATGACTCTAAGCACAGTCTGATGCGATAGATCTCTGTCCTGATCTCTATTTCAGGGATAGTTGAAGTGATTTGCACAAGGCCACCCAATTAGTCAGTGGCAGAGTTAGGTTAGCACTCAAGACCTTCTAAATCTGCTCATTTTCTTCCAGATCATAAGGCAATAAGGAGAAAATTAAGGGATGAGGAAGAGGAGAGAGAGAAGGGGGAGAGTCTATACATTCAGATTCCATATTTTCTCATATACAACATGCTCAAAAATACGATATGCACCTTGTTTTTCAAAGTCAGAATGAAAAAAATAATATTTTTTCTTAAGAAACTAACTGAGTCGCAGAAGCTAAGTAGCCAAGCAAGCTCATTATTCTGCTTCTTGCAGCTTGCGTGCAGACTTTACTTTTGCTCTTGCCTGGCTGAAGCTTAAACTGCTGTTACTGTATTTTATTGCCTATAATACACACTCCAATTTGCATCTGTTTTGGGAAATTGGTGTGTTGTAGGCAAGAAAATATGGTATTTTAAAAACTAGTCAATTGACATAGTCAACCTTAATTCTGATATTAGTCCTTCATTTAGCAAGTCTAATCCCCCCCCAATTTAAGCGTTTTCTCTTCAGTTAAAAAAATATCCTGGGAAATTTCAACTCCATGTATCTTCTTGGCAGACCTGTAGCTCATTGCCACATTTCAAATCTTTAGATTCACTACACAGAACCCTACAGGTTGTGCTACCTTCTGTGTAATCCAGCACCTCAGGCAGATGACATCTACATATTGCTCATGGGTGCCAGAAAAGGGATCATTAAAGGCAGAGGACAGGCTCTGTGCTGTCTCTTTTTGTGTCTGAATGTGCTAGTCTGTCCTGGAACAGTTGGGGGCAGTCATTACAGGGGAAGTCTAGCCTCTCTGCTGGCGCAGGTTCAGTCTTTGAGAATGGCAGATGTACAGTCTCCTAGGAGCTGAGAAAGCAATCCTGGATGTTCTTTGTATGCTTCAGTGCTAAAGAGAAATATCTGTTGAGTCTGTGTGAGCTGTAATTTTTAAAAGTTCATGGCTTGGCCAGAATGAGGCAACTTTTCCACAGGAAAAGCAAATGCTTGTCTTAAAGGCTGCACTTGCCACATTTAAAGTTTTGGTCCCAAGGACTGGAGCTCTATAACCTTTCATAGAAAAAGTCACCTATTAAAAATAGGGACTTAAAATGTCAGGCAACGCTAGTAATAGCTGCTGCTACCAGATTCACCTATCCTACAACAATATAGACACACATCATTTAATTGCAAAAAAAATTGAAATATTGCACCATGATCTACCCAAATATATCTATAATACATATTATAAGCGATCATAGAATCTGCTCTGAAAATATACAAATATAACATTTAAAAATATTTAAATATTAGTGCACGATAACAGGAATAATTGGAGTACCTTATATAAGAACATTGAAGGAATTTAACATTTTAGAATTGAGAACGCATTTTTATGGATCTTATGCTGCATAGCAGTTAACTAACTTTAAAAATATATCTCAAATGTATTTTAATTAATGTATATCTGGTTTTTTTTTTAAAGTTTCAATACTTTACTATGATGTAAACATGTGTATATGCATCTGGAACAGAAGTAGAGATTGTTTCAGTAAAACCTTTTCACCATTTAAAACAATATTAGAAAATAAAATCTAAAGATAACTGACGCATGAGATGTGTGATAAAATGTACATGTGAATACACCCTATAGATATAACTTTAGTACACGGAGTAACTGAGGAAGGCAGGAAAGAGAAAAATAGTTGAATGGTTTATTAAAAGCAATACTTTTTCACTGTTTGTGAACAATTTTTTAGAATTGTTTTGTTACAGGCTTACTTTCAATGTTTAAATCCACAGTGTGGATTAAGTTACCTATTTATAACCTCCATGACCTGTTTTATAAGTGCCAGTGCATTCTCTGCATCTTCCCTCTTCAATAATGGGGGCAGAAACCACCTGTAAGGTTTTTTGTTATAAGACATATGTCTATAAGGCCCACTCCACACATTACAATTATGATGTAATTAACCAGTTAATCAGCCCTTAAGTTGTGACCCAGCTACATGTTCAACCTGAATCATTTACAACTCACCTGAACAAAATCACCTGAATTATTTACAACTCGATCATTATATGCCAGCCATGGGCACTGTGTTGCATGGGGCTAAATTATTCTAAGGAGAATTTCAAACAACAGAAGAAGATACTTTGATAAAATGTCTGGTTTTATAATATCTGGAAAATATGTCAGATTTAGTTTATCTTAGTCATAAAGGGTTACTATACTTACCATTTGTCTTCCAAGTTTTTAACAAATATAACACCCAGGTCTAGAGAAGGACCCAAATGTTATAGTGGATTACAAGTTGAATATGCATCAACAGTATTATACTGTTGCAAAAACCTAAGGACAAACTGTGATGCAGTAACAGGAATGTCACGCGGAAGTTACAGGAAATGATTCTTTCACCCCACTCAGTTTTGGCAAGACCTAAACTCAAACATTACACATCTAGGTTGGGGCACCACGTTTCAAGAAAAACAGAAAGGTCAGGAAGAGCCGGAGCAGAACAAAATAAATAGTTCATAGGATTATAGCAGCGTTTCCCAACTGGTGTGCCGCGGCACACTGATGTGCCATCGGACCCGAGCAGGTGTGCCATGGAATTTTGGAAAAGTCACAGAAATAAATGAATAAATGAACACTCTCTGTCCATAACACTCTGGGAGGATGTGGTTCCCGGTGGGGTGTAGCTTTAGGCAGTGCCGTGAACCACCCTTCCCCACTCTGCGGAGTGGTGGGTGGCGGTGGTGGCCATATTATCTTTTGGGGCAGGGGGAGGTTTGCAGCAATTTTTTTATTTATGTAAGTGTGCCATGGGATGGGATAGACTGGGAAATGCTGGATTATACAGAAGCAGGGCTGGAAAGAAGATCATCTAATGCATCCCCCTGCTCAAGGCAGGAGCATTCCTAATTAAATTATTTCAATCAAGTGTCTGTCTACACTGTTGTTGAAAATGTCCCAGGAAAGTTACTCCTAATCTCCAACCTAAAATTTCCTCTGCTGCAGTTTGATGCCATTGCTCCTAGCCTTGCTTCTTATGGCCACCAAGAAAAGCCCATCTCTATTCTTCTACAATTGCCCTTCAGGTATTTTAAAATGGATCAAATTCCTCCTTAGTTTTCTTCTCTCAAAGGACTAGAAAATGTATGACACATACAGACTGGTTGGAAGAATCAGAATGAAGTAATTTAGACAAGAAAAGACACAGAAAAGATTTGACAAAGGTCTTCAAACCCCAAATGTTTTGTTACAGGAAGGATGGTGATCCTTTTTTCCTTGTGTCTGCAAGGGAAAGGAGAAGAAATGGGTTGAAATTGTAATAAAGGAGAGTTAGGTTGAGTATTAGAAGAGTGATTAAGCACTAAGGCAGATTACTTATAGACAAATCTGTCATTGGAACTTTTGAAGTGCTAGTGAGACAAATATTCGTCTGGAATGACTAGACAGGGATGTTCCTGTCCTGAGAAGGCAGATGAACTAAACTTTTGGAGCTTCCTCCCAGATCAGTTTCCTATGATTCTGTATCTGATGAATTATTAATATCCTTGTTTTTTTCTGTGGTGCTTATCCAAACCCTCCCAAACATTACGCTATTTTCACAAGACACCTATGTATAGGGGCAGCTGTATTACTTCTTATTTATCATAAAACCTAAGGTAAGAACACACTAAATTTAAAAGTGTTCATGTGTTCTGGGTGACCAATGAGAGATGCATAATTCCCCCCCCCTTTTTTTTAAAAGAGTCCTTAACATATTATAGTACAAAAGCAGTTCCCAAAAACGTAAGTTTCAGCTCAGCTCTAGGGGGCTTACATATGTGAAAGAAAACCAAAAAACCCAGTGTTTTACTTTCAGTGTGGCATGCCCCCGTGTCAACTGCAGTGCATGCCTAGAAGAGGCAGTGAGTTGATTTGACCTGGCTCACTCGATGTCTGTATAGATCGCACACTTCCGTGATTCAACTATTCGATAAAAGTACCAAAAAACCCCACTGAAGCATGCGATATATACAGGTGTTGGGCCAGACCCATGTAAAACTGACATGTTTCCTCTTCTGGTAAAGAACTGATTTTGTGAGGGGTTTTCCCTCGCTGTTTGTCAGTGGCCAAAATGGTTACCCATTAGATGCGAAGTATATAGTTGATGGACATCTTTTAAGAATGTGGTTTAAGTGATTTCCTAAGCATCAGGGAGAAAGTCTGTGGCAGAAGGAGGGACAGAATCCATTTGCTGCAGAGTTGCATCCAACTACCTAACATTAAGATCATGCATTCACTCCCTGTACCATTTGATAAAGTGAATTTTCAAAGTACTGAAGTTAAAGTGAAACCAACTAACTCTATCATGGAGAATCATACTGACTTCTGAGTCTAGTCTCTTGGCTCAGCCTGTCACAGGGCTCTACTTAAATCCCTATTCAGCCCCAGTTCCAGTCTTTCTCAAAGTTCCAGTCCCAGGTCTATCTATGATTTCTTATTTGAGCCTATGCCTTTCACTTTATTCTCGTCCCCTGCACAACATCTTCTCCCCTGCACACTGGGGAACCTGCAGGTGACACCAGCCACTGTGCCACCAGCTCAGCCCATAATTAAATAATCTGGGTCAAGGTTTCACAGGCAGTCTGTAACAGACCTAGAAAAAGAAAAGTCATTTTCCTTGATGAATGCATTCTGTGCTCCAAGAACAAGACACTTTTCTTTTTTGTAAACTAAAACATGTGTGCACTCTCTCACACACACACACACACACACACACACACACACACACACACACACACACACACACACAAAATGGTGCCCTGATACAGCCATATATTCCTTTATTTATATTCTTTTGGGAGTTTATCTTGCAACAAAATAATTTTACATTTTTCCACTATAATGTTTGAAAAATGAACACATTCCAACCAAAGTAGGGAATGTGGGTAAGTTCAATGGTATTAAAACTGTCTGCACATTAAAAAAATATTCTGCACTTGTGACTATAACACATGGAAAGAGAGCCTGTGGGGGAAGGGAGGTCCTTCCTCAAAGGAACCATCCTCAGAGTGCAGAAAAGATGTGAATCATTCCTACGTAGGCCTAACCTTTGCCTGGGCAAATGTCACAAGGACATTATACTCCAAGTATACTTACCAGTTAATTAACTTATAAAAATAAGCATAACCGTTCAGAATCACTGAGGCTGGTTCAGGATCATATGTTTTTATAGGTCTGTAAAAGTTTGTCACAAAACCTCTAGCAGTGATACCTTAGCAGAGTAGTAAACTTTAGTTCCTGCAAAGAGCTGCATCATATTTTTTGACAAAACTCTGGTGATATTCTGTCTGGCTCCTTACCAGAGGTACTTTTCTATTTTTGTGAGTACACTAATCCTTTCAAGTCTTCCAGTCTCCCACATAATGGCACACAGGAGTCTGAGGCTGCTTTGAGTCTATACGTACATTCAAAACTGAAATTCAGAATAATCATGGAACTTCGGTATGAAAAGAAATGAAGTTCCCTTAAACAGCTCAGTGTCAGATTGTTGGCCATACTCAAGTGAAGAGTCCTTTGATGGGCTTCAAATGCTTCTGAAGCCATGCAGCACCTTAAGTTTGAATGCTAAAGGAAGGTAGGGTAGAAATTTTAAGGGATGTTCGGAGATAAAGCAAAGAGTGAATGCTAGCAACTGAGGGAGAGAGAGGAAAGGGCACTACTGAGAGTGATTGCTGTGTAACATAAAAGGGCAACAGGAGGCTGGTTACCATGGTAACTAGTGGGAAATGCCACACAGGCTTCATTATCTACCCTGTTGAATGATCTCTTTCTAAAAAGTTAAAATAGTACGAAGACCAGGATAAGCAGAAAATAAGCAGGATCTAGCACAGGAAAAACGGTAAACAGCAAAGTACCTTCTGAAAAGCAGCTTCTAAATGAGTGTAGGAGGGTAATGGAGGGGGCTGGCAGCACATGAAGCCATGATCTAACAGCACTTAGAGTCATGACGACTTGAACTACCTACCTACCACTAAGCTAAGAGTGTGTGGCCTTCCTCCAAATGCTTCCTGAAGATCACTTTTGTCCTGCCAAAGGCCACACTCTGAAACTAAAAGGTAGAATACTCATTTCTGAAGAAAGGAACCTTTAGGGCAGAGAGGGCCAACCTCAGCTAATTCTGCCACAAGTGGCACAGGCAGCTTCTGCAGGCACAGACAAACATGCGGCTCCCACGTCATGCACTGACCAGCAGGAAGGCCTTGATGGATTTGGTTTTAGCCAAAGGGGTTACCTGGGGGGAGATCTGAGAATTGAGGGTAATCTGGGAGATAGTGATTATGCGATTATACAGTTCACTATCCGTTATACAGCAGGCAAGTCAGCCAGTAAGGCAGAAGTGCTTGACTTCAGGAAGGCTGACTTCAATGTACTTAAGAAAATAATGGGAGAGACCTTATGGGAAGAGAGCCTGGGGGGGAAGGGAGTTCAGGAAGGGAGGTCCTTCCTCAAAGGAACCATCCTCAGAGTGCAGAAAAGATCCATTCCTGTATGCAGGAAAGGTGGTAAAGGAACCAGGAAGCCCTTTTGGCTTAACGGAGGAGTCATAGAGTGCTTAAAAAAGAAAAAAGGGCTTACAGACAGTGGAAACAAGGGACAGTCACCAAGGAGCAATATACAAGTATTTATTCTTATTGAACTGCATCCAGCTTGGATCTGCATCCTATCCCCTAGCATGACCACTTTTCTCTGTAACTTAGTAGTGTCCACAAATTTAGCTAGTGTGTTTTCCACATCCGTATTTGTAGAGAGAGGATAAGGAAGGTATGGGAGGCGACTGAAATCAGGCTGGTGACTGAAGTCAAGGACAATAATAAGTTCTTCTTTAGGTGTATAGGGAACAAGAGGAAGACCAAGGAAAACGTGGGGTCCTTGCAGAATGGGACAGAACAGGTGAAAACAGATGCTCAGGGGAAAACTGAACTCTTTAATGAATACTTTGCATCAGTGTTCCTGCACACAAATGGTGGTCACCTGCCTGGTTGGATACTGGACAGATGCAGGGAGGGGTGATTGCCAAACAATGCCCAGTGTCAAACTGGTGAGGGAGCACTTAGAGTCTCCCTCACCAGTGTCTTCAAGGTGGCAAGACTGAATTGACTACATCTGATAATGCTGAGAGAATTGGCGGGAGTCACAGTGGGACCATTGGTGAAGGTATTTGAAGACTCGTGCTCAGAAGAGGTCCCAGAACATTGCAAAAAAGCCAGGGTAGTGCCAATCTTTAAGAAGGGGAGGAAGAAGGATCCAGGAAACTACAGGCTGGTCAGTTTGACCTCAATACTGGGTAGTTTTGTAAAAAATGATCAAGAAGTCCATTTATGAGAGACTGGCAGAAAGTATGATGCTGAAGGATAGCCAACATGCTTTTGTTGTGGGCAAGTACTGTCTGACCAAACTTGTCTCCTTCTATGATCAAGTAACAAACTGCTTAGATGTAGGAGATGCAATTGATGTCATATACTTGGATTTTTAAAACAGTGAGAGAGACCCTATGGGAAGAGGGACTGGAGGGGAAGGGAGTTCAGGAAGGATAGTCATTCCTCAAAGGAACAATCCTCAGAGTGCAGAAAAGCACATCCCATGATACTCTTTTAAAAAAACCCTCAGGATTATGGTTTGGCAGAGTCCACGGTCAGATGGGGTGGGGATTGGCTAAGAGGCTGAACCCAGAGAGTGCTAGTGGATGTATCTGTATTGTCTTGGCAGGAGGTGGCCAGTGGGGTTCCACAGGGTTCTTGGCCCTGTACTGTTCAACATCTTTATCAATGATTTAGATGAGGGTGCAGAAAGCATGCTGGCCAAGTCTGTGGACAATACTAAGTTATGAGCAAAAACTGTCACGGATGCGGATCCAAGTGGACCTGGACAAGCTGGAAAAGTGGGTGGAACAGAACCAGATGCAGTTCAATAAGGATAAATGCATAGTGCTTCATCTGGAGAGAAGTAACCAGCTACATGAATACAGGTTATGACAAGATGTCCTGGCCAGCACAATGGCCAAAAGGGACTTCAGGGTTATGGTTGATCACAGGATGAATATGAGCTGCCAGTGTGGTGCTGTAGTCAACAAAGCTAACAGCATACTGGGATGCATTAGTCAATGGGTTGCAAGCAGAGCTAAGGAAGTGATACTTCCTCTCTACCCAATATTAGTGAGACCCCACCTGGAGTACAATATCCAGTACTGGATACTGCACTTCAAAAAAGATGTGGAGAATCTTGAAAAGGTCCAGAGAAGGGCCACAAGAATGATTAAGGGCCTGGAGGACTAACCTTATGAGGAAAGGCTAGGGGATCTGGGACTGCTCAGCCTGGGAAAGAGAAAAGTGAGCAGGGACTTAGTGGCTATTTATCTGTATGTAAGGGATGAATATCAGAAGCTGGGAGAAAAATTGTTCACTAAGACACCCCAGGGAAGGACAAGAAGCAATAGTCATAAAATGTTAGAGGATGGTTTCAGGTTGGATGTATGGAAGAATTTACAGTAAGGGTGACTAGAATCTGGAATAGACTTTCCAAGGAGATGGTACAATCCCCAACCTTGGAAGGCTTCAAGAGGAGACTGGACAGACATCTTGCTGGGATCATTTGATCTCAGAAGTATTCCTGCCCATAGTAAGGAGGTTGGACTCAGTCTTTCAAGGCCCTTTCAAGCCGTTAATTTCTATGACGTCTGATTTCATGGTGCTTCACAGGAAGTGCCATGAGTTTGACCAATCCTCCTGACTCAACAGACATTAGCTGTTGGGTAAGGTGGGTCAGTGATTAAGCTCCAATTTGAAGCCCATCCAAGGAGTGAGGCTGCATCTCTGCAGCCTTTTCCCCCAGCTCTGTTCTTCACTACCCCCAACTCCCACTCTGTCTCAGGATGGGGGAGATCTGTTCAGGGGTTTCCCCAGCTTTGCTGGACTGGAGGGGTGGATGCTCCAATTCACTTGCCCCACCACCATCCAGCACCAGCTGGGCAACCCCCAAAATAAGCTTCCTTCATTCCCATCCCTCTCTCCCATTCTGAAACCAGAGCTGGGATCAGTATTACATCAGTCAAGTCCTGCTTCTGATGTTTGCAGACACAAGGTAATAAAGGCGCTCTGCTTTGGAGCACCTTAATTTGGAGAACCATCATGTAATGAGAGTTCAGACTGTGGTAGGACTAGGCCCTTTTAAAATGCTCTGCAGCCATGCACTTGTATTTGGTCACAGCCATAGACAGTTTTCAGATCAGGTGAAAACTGTCACTTCTGTCTGTGCCTTGTGTGCAGCACATGGCAGACTGGGGAGGGGAGGGGAAGGGACAGGCAGCCCAGGGCAGATCAAGCAGGAAGCAGAAAGCAGAGCAGTAGAGGAGGCATGGAGCACAGAACAATAAATAGAAAGCAGAGAAAAGGACGGTAACTGGAGTAGTACTCAGTGAGGGCATATGGCTGTTTTTTGGCATGCCTGCCAAAAAAGTTGGCTCTCACTGCTTTAGGGAATGCTGCTGCAAAACCTCTGCTTCTGAGCATGTAGACCTTTTCAAGATCAAGACACAAAGCTATCCATAGCTTTTCTGAATTTCGTGGCACCTAAGTTACGAACGACTAGACTAATACAGCAAACATTTGAGCAGAATATGATACGTTTAGGATTTTATCTTGCATCCATTTGTTGTCATGGATAATAAATATAATGTAATATAATACATACAATAAAAAGAGGCAAAAACTATTGGCAAGGCTGATACCACCTGAAAGAAAACATCCCCAATAACAAACGAAGGAGTAACCCAGCATCCCAGAAGTATAGCCAGTTATTTCTGTGCCTTGAGCAGAGAAAGGGGGAATGGGTGAGGGAGTGTAAAGAGTGGTTTTCTGAACATAAGAGAACTTTCAGGAGGAGAAGGGAGTTGGGCAGAGTTTTAACTGCAGCTACATAGGGTCAGGGCTGCAGGCCCTCACCCTTGCTTACCCTCTACTGCATTAAACCTCTCATGGCTGCCACCAATCTGTTTACAGATCAAGGGATATAAAATACAATTTGGCTGTGAAAGGGTTAACAAAGTTGCAGTTTCTGCATAGCAGGAGGGAGGGGGAAAGAAGCTCTGAGGGGAACCTCGCCTCTGGTCTCTGCTGCCAGGCAGGCACTACAAAGGATTGAGGTCAGAGCCTGTGCTCTTGTGGGCTAAGATAGAGTGTAGGGAGTATCTGAAGTCCCAGACTAAAGAAGTCTGAACTGGAGGATGTTTGCCTGTAGTATCTGGGGACATCGAAATGCCAGATGTTCAGGCTTGGGCCTGCATGTAGGATGCCTGCCAATGGATTAAGGAGTATTTGAAGTCTCAGGGTGAGATATCTGGGATGGATGATGCTCACCAGTTGTAGTGCCATGCATGGTGTTTAAAACGATTGAGTTCTACCTGCTCAATCAATATGTTTTTTGGAACAATTGAGCTCTGCTCAATCGATACAATTTGGAACTGATTTGGTTAATTTAACTTGGAATACTAAATATATTTAGTATATAATTAAAAAATGGTGCTCTTGCCACCGTCCTTTCTAATCTGACCACACATGCTTCTCCTAGAAAGAGGGGCATGGGAGAGTTTCCCCCACCCTGCACACCTGTTTCTGGGAGCAACACATGGAGTTGGTACAGCTGGGCAAGTGTGCACGTTCTGGCTGCAGCTGCTTCTTGATATGCCTTCACAGGAAATGAATGGGGCATTTCAACTTGGCCATGGTGGCACCCATGTTGCAACAACCCTAGCAGTGTCTTACACCACTCTGGTTGAGAACCACTGATGTGGACAAATGCGTGAAGTTACACTCTCCAATGGGTATCGAAAGGGAGATTACACTGGACATAAAAAGGCAGAAGGCAGGGCTGAGAGACTATGATTAGAGAAGCATAAGCTTTCATAGGCAACAGCCTATTTCATCAGACGCTATGAGAATGAAGGTGAGAAAAGAACCTCATACCTGTCTTTAGGACTTAGAAAAGATTGAAAACATTGGGAAAAATGATTGTAAAATGTAGAAACCGCTACCATTTCAAAACAGAAAAGAAAAAACACATTTCTCATGACAGAGGGCTGTAACTTAGCATATTCACAGCAGGAATCTGTTTTAAAATGTACTTCTCCTCTCTGAGGCTGTTTGAACAAAGCACAGAATATTAATTATGTGCCTGGTGCAATTACCATTCAGAAACTAAAACATTATGCAAGTGGGGGTATCTATCCTTTAAGCTATTTTAAAACATCTTTAAAGCAATTTTGGAACTGCAGCATCAATGAAAACATAACTATGAAGCTAATTATTACAGACTGCACTGGGATGTGACAAGCAGCTTGAAAGACAATAGTTCTCTCAATTAAATAATCAGTGCAACAAGACTAAATTATTCTTATATTTAAAAAATATCTGTAATCAAACACCACCTGCTGTTCCCATGCTATATGCACATGTGTGCTAAGCAAGCACAATGAATGTCACTTTAAATTATTGGGTTAGAACAACTTCATAGACAAAGCAGTGAACAGGCAGAAGTAGTACAGTGCCTCTGACAACAGGGAGGGAAGAAATGAGTTGTCCCATCCCAGAGTCAGATCTTGGGAAATGTGCAACCCAAACTTCCCAATTTTTTATACTTGCCCAGCTGTACCAGCTCCAGCATGTATACCAATTCTAATTTGTGTATATATATCTGTGAAGTTTGGCGAATTAGAGTCAGGAGCACACAAAGAATGAATATGATTTGGACAAAACAGTAGCATAACTGAGGGTGGGTGATACAGGAGCTGCCTTTGTGCTGGGAGCACAAAAACAGCTGTGACTAGCAGCTGGTGCTAACCTGGATGTCATATAGTTGCCCAAAGCAGAGCTGCCCAGCTATATCTCTGAAAAGAATCCTTATGTACTCCAATTGAATTCTGTGTGTTCCCTCATTAAAGCAAACTTACCTTACTTACCGGCAGGCCCGGATGACCTACACCTGAGGGTGTTGAGGGAGCTGGTGGGGGTGATTGCTGAGCCGAGCCCTTGGCTCGGTTATACGAGCCCTCTTGGAGCTCAGGACAAGTGTCGAAGGACTGGAAGGTAGCCAATGTGGTCCCCATGTTTAAGAAGGGGAAGGAGGAGGACCCGGAGAACTACAGGCCTGTCAGTCTCACCTTGGTTCTAGGGAAGATCTTTGAGAAAATTCTCAAGTCCCACATATGTGAGGGATGGGCAGGTGACTATATGCTGAAGGGCAACCAGCACGGGTTTGTTAAGAGCAGGTCCCGTCAGACCAACCTGGTCGGCTTCTATGACCAGGTGACCAAATCCATGGATGCGGGCGTCCCTGTTGACGTAGTCTTTTTAGACTTCAGGAAGGCATTTGACACAGTCTCTCACCCCATCCTCATTA
>JAGPOW010001296.1:101756660-101770851 GCA_030014935.1 Caiman crocodilus
TGGCTGGGGTCCTGTGACCCTGGCACTCATTCCTGCCATTGGCGGGGAGTCAGACTAGATGGCCTGCTCTAGGCCCCTTCTGACCCTAGATACTATGATGATACTGTGATACCTTTCAAAATATTTCTCTGCTTCACATGCTTTTTTAATTACTGTATTTGCTTGACAAAGTTTTTTTCCTTCTTTTTTAGCATGGATTCTGGTCCCTACCTGGGGGACACTGCATTGGGCAGGGTGGATGGCAAGCCTGGAGATTGTGCAGTGCAGGGTAGGGGGAATACAGAGGGATGAGCACAGGGGAGATAGTGTGTTATTGGGTGAGGAGACATCATGGAGGGAGCACAGGGTTGCTGTTGTGGTTTCCCCTCCAGCCCAGGGCCAGGGCTGTTAGTACTGCTGCTTGGCTGGAGCCACCATGTGTTCTGTGCCCTGGGCCAAACCTGAAGCCAAAGCCACTAAATTGTGTAAGTTGTGGCAGGAAGGTAGATGGGATGAGTGGTCAAGGTGGATAAGCACAGCACTGGGGAGGCAAGTACCAGGAAGAAGCAAGTGGTGGTGTTAGGTGGAGCAGGTGGCAGTCACCAGGTGGGAAAAGTGGCAAGGGACAGGCTGCCTGCCACTCCATGTTACTTTCCCTATACAGTGGTGATGGTGAGAGTGAATTTAAGACAATCCCCCCAGTTATTAGATTCTATACAAGGGAAATTGTATAAAGAATTTGTAAATAATTCTTTATAGTTTTCAATGCAAAGAATCTAATTGTTGGGGAAAGTGCCATCTTCAATTCAAAGTCACCTTACATTCTGATCAATATGGTAAACGACTCTGACACTAAGGCCTGTATAAAGTACGACACAGACGCTGGTTCAGCCAGTTCGTAATCCACAAAATTTTAATCAAACATTTCTCTCTGCTTGAAGCATTTGTCTTCATTTTATTTTGCATTAGATGTCCAAGTATGTCTAACAATCCTCCACAGTCTCCTCTAGAAAAAACAGTGAAATAAGGTTAAAAAAAAAAAAAAAAAATGTACAGAGCAAGCAGCAGGAAGCAAACAGAATATCCCCAAGTTGGCAAACTGTACCCTTGCAGTCAATTCCTTATACGGGAAAAAAAAAAAAGATGTCAGAAAAGTGCCAGGCTAAGAGAAACTTATAATCACAGGCCGATTTTAATTCCTCAGAAAAGAGACTAAAGAGGGATATTATGCTGTTATTATTTACACAATGTCATACATATACATATTAATTAAAAAGAGTCCTTGTCTAGAAGAGTTTGCAGATCAAAAGCCTCAGTCTTTGCAACACATGGGGGGAGTTACCTATCTAAATGCAATCTATTGAAAGATGAGGCCCTGTATAAAGATGAGATCAAGAGATGATGGATGAATCCACTCAAGTGGATGCTTAGATGAACACTATATGTGCCTTAAGTTAAGGGCATCAAACTTCTGGCTCTGTGGGTCAGATGAGTTTTGCAGGATTAGTCCACAGGCCAGATGAATGGTTTGGCTGGATTGGTTCTGGATCCACAGAACCTCCCTCTGTCCCCTTGAGCACAGCATCTGGCACACGTCTGGCTGGTGCAGGGCTGCACTGCATGTGATGCTCGCTTTGGGACCTACGCTGCACATGACACACACTCTGGACTGGCTGGAGCAGGTGCTGTGCCACGTGTGGCTCATGTCCCAGATCAGCTGATACCACTGACTTAAGGTGAAATGGAGGAGGGTCATAGACTGATCCTGCATGAGTGTCATAGTCAGCCTGGGTCCTGTAGCAGGCACTGCATGTGGTGTGTGTCCAGGAGCCAACATTCAGGGCCAGTTTTCTGCATGCCAGTGTGGCACGTGGGTCAATTCAAAATCCCAGAACCAGCACCAGGGGCTGGATGATGCATCTCTGTGGCTGTATCGGCCTGTAAGCTGCATCTCTGATACCCCTGCCTTCATATATATAAGGATAGATTACAAAAACCAGGGCATATATAAATGAAGGATAGAGTATATAATATGAACTCTCTTCCCAGAAGAAAAAAAAGGATTATTTTTTAAAAGAGTTGGATCTCTTCACATTTTTATGAAACATGCTAATAGACGTTTTGGCAGAACAAGGAGTTAGCAAAAAAGTGTTGAATGGGGCTCTGAAAAGATTATCTGCCTGAGAATATCACACTATACCTGGAAAAATGTGACTGAAACATAAGAATCATCATACTGAATCAGATTATTGTTTAGTTCAGTCTGGTACTTGAGGCTACAGGGGAAGGCAACCCTAAGTGCCGATGCACTAACTCAGTTGTGCAATGCTGTCCAAGGAACCAGGGGAAAGTAAGTGTTGCCTCTTATAACTAAGGCAATTAGGCCTTGACACCTTGGTATATAGGGAGCAAAAGGAAGGTGTGGGATAGCATAGGACCCCTACAGAACAAACTAGGGCACTTAGTGACAGAGAGGGGGGACAAAGCTGATCTCTCCAATGAGTTCTTAGCATCTGTATTCCTAGACACAGACTAAGACAATTCTCCCAATTGGATCATAGACAGACATGGGAGGGACACCAGCCCACCAACTGTTAGGGCAAACTTAGTGAAGGGGCACCTGGAGGGGCTGGATGTGTTCAAATCAGTGCGCCTGGATGAATTTCATCCAAGGGTGCTGAAAGAATCGGCCAGTGTTATAGAAGAGCTGCTGGCATGGGTGTTTGAGCACTGACAGTGCTCCAGTCAGGTCCCAGAGGACTGGAAAAGGGCCAGTGTGGTCCCTATTTTCAAGGAGGGGAGGAGGGAGGAACTGGAAAACTATAAGCCAATTAGTCTCACCTCCATCCTTGGGAAAACTTTGGAAAAAATAATTAAGGATCACATTTGTGGGAGCCTAGCAGGGTAAATAACGCTGACAGGAAATCAGCACAGATTCACAGCAGGTAGATCCTGCCTGACTAACCTTGTTTCTTTTTATGACAAGGTCACAAAATGCTTAGACGCAGGAGTCAAGGTAGATGTCATCTACCTAGACTTTAAGAAGTCCTTTGATATGGTTTTGCGTTCTTTTTTCATAAATAAACTGACAGGCTGTGATGTAGATGATTACGCAGTCAGGTGGGTGGCAAATTGGCTTAGGTGTTGCACCCAGAGAGTGGTGGTGGATGGGTCGATATCGACTTGGAAAGATGCGGGCAGTGGAGTCCTGCAAGGCTTGGTCCTTGGGCCAGTGCTATTCAACGTCTTCATCAGTGACTTGGACAAGGGCATAGAGAGCATCCGGTCCAAGTTCACAGATGATACCAAATTACGAGGCAAACAACACACAAGAGGGTAGGGAATGGATCCAGGTGGATCTGGACAGGTTGGAAAAATGGGCAGAATGAAACAGGTTGCAGTTCAACAAAGACAAGTGCAAAGTGTTGCACCTGGGCAAAGAGAACCTCCAACACACTTATGTCAGAGCTAAATGGTTAAAAAGTGCCTTAAAAAGGATATTGACTCATTAGCCATACAAAAGGCTTGGGAGGTTTCCGCCTAAGTTGGAGGAGGAAAGAGCTCGCATGCACATCAGAGACAACTTTCACGTGCATCTTGGAGCTACACTGGAGGCCTGATCAACCACCAACAACTCCCCGTCAACGAATTCCTGACGTACCCCATACCCTGCATGCTCAAACAGCATCGCTGTGCCACCTGGTTTTCCACTTGTCTGTTTCTGCAACTCTACAAAGCGTGCCTACACTGTATCCCAGTTGTAAGTAAAGTTTTCTTTTTGAATTCAACCATCAAGCTTGTTGTGCCTAATTCCACTCCATTGGCAGCCTCATTCCGGCCAATTTCTCGGCCCCCACAACTTACAGACTGGGGTATGACTTTCTCAGCAGCACAGCAGCAGAAAGGGATCTTGGAGTTAACTCCAAGATGAACATGAGTTGTTAATGTGAAGAAGTGATCAACAAGGCTAACCGCATGTTATCATGCATTAGCAAATGCATGATGAACAGGTCCAGAGATCTGATGCTTCCCCTCTGTGGCAATGATCAGTCTGCAGTTGGAGTACTGCATCCAGTTTTGGGCTGCACTTCAAGAGGAATGCGGAGAATCTTGAGAGGGTTCAGAGGAGGTCACTTGTATGGTCAGAGGCCTGCAGACAAGGCCCAATGAGCAGAGACTGAGGGACCTAGAGCTCTTCAGTCTCTGCAAGAGAAGGCTGAGAGGTGATCTTGTGGCTATTGTCCTAGGGACACCGGGGCTAGAGGGAAACCCCAGCCCAAACCCAAAGGAAATGAAACTCCATACTTACCCTCTGGAGGAATCGAGGGCAGCAGAAGCGCGCACGCCGGGAAACCCCCCCCCCCCCACGGTTTATTAGCTGCGCTTACATTCAGCTTAGGCTGGGTGACGTCACTGCGAGGCGCCACCCAGCAGGAACAAAGCACGGCCCTGGGGGCACAGCAGGGAGCAGGAGAACGCGAAGCCCGGAGGAAAGTCTGAGGCCGGAAGCAGGCACCCACGGGGTGTCTTTGCCATGGGTGGGGTAAGCTGCAGCATCTTGCCACAGCCACGAGGACCCCAGCTGCAGAGCCAACGCAAGAGTCGGTAGGACAGCGGGGATGGGAACCACCGGTGAAGGAACCGGCGGAAGAGCCAGCAGGGACACCGGTGAAGCAACTGGCAGAAGCTCTGGCAAGGACACTGGTGAAGGTACTGGTGAAAATGCCGGCCAAGACACCGGTGAAGGAACCGGAGAAGGAACCGGCAGGGACGCCGGTGGAAGAACCGGTGGGAGAGCCTGCAGGGACGTCAGGGAGGAAGCCTGCAGGGGCAACAGAGTCTTGGGTCCCGTAGTCCACAGATCGGAACCCAGCTCAAGTCACTGAGCCGAGCGGGTTGGGGACAAAGGAAGAGCCGAGATGGGAACAGGGATAAGAGGCTGAAGACCCATGGCTGAAGGTGGCATTGGCCAGGGTATAGGGGAGGTTGGAGCCCCGTGAGTGCCCGCCAAAGGCATGTAGGCACTGGAGGCCGCAGAGAGGGGGACCCCACCATTGAGGGTCCAGTTAAGACTGTGACTGGCGAGTTTTGGGGGTCTGCCACCATCACCCGGGACACCCTCAGGGGACCCTCCCGCAGGATCAGGGCAGACCCAGTCAGCTACCCAAGCAAAAGTAGCCTGAGAATGCCTTTTGGAGCAGAGGCAGGCACAGCTACCTACAAATTAATCAGGGGAGGGCAGCAGGGAATAGAGATGCTCTATTTACTAGGGCATCCCCTGGAGTAACTAGGAACAATGGCCACAAATTGACCGAGAGCAGATTTAGGTTGAAAATTAGAAAGAACTTCATCATAGTAAGCGTTGCCAGAATCTAGAATGGGCTTCCAAGGGAGGCGGTGCTCTCCCCTACCCTGGGAGTCTTCAAGAGGAGACTGGACAAGCACCTAGCTGGGGTTGTCTGATGCCAGCACTCTTTCTTGCCCAGGGGAGGGAGTAGGACTCAATGACCTACTGAGGTCCCTTCCAACCCTAACATCTATGAACCTATGACACTCCTTTGCTTTGTTCTTGGCTTGTACAGCTACAACTGACTTAAGGCAATTAAAAAAAAATCGGAGTTTTTTTTCCACATAGAACACTGTAGCAAAGCTTTTAAAGAAGTAGCTCACTTTATTGGTTGTAGTTAACAATTCATTTTAGCTAATTCTATTCACAGCTATCTGAAAGAGCTGTTACTTCCTTATTTTTGTACAATTATATTGACTAGGCTTAAAATCATTTTCATGCAGAGATAAGCAGTTTCCACATCATTTCAAGTATGTGCTATAGCTAGGGATATAAACCAAAGAGTGGCTGTGGCAGGACAGAGTTCAAGGGGTGACTGTGACACCCCCACGGAGCTCCTGCCCAGCTCCACCTCTAACACAACCCTCCCTGATTGTTCACCTGCCACACCCTGTTTTTACTGCAGGCTGAATAAAGGAAGCTGCCCACAGTCTTTAGAGTAAGCCTTAGTCCATTTAGATCAGCACTGGGTCTCTACCAGGCCCCAGTAGTCTCGATTTAACCCTTAAGCTCGATAAGCCTTCTCTGCCTGCCCATACCCCTGCAGCATATCTGTAGCTTTAGGCTAGGCACAGACATTACACATAAGCTGATTTAAGTCATCAGAAACTGGTTTAAACCTGTAATGGAACATAAATTCAGTGCACATAAACCAGTTTCAAAATGGCTGAAACTGGTTTAAGATAAACTTGGTTGGATGTAGTATCAAACTTAATGGATTTGGGTCAAGCGGGTTTATGCAATGTTTGTCCCAGACCTGTTTCCTGTTTAAGTTAGAGTCCCCCAGCATCCCAGATGCTTTGCAGCCCTGGGCTGGGCTATGCTCCAGGGAACAGGGCTGGCCCTTCCCTTCTGCTCCCTAGCCAAAGCTCTGGCAGAGACTGCAGGCATAGCAGGGTCTGCCTGGTTTTCCCCTGCCCCATGCTGCCCCCTTGCTACTTGCTGCTCAAGTACCCCTCCTTCCTATCTCCCACAGCATGGACCCCATCCCTACAAACCCTAGGAATGTAGAGTATGAGCTAATGCTGAGAGGGAGGGGGGTGTGTGTCCAATTTCACTGGGACAGGACAAAGGCAGACAGAACAGTGTCCACTTAAGGCTTTTTGGAGCTAATCATCAGGTCAGCTGGTAATGTCCCTCTTTTCCTTCCTTGGAAAAAGTTGTTTAAGAACAACTTGAACTAATGAGAGAGGCTTTTGTTTTGTTAATGGGCTGCTAAATGCTGTGTTATCAGCCCCCTGCTGGCTCCTTCACCTGTAAGGTCTGCTGCAGACAGTATGAAGAAGCAGGGAGAGGGAGATTGAAAAGCTCAGTATCATCAACACATGCATGCACTGCACACCCCACTTTGCCTCGGAGTGCTAGCCCAGAGCTAAGGTTTGGCAACATTCCTGACCTTTAAGCAGTGAGCAGGGAAAAGCCTGGGCCAACATAGGCAGGGAGGGGTTTATAGTTCTTCCTAATCAGAGTTCCTACTGGGGCCTGGCCCCCAGCTCAGCACTACAGAAGGGAAGGGAGGGCTGGTCTAGCAGCCCTCAGCTTCTAGCCTGAGCCATTGCAGGCATGTGCCTGCATTTCTTCAGTCCAGAGGGAATGTCTGTACAGTTGCAAATTGATTCAATCTAGGCAGGTTAAACTAACCTGCAAAGATTAAATCAGTTCAGGCTCAGGCTTTTTGAATCTGTCCCTAGCCTTAAAGGCTAATTTAATATCTGTCCCCACCAGGGCATCTGTAGCCTTAAAGGCTCATTAAGTGGCTCCATCCTTCCCTACACCATGCCCCATGCCTCACAGGTGTTACTGTACCATCACACATTACTGTAGAGGTCTTGACCTTATTGGCCTCCTCCCCTCTTATTCCCGCTGGGCCTTTTAGTACAGGTTCATGATACTGGACCTGGCTTCGAGGCTCCAGCCTCCATGACTGTAGATCCCAACAGTGGCCTCCTGGGTTAATTGAGATCACCAGGCTCTCTGGCTGTGGCAGTCCATAGCTATGGTCTCTCCTAGATCTTGATCCCCTCCTGAACCTTCCTAGAGAGAAAAGGTTCAGGCTGGATATCAGGAGACATTACTTTACAGTTAGGACTGCCAGGCTCTGGAATTGGCTCCCAAGTGACGTAGTACTCTCTCCTACCTTGTGGGTCTTCAAGAGGAGGCTGGACAGATATTTGGCTGGGGTGATATGACCCAGTATCCAGTGACACTATAGATCCTTCATTGTTCTGATCCTGAGATGGATTCAGATGACAATAGCACTGACACAGGAACATCATTTAAGATCTAAACATCACCTGGAATGTAAAATTGCTTTTATTTCCTCCCTGTCTCCTTTCTGTTCTTCACTCCTTTTTGCTTTTCATTTCATTTTTTCTTTCCTTTTTCCTTTTTGTAAAGAATCCGCTTTAGCCTGCCAGAACAGCATTTTTTATTTGTGTCCATAAATAAAGGCAGCTAAAATCAAGCATCTTAAATAACTTAATGCTAGTACAAGTTTGCCTAGTTTCACAGCTGCTGACAATGACTGTGCTGTGCTCATCTTTCTCTACAGAGAGGCTGATATAAAAGTATTGGAAACCAAAGCTGAGTTTTTTGTTTCTGGTTCCTTTTTCTCCCCTTTTGTTTTGTCTTCAATGACACAGGATCAGACTCTAACAATGAAGACAATAAAAACAGCTCCAGCTCATCTCAATTTTTTCTGTTTTCCCTGCAGATTCCAGCAGATACTGAACTACAAATGATGGTCGCTATTGTCCTAGTCCCTCCATCACATCTGTGTGTCAGGAGCAGAGGATGAAATTTCTGCCTTTACTATTCATCTCTCTCCCCTTGTGTACCTCTTGCTTTGTCCATAAACCCTTTTCCCGAAAAAGAATAGTTAATACCATCTTGACATCATCTGAAAGCCTGTCAAATGGAGGGCTTTTCTTACAAAAATCCCTCTAAAGCTAAAGGATATTGTTAAAAATGAAATCTTACTTAATACCCTACTTTCAAATGCTTTACTGCTCTTCCTTCTTTTGTATATCATTAAGAAAAGATTAAAATTGTTATCAGTGATTATCTGAAATGGGACTAAGCAGGATACAATCTCTGTACCTGAGACTCCATACTTTGTTTAACTATGTAACATTATACAACAACATGGGTGTTTTTATCTTTTTGACTATCTAGATCCATTTATTCAATTTACACAGCACTCACTGTCTCTGCAACAGCTGGCAGGAGATAAGGCAGGGTAGCATCTTGTAGACAAACTTGTTCAGAAATGAAAAAGCTTTTGTACGGAACAGCCTATATGTCATCATCATATGATGAAGTCGGCTGTTACCTGAGAATGTTTATGCATTTCTGAATGAGTTAGTCCATAAGGTGCCACCCTGCCTTGCTCTCTGCCTCGCTTCCAGCTAACATGTCTAACTACCTCTCTATGCAGTGGCTGCCTTCCTTGGCAATGAATAATCTGGAAACAGAAAAAATGGTTGCATGTTAGACCATTCACTGTCCTTGCATCATCTTTTAATTCCTGTGTGCCTGTCTTTCTAGCACAGTCTGGTTCTCCTTCTATAGCTCTCTTCTTTATAGAGAAGCAGACTTAAGCATTGAGTCACAGGGTTGAGGAGCTGGGGACAGGATGCAAGAACAGTGAAGAACTAGCATGGGATCCACGCAAGTGGAGATAAAAACAAATCCTCCAGAAAATCCATGAACTTCACAACTTTGACCCTTCCTTGTATTCATTCTTCTTGATTCACACTCTTCAAACATTCTCACACATCACCATGTTCTGCTTCAAACCCCAACATTTCCTCAAACTATTCAAATACCTCCACTACTCCAACTCTTTCCATATTCCCTTCATCAAGCTCACTGCACTGAGCTCACCACCACCTTCTCACTAATTCATGTCCTGAAAAAATATCACTTTCAATCTTGCTGCTAGCAACATAAAACACACCATCTCTACCCCTTCTTCCTTTCATTTTTTGCTCCTACCAGGTTTGAAGGTGCCACTAGAATGTGGTATGGTTGTGAAAAAGTACTTGTACCAACTGGAGGCATGACAGGGGAAGAAAGTGGTAACATAAACATTTGGCGCTAGCATATGGAGAACAGACTTTAACTAGCCATCTAGATAACTGGAGGCATAGAGGCACTTAGTGAGAACCATTTATCACACTGAGATGTTCTCAATTGTTCTTATCTCACTGTAGTTTCATTATTTTGAGGAAATTAGTAATCCTGGTTTAGAGAAGCATAACTTAAAAGAAATGCATCTGAGGCAGTTCTCTCTCACCTTCCTTCCCACTCCACAGCTTCAGGGTTGCAGAACACAGGAACATCAGCAGCTGGGATGTGTCATGGGGTTCAAGGCATTATGGGACTTGAATCTGTAGCAATGGCAATGTAATTCACTGCTGCTGGGGGGGAACTTTCACACCCCACCTCTTTTTTTTTTTTTTGCTACTGAAGCCCATGTTGAAAGGGCAAAAAAAAAAAAATGTTGATTTTAGAGGCAAAATTGCAATAAATTCTCCCCACCATACCAGTGGACTCCACTGCTGCTGTACAGAACTATAGCTCCCAGAACATCTCACATTCAAGGACACACACTGCCTGCACCAGCTGCTTCCAGCAGCCAGAAAGTGCCAGCAGAGTATGTGACAGCAGGATGAATGACCCCCCTCTCTGTCCTTCTGGCACCCTTCCTCTTAAACAGCACCCAGGACATATTGCCCTGCTTGCTGACCCCACCCTGTGCTACTGTTGGTTTACACAACTGATGGGAATATAATCCCACAGATACTGCTGTCCCATTCTTCTCTTTGCATCAAAGGCATAGAGACAAGCCATAATTTCCATTTTTGCTATTCTTTTTTTTCCCCTTTAACTTGTCTTGTTTTTGTTTTTGTTTCTTTTAGTAGAGGTGGTGGGGGGAATTCAATTCCAACAACAAGGACAATAACAGCAGATCTGGCCTATCTCAGTTTTTTTTATCTATTATCATAGAGCCACAGCTGCATCCTCCCCCACCTTCAATCCAACAAGAACAAAGGTAAAGAGAGCAAGAGCTCAAACTGAAGGTGAAAAAGTGAAGCCAATAAAACCCCCATTCTCGTTCACACGTATTATGTATGTAAAAACATTAGAGGAATTAGAAGATTCTGTAAAATGTTCTTTTTAGGAAGTTCAGAAAACCCTTATTGAAACTATTCAAAATTTGGATCAATAAATTTATTCTGTCCTCTGTGAGGCCCAGAAAATGTCACTGCAGTCAAACTTAGTATGTGAATGTTTGAGTGCCAAACAGAGAGCTGGTATTCTGCTATACCTAGTTTATAAATACTTGAATTTTGTAAATGTGATAACACTCACCCTTCCTAGTTCTTTATCTTCAAGTGCTAGGACCCCTGTGCTTTCTGTAAAGAGCTTTACTTTGACCACAGGCCGAGGATGGGTAGTGGTGAAATCCCCTTGAGTTCCCCATCTGCAAAATATAAAGTAACACAAATGAACTGATAGAAGCTTTACAGTAATTGGGCCCATAATTCCTGGGCCTAATTTTCAAATACTGTATTTTTATACAAAAAGAAAAAAAAGTTTATCTAAAACTTTATTTGGCCATCCAAAGAGGACTTCCACATTTAAAACTGGGCTCCTTCTGTGATGGAAGATAGGTTGATTGATTTTAATGACAAGATTGTATATGACAGATAATCTGACAGATGGCATAATCAAAGCACTGAAACAGTACCCTCTTAGGACAAAACAGCGTATCTGGATAGACTTTTGTAAAATCTGTTATAGGAAACTGTACCAACATTAATACATTTATCTCATGTGCAAAAATTGATTAATTCAACTGCAAGATTGGCCTCAAGCCGGCAAAAACTTATGTATGCGCTTAACTGAACTGAGTTAGAATGTGTGTGAATGTTTGAAGGAAAAAAGCCTTAAATTACAATTTGGAAAGATGAAACAGAGATAACAAACATTTCACAAAGGATTACAAATTAACATTTGTAAGAGTAGAGAAATATATTTCAAAGACAGACAGACTGCAGTTCTACAAAATAATAATTCCCATATGTATTCATACCCTTGGAGAAGCAAAACTAGGCAAACTTACACTCCAAACTTCAAGTGAGCAATCTCCAACCTCTGAAAGGAACACTTGGCTCTCAGCCTTCTCCCTCACTCTGGGCTCCAGTGGCACAACAGAAGACATGACTTATCAATATGATTACAGTTTCTTCTTACATACCGATGTAATGCCCAGCATAATGTAGCTCCGATGCTGATGGGTCTACTGGATATTGCCAATACACAAACAACAAATTATGGCCTCAGACACACTTCAGCTGTTTCCAGTAATTCACAGCTAGGTAGCCTAAATCAGGCAACCAGACTCAATTTCTCAGCACTCCCACCCACGTACCTTGAGCCAGTTTCCATGGAGACCCCAGCCACACCTGTGTGGGAAAGCCTAGGGTTGCCATGGAGACCAGCCACAGCTG
Organism: Caiman crocodilus; assembly: GCA_030014935.1. Taxonomy (NCBI): domain Eukaryota; kingdom Metazoa; phylum Chordata; order Crocodylia; family Alligatoridae; genus Caiman; species Caiman crocodilus. The sequence continues at coordinate 101,768,724 of JAGPOW010001296.1, forward strand.
TGCTGGCAGCTCACGTGGCAGAGCAGTGCAGGGGGCTGCTCTGGAGCCGCTGGGATTTTGCAATGGGGGGCAGCCTCCTCTGGAGCCAGGGCAGAGCCACGATCTGTAGCCTGCACACTCCAGGAAGGGGTGCTCAGGCAGGGGATCATGGCTTTGTCCTGGCTCCAGAACAACCAGGCTGTCACCGCTGCAAGGGACCAGGGCAGAGATGTGATCCCCTGCCTGCACACCCCTTCCTGGAGTGTGTAGGCTACAGATCATGGCTCTGCCCAGGCTCCATTTCAAGATCCCAGTGGTTCCAGAGTATCCTCTATGCTGCTCTGCCACACATGCTGCCAGTGCGGCTGCAGCTGGTCTCCATGGAAATCCCAGCCTGAGCTTTCCTGCTTAGGCATGACTGGGTTCTCCATGGAGACTGGTCCAAGCCACATGGGCAGGGCCACCTGGGAAATAGAGTTCATGGCCAACCAGATCAGGCCTGCAGGCTGGACTTTACTAGACCCTGGCCTAAACTGTGATAAAGGTAATTGAAAAATGTGTTCATAATGGCACTTACTTCAGAGGGCCACATTTATTGTACAAGTAACATTTTTTACATCAAAAAGAGCCCACATGGATCCCCACTCTTGGGAGATTGACAACCTGTAATGATCCTTCAGGAATATTAGTTGAAAATTAATTGAAGGATTTTTCATGTGAACTGAGCTTCAGATTTAGATGATAAGTACAGAAAGTAATTATGTGATGGAGAGAATAAAAGAACAGCATGAAAATGAGCTGCTCCCTGGAGACCAGTCCTACATGTCATGAGCAAATGCCAGATTGTTGATACAGTAAGGTACCCGTATACATAATACAATGATCCTTGCTGGACAGCTTGTTGAGATTTATGAAACTCTTAATCTCATCTACAATCTTAGTCTATGCTAAGGAAATCAACTCAACTGGGTTGGACCTTCTCCCATGAAATATTGAAGGAACTAAAGGCTGTTGCCAACTGTGACAAGGGTACATACTTGTTAGCCAATCACTATACACTGCCCAGCTGCCTGCCACTTCATCTAGGGCAGTTTCCCCAGTCTCACCTACCATGACTTGTAGGGAACCAATTTGTTGGAATAAGTGGGAGGCTGCACATTGAATACTGTGATGCCAAGGGGTTCAGATATGACTCCAACCTTCCCTTATCATGTCCCATGACTTGCAGATGGCATCCTATAGTTGCTTTATGCTCTGGCTCAAGGCTGGGCCAAACTCAGCCTCTTGCCAGGCTACATCCATTCATTCTTTTGCTCCTCCCCCAAATGGGTCTCATTCATACCACCTACTCTCACTGGGTCTCTCACTTGCTGCTCCACATGGGGCTACACTCAGCCTGTCCTGCTCCCTTGAGCGGCTCCTATAGGCCAGCAGGCTTGCTTACTCACAACCCTTGACTGGCCTTGGCGCAGCCTTTTGGGCTTCTCCCATGATCCTTATATATGCAGTGACCAGCCAATTCACCTGTCCCTAGACAGAGCTCTGACCCAAGACACTCCCGAGGCGACTCATTGCTCTTACCCCCTACACTAGGGCCTCAGGATCTTACACTCCCTTTGGGCTCAGGTGCCATTCTCTGGGCATGCCTGGCCTCACCCTCCCCCGGGTCTTACCCCCCCCCCCCGGTGGCAGGGCACTTGGTGTGCCTGCCACTTTAAGGCCCTGGAGTTGGCAGCCTCCAGGTGCCTGATTAGAGCAGCCATTTTAAGCCTATATAAACACAGGCAGTTTGGCTGCTGGAGACCAGGCAGCAACATCGCCTGGCCTGAGAGCTGCTAGCGGAACACTGGAGGTAAGGGGGGAGCTGCAAGGGGCAGGAGGCTCCTGGTCCTGGGCATGACCTGAAACTGCACCCTGCCAGGAGTGGGTGGCCTGGTGGGGCTCTCAGTGGTGCGGGAGCCCCCAGGAAATATCAGGCCAGTTACCACCCCGGTGGAAGGCGAGATGGGGTGCCTTAACCCCTTGCCCCCACCGCTAGGTGGGTAACCCCGAGATTTGGAGGGCCCAGGAGGGGGACCTGAGACTGCGTGAGGGGCTAGCGACCCAGCCTGACCATAGGAGTACCCTCGACTGGCCCAAGCTGGGGCCA
>JAGPOW010001296.1:101770951-101799343 GCA_030014935.1 Caiman crocodilus
GAGGGGGACCTGAGACTGCGTGAGGGGCTAGCGACCCAGCCTGACCATAGGAGTACCCTCGACTGGCCCAAGCTGGGGCCAGGACCCAGAGAGGGGTCAGAAGGGCCGGAGGGCCCACCACGAGGGATGCCCAGAGCTGGAGGCCTGGGGTCCCAACTGGCCTGGAGGTGGGCCAGGGCAAGTTGCCATAGGTCCAGGAGGGACCACACCCGAGAGGAGAAGATGGCTTTTGGGGGGCACAGTAGCTCGGATGATGGCGGAGAGGCCACCTGATGGTGAGGACTATGGAGGGGTCCCAAGGGGATAATTTTAAGGCCCGGAGAGGGGTCCGGCAACTAGTGAAAGATTGAGACGCCATCTGCGAGGCTTGGGCTGCGGTATGGGGATGGAAGGAGATCCAGATAGTGCTCCCTGGCATCGGGGCACAAATGGACAGCCTCCTGCTTATGGAACATCAATTAGGAACCAATTAAGATCAAGTCGTGGCAGCCAAGAATAGGCGGGCGGTTGGCCCAAGGACAGGTGGGCAGGCCATGGATAGTGGCCCTGAGGGGGCCCCCGTCACACCCCCGTAGGCTCACATGCCTCTAAATACGCGTGCCTAGCCCCACTGTTGGCTCTAGATCCAGCGGGTTGGGGTTTTAAGGTGCCCCTACTCACCTTTCACCAGGGAGGTAACTGGTCTGGCATTTCTGGGGGACTGTTCCACCAGACCACCCTTCCCTGGCAGGGTGCAGTTGCAAGTCATACCCAGGACCAGGAGCCTCCTGCTATCTCCATAGCTCCTGCTCTTACCTCCAAGGATGATTTGAGCAACATCTCAGACAGGGTGTTGCTCTTTTGGCTGCCAACAGAAGACTGCTGGCATGGCCCTGAGGGCCTGGGTCTAAAATGGAGGCTGCTTGGCCCCTTCCTCAAATCCCAGGGCCCACCTGCAGTCATGTAACTGGCTTGTTATAGCAGCTCATACCTGCTGGCTTCCCTGATGGAAGACCTTCAAACAACAGACACCCTAGGGTGCTCAGTCACACCAAGACATCCCTTTTTATGTCCTTGGAAAACAGGTAGAGGGAAAGAAGTGGCAAACACTCTTCACTTGAAGCAGTTTATACACCATTGCTTTGCTTCTTCCAAGAGCAGAAACCTATATCAGGGATCCAGTTATCAAAGGAGGAATTACATTTATTAGCATATGGGACCTCTCAAATAATATTAGTATTGTCTATGTAAATAAAATTAATTTTATTAAAAATATTAATCCATCACTGGAAAGGAAGCCAGCATGATTTCATGGTTAGTTTTAAATAGTCTTGGATTCGAAAGGTCCGACAGTTATATGGAAACAGCTAAGAACTGCTGCCAAAAGCAGTTTGTCAGTGAAGAATGGCGCACAGGAAATGTGTTAGATTCAGTCTCTAAATAGTTTGTATTCTTCATCTTCAGCACCAATTAACAATGCCAGCTTCAACCAAGGCTAAATGTTATGCTGTAGTTGTTATACTCCAAGTACCATAAACATAGCTAAATGTACCAAACATCAACACTTTATTGAAAACAGTCCAAAGTAATAAGATGAATACAGTGAGCCACATACCCACCGCCAACTAGCCTATTTTATTTTTACCACTTTGATTCAGTAGTGAAAAAAGCTGAAAATTGTGCTCAAGCACAAAGCTCTCTATTACTACATAGAGGGCATGTCTACACGAGAGGCTGTGTCACTATGAGCTACTACTCCATAGTTTGTTGCTATGACAACGTAGTGTTGCCAGGCATGAACCATGACAGTGACACTACTATGCAGTAGCTCATGGCTACTGTACAGTAGCAGCTAAAAGTAACCATGTGACAATGGGACTGTGCAATAATGCCAATTACTGAGCAATCTGGGGCACGTGTAGATGGGACCAGAGGGTGCAGCTACATGTGCACTTTACTGCAGAGTTGATTAATTAGTTCCAAAGTAAAGCATCACTGTCCACAGGTGTGCTAGTATTAGGGTGCTGTAAATTAATTAACTCCTCCATAAAATAGAGTGTGGGGAGTGGTCATCACAGTTAATTATTACAACTGGGGTAGTAATCCCCATAAAACAGTATCATCTTCCATAAGACAGTACTGTCTTCCAGCAGAGTAACTAACTATGATCAAATGCTTATGAGATTGGTGACCACTGGGTGCAAATTGTGCCTGGTCAGCCCAACCAGCTGGGAGGCAGATCTTGGTTCCTGTCAGCCCCTCCACCACCCTCCACCACCACCTGGAGCTGACCCCCCATTCCACCTAACAGCCCACAGCTGTTCCACCCCAGCTCAAATTGCTGTAGTCCTGAATGCATGTGTAGATGCTGTGCCCAGGAGCAGTTAACTCTGGCATGAGCTGCTCTGGAGTTTATCACAGCACCTTAATAATATGTGTAGATGCACCCAGAGAGATTTATTTGGTATACCTAAAAATTAAATTAAAGCTTCTATTTTAAGATAGTTCAGAATATGACCATTTTAATCTTCTAAAACTGAGTAAAAATATTTAGTGAGGTTATACAGAAGTTGCATTATCATCCTATTTGTATAATTTCCAGGGTTTATGGCTTATAAAGTATTGCATCTAAAATGAGGTAATTACTGTGATCTTGGTTGGTTTAATTTCAAATGCTAGAAATTAAAACAGATTACAATTCGATTTAAACATTAACGTTATAAATGATGAATTACCTGGTTATGCTAGAATAACACTGATGCCCATTTCATAAATCCCCAAAATTATAAAGAATAAAAATGAAGTTATCAGATAAATATCATTATTACTGAAACAAATAACCAACATGGAAAGTCTTAGAAGCAATTAAGGGACATTGTAGATATTGTTAGTTCACTGATATATATTACTCACACAGACCTAAACACTGTCACCAAAAGTGGTTAATACAACCTGCAGAGGAAAAGAGAGGGGGAGAGGGAAAGCTTTCACACACCAGACAGGACTTCTAAAGTTTCTTCCCCATCTCAGTCAAATGAGTTGGGCTATGCTCTAAACTAGGAAGGTTGATTTTTTTAAAATCTTTTTTAAAATTAGCTACAATAACTAGTGGCGATGGTTCATTTTCCAGTACTGTAGTTAAATCCTATTAAATTATTTACATAGTGGTCTGTAACAGTCCATTCCATAAAGTAACTATAAACTGCATAAACACATAATTATATGGAATTAGTTGCATTTAATTGGGTGTTGTCATGTTTCTGTATTAAAAGAAAAAGAATAATCTGTAAAGCCAGAATGACTTTCTGTACAAATTATATCTTAAATTGCATACTTGCAAACGGTAACATTAAAGTAGCTATTGCCCCATCATCTTCTGTGATTTACTTGATTTATTTGAAGCTTCTTTTCCAATAAATTGGTTAGCATTTACATAACAGCCTCATCTATCTTAATATCACCTATTGTTACCTGGTAATCTACTGAACCTGCTGCTGGTTTCCTATTTCCATTATACAATTTTATTTTCTTCATGCTTTTGGCTATGTGCTCTTTAAATCACTACCTAACTGTATAGCCTACTCAATTTAACGGTGAAAAATAGATTGGAAGATACCAAATAATTCATGAAATCAATATCTGAGCAATAGTTATTATAACTATTGCAAGTTCCATTTATAGATTACTTCACATTGAGTAATTTATATGCACCAGACGTCTCAAAACCTTTCTTTCCAAAGCTTGGTTTATCTCTTGTTAAATACACTTATTAATAATCATTAAAATGTTAATTTTCTCTTCTTTTCTTCTTGCTGGTGTTGCTGTAGTAAAACATTTTTCAGATGGGCTTTTTTCCCTCTAAAACTGAGCTGGTAAGAGCAAGGTAAGCAAGGCAGTCAGTGTTGATTAGTGCACATCTTTTGACTAATACCTAGTAAGGGATTAGGTTTGAGGAGGAGGGGACAGGGAGGGAAAGGGACATTTCCCATCTGATGTTTAAAAAGGGCAAATACATGTTTTTCTTTAGAAGTGCCTTATTGGTCCTTGAAATATATATGATGAAAAGCAACTCTAGTCTGTAAAGCTTATAACATACATAAAAAACTGCATCAAAAAAAGAATAAGGAAAACAATCTACGTTTTACAGACTAGTTTCAATACCCAGAAAGATGCTGCAGCAGAGAATCTATTTCTAAGCACCTAAGATACAATAAGGTGGTATATACCTCGTATTGTAAAAAGTATGTCATATTTCTGATCTGAGTGTGTCAGGAACAAATTATATTTAATGAAACAGATTTCATGCTATGACAATGTGATGTACATTGTAGATGTGGCATACTTGGACTTTAGCAAGGCCTTTGACACCATCTCTCACAATACACTCATAAGTAGGCTAAGAAGGAAAATACTAGAAGGTAGGTACTTCAGGGGGTAGAAGTCTGTGCTTAAAGAGCAATTCAACGGCAGCTCCATAGAGTAGAGAGTCAATTATCAGTATACTCAGTTAACTAGAAGGGTTTGTATTCTTTGTTTTCACAAACCCACCAGCCTGTAACTGGGACTTTTTTGCTGGTGGAAGAACTGTATATTGTTTACTAATGCTGAGAGATTTTAAAACTTACACAGTAACAAATTCATAGATTCATAGTCTGTTAGGGGCTGAAAGGAACCTTGCAGATCACTGGGTCCAGCCCCCCAAGGCAGGAAGACAACTAGGGTCAAGTGACCCCAGTGAGGTGACTGTCCAGTCTCCTCTTGGAAACTTCCAGGGTAGGTGACTGCACCACCTCTAGAGGGAGTTTATTCCATAGTCTGGACATCCGGACTCTGAAGGAGTTTTTCCTGGTTAAGCCTGAAGCAGGCTTGCAGGAGTTTACATCCATTGGTCCTGGTCTTCCGCAGGGGGTGCCCTAGTGAGCAGTTGTTCACTGAGCTCCTAATGCACTTTGATATAGCAGTAAGCTGCTATCAAGCCCCCTCCCAACCATCTCTTCTTTAGGCTAAAGATGCCCAGGTCCCTCAACCTTTCCTCATACGGCTTGCTTTGAAAGTCCCTGATCATATGGGTGGCTCTTTACTGAACCTTTCAAGCTTTTCCATGTCCTCACTGAAGTGCGGCACCCAGAACTGGATACAGTACTCCAGCTGCAGTCTTACCAGCGGTGAGTACAGCAGGAGTCTCACTTTCTTAGTTTTACATGAGATGCATTGGTTGATGCAAGCCAGAGTGTTTTTTGCTCTGCTGACCACTGCATTGCACTGATGGCTCATGTTCATGCAATGGTCAATCGTTACCCCTAGGTTCCTTTTGGCCATGGTGCAAGTCAGGCTGTCACCTCCAAGCCTGTATGCACATTGAGGGTTATTTGCCCCCAGATGGAGCACCTTATGCTTGGAAGTGTTAAACTTTATCTGCTTCTGGTCTGCCCAACTCTCCAGCCTGTCCAGGTCTGCCTGTATCAGCAACCTACCTTTTGGCATGGCAACATTGCCCCATAACTTGATGTTTATTTTTTTTTTGTTTTAAATATTTGCTGTACAATTCAGTAATTATAGTTTTCAGCATTTCACACTCTGGTGTATGCTTATCTAGAAAAAAAAATGATTATCCAAAATAATGGTGATATTAATTATTCTGGAAAAAACCCCAACATTTACTACTTATATCTGGAAGGAGGTAATCAAGTAGGATCTTCCCATTTGTTTACACTGGATCAAATACTGTCAATACCTTAATTTATAACTTGGAAAAATTAATTTAATGTACTTTTGTAAATCTGCCAATGTTACCAAGGCGGCTGGGGCTGCAGACACTTATGAAGATAAGATTAGGATTCAAAGTGATCTAGCTAAACTGAAAAAATGGTCTGAAATAAATAGGATGAAATTTATTAAGGATAAGTTCAAAGACCTACACTTCTGGAGAGAGACTCACAGTGGAGAGAGACAAAAATGAACAGGCAGTTGTCATCTTAAATGCTGCTTTTCATGACGCTTCACCAACTAATGCCTTTCACCCCCTTCCTCCCCTGTCTATGGACTGGGAGGCCAGGTAGCATCAGCCTTGAGGACTGCTGGCTTCTCCTGGGGAGCCAGCATTTTATTTTTAGTAAGTTTTTAATTTTGGGGGGAGATTCTGCAGAAAATTGATGCAAAAATAATTTCTGCAGCAATTACAGAAACTCCTGTTTTCCCATGAAAATTGTGAACGTGTAATTTGTGTTGGTCCCTATTCATTGTAGTCGGTAAACACTGTTGGATAGCAGATAGGGCCAGATGCTTATTGTAGTCAGCCATTTCAGGGTTTATTTTGTTTTCCTTCATTTGTACAAAGATGCCCGATTATTCACTTTTTTGAGACACTTACCTCAGTGTGCTCTCAACACAGAGGGGCAGTGATGAGTGTGTGCATGCACACAAGAAAAACTGTAACCCAAGTTTCCTTCATTTCTAGGCTTTTTCCTGCAAGACCTTTTCTGACCCATCTACTGTCTTGGGCTAGAAATAAAAACACCAAATGAAGTGGATCAGCTTCCCTTCCTTAGAGACGCACCCCAGAGATTCCCAGGGCATATCTTTAATGAGGGAAAACTGGGCAGGTGTTCCTCAGACTTGAGAAGCCCAATCCTGCACAGGAATTGAGGGTCACAAGGGACTGGGACCCTCAAACAGAGGAAATGCCTGCCCAAGGTGGCTGAAAAGCACGGGCAGCTCCAGACCATCCATGCTCTCACATCATAGAGTCAACAGATGTCTGCTGCAGTAAAACAACAAATACTGTTACTACCTTTTGTTATGACTATAAATTTGGGCATTTGTGGTGTGACAAATGGTACAGATATCCTTTGTGCCACCAAAGAAATTGTTATGACAGAATAAAGGCAAGGTCTATTCATACCCTTACAGATCCCTACACATACTCGTATACTTTTGGATTAGTCTGATCTCTGGCAGATTAGCCCTCCATTTCTTTGTAGGTAACAGGTTCATACGCAGGACAGCTGCTAAAGCACATTGTTTAATTAGAATTACCAAAATTGGAGGAAAACAAGGCCTGAACTCCATGAAAAGAGAAATCTGAAGAAAGTGAGGGTGTGTTTGGTCCTCACTTTCCCAGTACATTCCAAAGTAACAAGGCTATCTATGCACATCAGTATCTAGCTTTTTAAAACTAGGAGCAGACTATAACATTTTCCCTGGTACAACTTTTAGTTTATAATCTCTCCATTTTTTTAAACATGTACTGAAATAATTTCCTGTTTATTAATCAGCTAAGCACACAGCAGTCTAAATACTTTTGCATTAAAATTGTTTCTAATGAGCTAATGAATATTATTGCTGAAGGTGTTTATGAAGACGTTAAGAGCAACTAAGTGTTTAGTGAACAAAAGGTCATGGGTTAAATAACAATGAAATGCAACAGAAAGGGAGGGGAAGGCAAGAAGGAAACGAGATAAAAGAAGGCAAGATGGAAACAGGATAAACTTTTCAAAAAGGAAGATCTGAACAAGAAAATGCCTCCTTCTGAATATTTTGTTCTAAAACCTAGGCAAAAATGATCAGATTTCAGTATTTAGCATCTGAAATTCTTGAAAAACCCATTTACCATCCTCTTTTCACGTGATTATGCTGCAAATTACCCATTTCTTATATGTTGCCTGAAAATCTTTTAAAGCAAGAAAATTATAAAATATTCTCTTCTTAAAAATCAATAAAATCTTTACTATTTGAATGACTTATTTCAAATGCTGAATGTATTATAAATAATTTTAATCTCTATTTGTATTAACATTACTTTTAAATATACAGAATTATTTAAAAATGATCTCACACATCTGATCTGAATTTCTCTTTTTTGCCAGGACACAATATTTGAGAGCAAAATGAATTGGTTTTACAGCAAGAACCAGAAACCTTGGAGACAAAATGCTGCACTCTATTACACTGGAATGAAGCAATTACTTCATGTCAATCACTGCAAATGTAATGCTTATGCAGCTCCGAGATGCAAAGAAAAAATACCCTTTTGGATTGTCTGCTTCACACCCTGAAAAAAATTAACCTCCTTTGAAGCAAATGCATGTAAGAAGTAAAAACAGAATATAAAAATGAGATTTGGGGCCAAACAGATATCTTTTAAACCATGTGGTGGATAGCTGACTGGAAAAACCAAATCAAACAAAAATAAAAAACATTCATACCCCACACTCACTCAAGCCACGACGTTGATAAACTTTGGTTCAGAGAAGAAGTTAAAACCTTGATTGTTTCAAGGGTTACAACTCTTACTCTTCCCATTTTTCTTCTCTTCATGGGCACTCAGCTTCTCCATTGCGAGGGGTGGAGGGGAGTCAGCAGAAGTGCAGTGCCCTGCTGCAACTGAGAACACTTTGCAGGAAGTGTTCTAAGTTGCAACAATCCCCTGGACCACCCAGAAGTTCACTGTTGGTTCCAGAGGAGAGGGGAATCTAGCTGCTGGATGCAAGTCTGAAGCTGGTTTTCCCTAACAGGGGTCCCTGCTCCCTGCCAGGCCGCGAAGTTTTTACAGTTGGAGAGAAGTAAAGGAGTAGAGGGAGCTTGTTCTAGGGGCTCCCCAGCTGATGCTGGAAGGTGGAGGGGTGAACTGAAGCCACTCCTCTCATGGGGGCTTCAGTACAGCTGCCTCACTCTCCAGCAGGGGCTGAAAAAGCCTCAGACTGAACTACCTCTGCTCCCTTCCCCCCATCCCATTCTGAAAACAGCAACGTTGTGGCAGGGAGGCAGACAGAAGTTACAGAAGATGCTCTGTTTTGAAGCATCTTCATCTGACCCCTCATGCAACAAAGGTTCAGCTTTTCACCAGATCAGCCATTTTTAAGTGGTCTCCAGCTTTGCACTTGTGTTTGGTCACGGCTCTAGGTTGCTTTCTGTGGCCAGATGGCGTCAAAACTGTCCATTTTGTCCGTGGACAGGAAGTAGCTTCCTGTTTGATAAACTGTACCTACCTGTCTAGCTAAAACACTCCCACGACCAATGGGAGGTCTTATGAAATCTTTCTCTGGTCTGGACTATCATTCTGTGCTTTTGTGCAAAAATGTTCCCACGGGCTACTGACAGGCTATTGGCATTCTAACATTCCATGTCACAACATGTTAATAATACTATCCCACAGAGACTGTTTAGGCACTAAGTTTACTTTAAAACAGGATTCACAGATCCTAATATCAGTGAGTGTTTTCATGATTGTCGTGCTCATATTCATTGTTTAAATCCTAATAAAAGCTATTCTCAATCTTCTAACTGAAACTATACTTCAGACAAGGCAGCAGCAGTCTTGACTTTAAAGCTAACATTCATTAACTAGTCCAATGTTATTGTCCAAGGGGGGAAATGAACTTCAAACCTAAGCAAACTTCAGGGGGGAAAAGTCTTTTAAAACAATCTTAATAATTTCCTAGGTTAATGGTAACATAAGTTAAATTTTTGTTTAAAATGTACTTTTACTTAGGGCCGTGGGAAAAAAAAGATTTTTGGGGCCAAATCTACATGACAAAATAAATTTTCTTCCAGGTTAAAAACGTCAAGATGAAACATTTACACTTTTTTTTTTTTTTTTTTAAAGAAGTTTCAGTCCCCAGGGGGAAAAAAAAGAGTAGTTAAAGTAATTCAAAACACAAGGTGCATGAAAGGACATTATGTTTTGCTATTAATTTAAACATCTTAAAACTTACGGTATACAAGTGAAACTTATACAAAAAGTTGACTTAACTTTATACCAAGTTTCACAGTACATAGGAGCCAGTAGAATTTTATGTTCATAAAGTACATATAATTCTTATCCCTCTAGAAATAGTGAGCTTTTTATTTATTTTGAAAATGCAAATACATTTTAAGCATAGTTTTGAAGGAGGAATCCATAAAATATTCCCAGAGAGTTCCCAAAGAACATTCACATGCTGTAAAACTGGAGCTGTACCTCACAGATAAAATAGGAAGAATGCTGTCCTTTGGTGTTGCTTAGTTTGTGTTAATGAATATCCAATATCTTTATCCTAACAATAACAATAATTTAAGGTTGCAAATGTTATATGTCATAATTTTTCCTGTAATCTATAATTTGAATTCTTTGATCTTTAACATTTTTTAAACTGAATTTAGTCTCTAGTTCACTCCACAGGATTATATTTTTATGAAAATTTTCTAAGAACATGATTATTTCATACCAGCAACTCTGAGCTTTAACCTTTTTCATTTACTTAAAAGGCAGCCACCCTCTAACACAATCTACCTGATCTACACCTTAAACCTGATCTGGAGGGCCCACCTTGTGATGAGAAGAGATAACTGAAGTCAACACCTTTGCAATTCTGGACTTCCCTACCAAGAGTGTCAACTTGAGTGCCAAGTTTTTTACCGCTTATCTGGTAAAAAATAAGAATAAAATCTTAATCATTTCTCTGTCTCACATACAAAAGTCACCCAATCCATCTGGTAGTAATTAAACAGTGACATTCTGTTTTACAGTAACTGATCTGCTTGGTGACATCTCCAAAACACCACCCAATTGTTTAATTTAGAATCTCTCGTTGAAAACAATCATAGAATCATAGAAGTAGGGTCGGAAGGGACCTTGTAGATCTTCAAGTCTGACCCCTCCCTGGGCAGGAGGAAAACTGGGCTCAAATGACCCCATCCAGGTAGGCCTCAAGCCTCTTCTTAAAGACCCCCAGGGTAGGAGCCAGCATCACTTCCCTTGGAAGCTGGTTCCAGATCCTAGCCGCCCTAACTGTGAAGTAGTTCTTACAGATGTCTAATCTAAACCAACTCTCCAACAAGTTGTGGCTGTTATTCCTTATTATCCTGGGGGGAGCTAGGGGAAACAAGGTCTCCCCCAAACCCTTCTGGTCCCCCCTAGTGAGTTTATAAATGGTCACCAGGTCCCCCCCTCAGCTTTCTCTTGTGGCGGCTGAACAGGTTCAGGTCCCGTAGCCTCTCATTGTAGGGTCTCTTCCTTGCTGTCCCCGGATCATGCGGGTGGCCCTCCTCTGGACCCTCTCAATGTTGTCCACATCCCTCTTGAAGTGGGGTGCCCAGAACTGGACACAGTACTTTATGGAAAAATAAACTAAATACAAGTGTCCCTCATGAGAAGGCTTGTGTATGTCACATCAGAGGAGGAGCCTCACTATGATAAACAGAGGCACTTACAAAATTAACAATGGCCTCTGGGGAGCAATTCTGCTTAAAAAGCTGCCCTGATGGCTCTAGGACTTGCACTTACCTAAGGCTATTTTCTCAAAGGTTTCCTTCCTTTGCCCCCAGGCAACAAAGTTCCTCTTGGAGTTATTTGTGCAAAGCACCTCCCTGCCACACTGCTCCTGGCTGAGGGGAGCAGCAAGGGTGCTGGCATGTGGCTGTGCCCACCCAGGTAGTGCTATGCTTTGGCAGGCCAGGTAAAAGTTCTTTGCTGGATGAATCTGGCCCATGAACTGTAGCTTGCTGACTCCTGATATACATAAAACAATGGCTGGAGCCCTACAAGACTGTACACTTTGCACTCAGAAAACTGTAACTGTAAAGCTTTGGTGTATAGCCTTTCTGTAACTAACCTAAATTGTTTGTCTGTATACTCTGACACCTTGTCTCCAACCCACATTTTCACTCTTTATGTAGTTCCATTGTGTACTCTGGAATCACAGCTTAAGTCTCCTTTTCCACAAGTTCACAATCCCATTTCTAAACAGTTAACTACTTATAGGGCAACGGCAATAGATATGAGAATGCATGCAGCCTTGATCATTTCCATGAATATTTTTCATGGTTGCCAGCTAGTATAATCATAATTAAACAACTTATACAGTGTGTTCAGCCCCTAAGGATTCCAAAACACTTCATACCATATGTACTGTAGATACACAAAACATTACTTCTGAGAAGAAGGGGGAGTCACTATATAAACTGGCATATAATATGAATTACATTAGTGGGAAAGGGTAAACTGACTATGGACCAGGAAACTCTGCCGTCAAGCAGGCACCTTATTCATCTACAGCATAAAGGATCTTTGTTGATTTTTTACATCTTTTCTTGCAAGAGGCAAGGATTTTTGTCAATGATATTTTTATATAGATGGCCCAGTAAAAAATATCCCCCACCAAAAACTCAGCTCAGACTTTTCCTGTACCATCAGAGCTACAACATAACTCAATGTTACCACTACATTTTTTTCTTGCATTTCCAGGCACAACCTAGGTTATACTGCAAATTACATTATTAAACCAATGTGTAGCAGACTGTCTCTAGCAATCCAACATCACTTCCTGCTAAGAGATTCACATTTTAAAAATTACTTCCAGACTAAAGGAAAAAAAAAAAAAAAAAGCTCAAATGGCAACAATTTTAGAGATATTGTAGTCATGCTAAAAATGTACAATATATTCAACCGACATTGAGCTCATTTTTGAACTGCAAACCATAAGTGGTTTGTTGTACATATATCTAAGTACCCACAGACTATCCAGAATAGATTTTTGGAATGTCTGGCTTAAAAGGCTTAGCCCCAAACATTCTGAAGTTCCAGTGACCACATAGGACAGGTACAGACATTACACTTCTACCAGTATAAGTGATCAGAAACCAGTCTATATCTATAACAGAACATATTTGACACATACAAACAAGTTTAAAATGGCAGAACCCAGTCTAAAATTTGTGCCCCCCACCTCCAAAATTGAATACATGTTGTTTGCTACTGATCTAAACTACCCCACTTACAGAAAACCATGCAACTTAGATAAATTCTGCCTCAGGCTTTTTCAACATCAGTGCCTAGCCTTAATGTTCAAAATATACAGATCTGGAAAAGTCAGGCAATATTTTCAAAGAACTTGACAACAAACTGAAAGGATTAGTTTGGAATTCAGATCCTTATCTTTAGGACCTTTAAGTTAATTAAAATACAAAATATGCTTGAGTTCATATATGGAAGGTTTAAGAGCTATGATGTACAGGAGTGCTGAGCCCAACCTTAGACAAATTAAAGTGTGCTGTTTTGATACTGGGAAATAGTTAGCCATGTTAGTATGAAGTCAGGGCAAAGGAAAAGTAGAGATGCACCTGATGAAGTAAGCTCAGTTACAGACGTTTATACATCTCTGACACTGAGTTACGTGGGTCAGCAACCCCCTGGCATGTGTGCTGAGCATGGCATACGAGGCTATTTTGTTTGGCATGTCACCGCCAATCCAGGCTCTAGGAGCTGCTGCCATCCACGAAGCCCAGGCTGCTCCCAGCAGGCAGCTGGGTGACTGCAAGCCCCAATACAAGCAGACCGGGTTCCACGGTTGGCAGCAGCTATCCAGAGCCTGGGCTGGTTGCAGCTAGGAGGCTGCAACAGGTGCTTCAGGGTCTGGCATTAGCTCCATACCAGCAGGTGCATGCACACTTCGGAGTGGATGGTGGGGGAGGGGCCTGAGGCAGCACAACCCCAGCCTCTTCCCCGCTGCTGGCACAAAGCTGATGACTGGGCTCCAGAGCCTGGGCCTGGGCTCTAGGCAGCTGCAGCAAGCAGGCTGCAAACATCTGCACTGGGCTCCACAGGCCAAACATCAGCTTTAGGCTGGTGGCAACTATACGTGCACCTCAGAGCAGACAAATAGGAGGGTTGTGCTGCCTCAGGCCTTATCCCCACCATTTGCTCCAAGGTCCACATACACCCGCTGGTATGGAACTGATGCTAGAGCCCAGAGCAGCTGTTTGCAGCCTCCCAGCTGTAGCAGGCCCAGGCTCTGGCTAGCTGCTGCCAACCATGGAGCCCAGGCTGCTTGCAGCAGGGCTTTTAGCTTAGCCCGCCTGACCTCCACCCACTCTGAGCCCAGCCCTGGCCCAGCCCTCTCATCAGGATGAGGCTAGCGCTGTCCCTTCCCAGAAGTACTGCACCTTTTGGGGGCTTAACTGTGTGGGGTGGGTGGTTGGGCTGATGGACAGGCTCCAGCCCGTGGGCTGGCTCCCCAGGAAAGCACAGGGGCTCCGGTGAGATCAGGGCATTCTTGGGTCAGACTTTGTCTGGTGGCCCAGCAGGCTGGCTCCATGCACCCATGCATCTGGTCCTGCGTGTGCACATGTGTCTGGTTCTGGATGTTTGTGTGCATGTGTCTGTTTTGGTTCTGTTTGTATATGCGGCTCTGTGTGCATGTGTATGTCTGGTTCTCTCTCTGCTCTCCTTTTTCTTTCTCTCTCCCCTCTTTTTCTTATTTCTTTCTCTCTCTCATTGCAACATGATCAACAGAAAAGGAATACACAACAACAAAGACAACATTTATGGTTATTAAATATACTAACATGCGGTACATCCTGCCATGTACCCTCCCAGCGTCCCTCAGCCTTCATTTTGCTTTTCTGGCACACCAGCATTCCGGCATCTTCCAAGGCAGACGTGTTTT
Source organism: Caiman crocodilus (assembly GCA_030014935.1). Taxonomy (NCBI): domain Eukaryota; kingdom Metazoa; phylum Chordata; order Crocodylia; family Alligatoridae; genus Caiman; species Caiman crocodilus. Next base: position 101,785,354 of record JAGPOW010001296.1, read on the forward strand.
TTTCCGGCACTCGGGCCAAAAAATGTTGCCCACCCCTGCTCTGTAAGGTATATCTGTATTCTCTTTTGACATTGCAATTTATTCCCACTTGAACCCTGTTTACATGCAATTTAAAGTCCCTAGAGTAAACTAGAGTAGTATAAATAGCTGTTACAAAAATAAGAATCAGGTCTTTCAGTTTTAATTATTTTTTTCTATTTAACAAAATGGGAGTAATTAGTTAATACTACCGAAGGATTAATAACTAACCATTTCCTGTAGCACTAATAATCCAAGTGATAGCAATACTAAACACGGTGAATCTTGAGCTGTGGAAAAGCTAGATATGATTTGTAATACTAAAATGCCATAATATTTGTATTATTTTTGTTTAAAGCAAAAAAATATGATTATACATAACAGGATTACTGATACAGAAAGGAAAAAAGCAAGCTCCCAATGTACAGTTAGTGAATTCATTCATTTGGATTTACGATAAATAAAAGTGTACAGGGATTTCAGCATACTAAAAGTACAGTACAGAAACACTACATATTGTAAATGTATTTTCAAAACATAATGGTGACATCACAAACCTTAAAGGGCAAAATCAAGGTATCTGTTGAAGTCAAGTTACAGCCATACTTTCTGCAGAGGAACACTTTGGAATAATTTTTCCCCATAATATTTGGAGGCAATTATCTATATTTAGATCTATAGATATATAGGGAATATATGTGTGTGTGTGTGTGTGTGTGTGTGTATGTATGAGAGAGAGAGAGAGAGACAGAATATATCTATAGCTATATCTATATAGGATAATTATTATTGGTTGTTTGTACAACCTTATAGGGGTTACCTAAAAATATACAGTATTATTATTGCCTCCAAATGTGGTGCTTCTTACCTCAATAATGTTGTACAAACTTTTGCTACTCAGACCCCCTCTCTAAGAAGCATCATCCCAGATAAAAAACTGTGGAAAAGTAGAAATAGTCAAGTTAAGTAACATTCTTAAGCTTGGAGCCAGAATAAGAATGTGAGAATTCCTTGTTTCCAGGCAGATTATGGCAGCATTATGCTGCCATCAGAGAAGAAAGGACTGAAGCATAGACAAGGGGGCCTGCCCAGTGAAATTCCAAAATGCTCTCCTGCTTATGGAGAAAATTAAATAATAAACCCAAAATATTTATAAATTGCTAGCTGACTTTATTGATAGAACACAAATAGAAAAATTAGTGTAGCTGCCCAGAGAGTTTACCTGAAATTTACAGCCAGATAATTTAGGAGGGCAGGAGAAATGAAGAGGTAGAACAACAAAAAGAAAAAGAATGAGAACAGCTGAGCAGGGGTTAAGGGAAGGGGAATGGTTTTAGAATGGAAAGAGTTGTCCAGTGCAGCAGTTCCCAAACTCTGACAGATTTGCAAACCACCAATTTAAAATGATACCACCTTAAGTGACACCAGCAAATTTTTGTCATATAAAGTAATTATAATAAATCTGGTAATGCATCCCATTCATTGACAGGTTGTCTGCATACCACTGGTGGTACGCGTAGCACAGATTAGGAACTGCAGTCGCAATCTGGAAGAGTTATATCACTATGACTTGCACGTAGGCTGACAGCTCTGGCCTTCAGAATGAGATTTAATGTATATAGATTATTACATATACAGACAGACAGACAGACAGACAGACACACACACACACACACACACACACACACACACACACACTTGTGTTCAAAACTCAGAAAAACTGCTGGGACAAAATAGTCTTTCAGAACTAACAGATCAGGTAATCTCTTAGGAGTAGTCCCGTTTTCCCTCTTTACAGCTAGATAATAGAAAGGCATTTTTGGCACCTGTTCACAGTATCTAATTTTAAGAGTCTATTTGTTACATTCTATTCCTTGACTTGCCCTACTAACGACAATCCTGAACGGAAAAATCTTACTAAATCTTGACATATCAGAAGCCATGTAGGTATTTATACCTTCAAATATATTAGAATCTCTCTCAGAACTGGCTAGGGAAAAACATATGGACAAGAACATTGAAACATTCACTAAACACTTTGCTAAAATAAGTTAATAAAAGATAACAAACTATTACACAACAGAATTCTGACTACAGCAATTTTATTTACATCTCAAATTATTTTGACATACTTCATGCTCATTGGGTCAACTGTTAGGTTGTCCAAATGAAGAGGTATATATTCCCATTCAAATCACTGAAAGATAAACAGATATCATTTTGTTCCTGAATTCAGATTTTTGCTCTTACAGGTTATAAACAGTAGCTTATTCTTAGTACAAGGAAAACAAATGCTCCCCTATTTAATCACTCCTCACTAGTCTCTCAAACCAAATCAGCATTTTATTAATTCTTAAAATATAGTTTAAAACAGGGCTGTTCAACTTCTAAGTGATTGGGGGCTGCACACCCTGCAAACTTCACACTGCTGGCCATGGGCCCCTCAGGCTGCATGCTGCACACCTCACCCTGCTGCCCCATGCATGTTGGTGCCCGCTTTCCTACATGCACATCATACATGTGGGTGCCCTGGTTTCACTTTCAGCTCCCCAGCCACAGACCCTTCTGCTGCACTGCTCTGCTCTGCTCCAGTGCCTAGAGCCACAGCTTCCCCCTGCACTGGAGGTTGCGCTACACCACTGATGGGGCCAAGGCAGGACATTGAAGCTGGAGGTAAATCACAACATGACAGAAGTATATGGGCGTGTCCACACATGCAAGCACATGCACTTGCAGCGGCTCAACTAGAAGTGGTGCAAATTTGACCTGGGGTTTTTTGCCTCAGCGCACGTTCCTGGACATGTACTTTGATGTGGGGCAAGTTGTGCCACTTGGAGCAAAATAACCCTGCCTGGCTGTGCTGGCCCCAACAGTATAAAAAACCGTCTTGGCTAGCAGCTCCTGTCTACTTGCTTTCAGGAGCTTCTGGGGAGCTATGGCACCCCAGTGGCTAAGTCTATATTCCACACTCATCTCACGAGCCACTGAGGACCTCAGCTGGTGGCTCCTTCATGGAGCCATTGCCATGGGAGTGTATATATGGCAAGCTTCACGGACACCCCGGTCTCCTGCCCCTTCTGTGGGCAAAGGGAGACTGTGGCACACATGACCATCAAGCATGCCAGGCTGCAGCCCCTCCACGTTCCTGTCACTTGTCCAAGCATATTTCTGGGAAGAACACCAGTGAGTGGCATCCACCAGCTCCTTGGATGCTTTTGAGGCCCAGTGGGTACATCCCAGAGGGCTCTGCTCAGTGTCCCCCTTGGGCACACTTATTTTTACATTTTGACCCTTTGACCCACATGACACTCCTATCCTGTTTTTTTTCATTAGTTGCCTCAAGAATTTAGTTGTAACCACTTGCTCATTAGCCCCACACAGGATTACTAGTTAGCCAGGTGGGCCTTAAGACTCATAGTATGAGTGCTGAAATAGACAGGAGCTTTTGAGGTAGAACCATGAAAAGGGGCTAGTAGTTAGCTGGGTGGACCTTAGTCCAAGGTAAGTGAATGGACACATAAACAGAAGCTTCTGGGACCCAGCCAAGTGGTTTTGGGGGACACTAGCTCCTTGTGCCAGGTGAACTGCTGCAGCAGCATCTCAAATCTGCTTTTTAAAAATACCCCCAAATCCATGTTCTTCCACAATTAGAATGAAGACCACTATACACACACTCTCTCTCTCTATTTTATATATTTACACACACACACACACACACACACACACACACACACACACACACACACACACACAGGGATCAATCAGTTGGGCAATGTTTTATTGATATATTTACAATGTTAAAGCAACTTGGAAACCTTACCAGTGTATCTCTATCATCATAATAAAAGAAAATTTTAATATTTGTGTTCATGTGTGCCTTTTATTTTCTTCTCACACAATGGGGGGATATGGGGTTTGCAGGAGGCAAGTGTGAGAAGATGCAGGTGGGCATGTGGGTTGGTGTGTGGGGGGGTATGGAGGGATGTCGGGGAGATGAAGGTTGGTGTTTGGGTGGGTGTAGGGGGGCTTCTCAGGTGTAGGTCCCCCACAGGGTGCAGGCCCACAACAGCACATGGACTCTTCCCCCGCCTCCCTCTCGGCAGGGCTCCCCCCTGCAGGGTCTCAGTCACCCTGCAGGGCCACAGCTCCCCCCCTACCCATGCAGGGCCCACAACACACCCCCAGCAGTAGCAGTGGGAATGGGGTGCCCAGGGCCCACTTCTGCCAGCTCTAAGCTGCTCAAAAACAGCACCACTTGTGCCACTCATTGCAGGACTGGCCCAGCTTACCACGGCACTGTGCACCCTTCTGCAGCCCAGAGGCTACTTGCACTGTCACCTGGGGGTCAGCACCATTCAAAGGGGACAGCATGTTGGTCCGAGCCAGTACTGGGGCCACTTGCGCTGCCAGGCTGGGCCACATCCATGGTGGCAGGAACCAGCTTGGAGTGACATGCTGTCCCTGTGCACCAGCCAGGTCCCGTCTCTGGTGGCAGCACTGCCAGACCCGTGGTGTGTGCAGGGAGAAGGCAAATAATAGGACCCAGACCAGCGCAGCTCACTATCATGGCTCTGGACTGAATCAGGAGGTGCAGCTTCAGGACATGTGGCTCTCATTAGCTATGCAGCCCAGGGCAGGTCATGCTGGGTGCATTTTCATGAAGCTCTGGCAGCTATGTGCCATGGTCTGTTGTAGGCACAGTGCCATGGCCATGCATCACAGCCAGAGCCCCATGGAAAATGTACAACCTGACCCAGGCTGCGCACCTAAGAGGAGCTGCATGTCCCGGAGCCATGCCTCCCAATCCAGTCCAAAGCTGAGCTACTGAGCTACGGCGGGCCAGGTGCCACCACATGCTTTGTGGAGGGGCTCAAGTAGAGGTTGCTACATGCCAGCCCTCCTCCGCACTGCACTTCCCATTGCACTGGCAACATCAGGAAGCATGGCTGTGCCTCGGCTGCAGCTACAGCCAGTGGCAACGTAGTGCCATCAGCAAGAGACAGAAGGGGGGACAGGGAGCCGAGCTGGCATTACCAGTTCTCTGAGTCTATGTCTGCTGCCGATTCCCTCTCCTGTCCATAGGTGCTTGCCTGGCAGGGCTTAGAGTAGCGAGCTCCTTCACTCCCCCCTCTTCCATCCCCAAATGCTGTAACATGGACAGGGAGGGAGGGGGAGCTGCAGTGTTGAGGAGAACAGAGGTCTGCCTGCCACTCACTCCTGTGCTGCTTAAGTGGGGCAGAGAAGTGTGTGGAAGGAAGAGGGGGAGGATGAAGGAGCTCGCTAGTCCAAACCCTGCCAGGCAAGCACCTATGGACAGGAGAGAGAATCAGCAGCAGACACAAGAAAGCAGAATCATTCCCCCACATGCCTTTTGCAGCATCTCAAAAGGAGTTTGAGATGCTTCAAAACACACATGCATGCTCGTCTGAACGCGCCCTATATGGCCTATAGTCTTCCACTATGAATGAAAGAGCTTTATGCTTCTCCAGACACACTAATATAACACTTTTGAGGTGACTGACACATATATGCAAATGCAGACAAACATTTTGGGTGACTGACTGCTAAAATTCTAGATGTCTAGTAGGCTGAACAGGATCTGGGCCTCCATGAAAAGATTCTATATCTATGCTATCATTGTTTGATCATAGACCCAAAGAAAATTACAGCTGAAAGCCTAGGACAGACTGTCTAGTTCAAACCTCTGCTCAAAGCAGGATCATTCTAAACTAAACCAGCCTAGTGCTTGCCCAGACTGCTCTTGAAAACTTCCAAAGATGGAAATTGCACATCTTCTTTGGATAATATATTGCAATGCTGAACTCCCCTCATAGTCAGAAAGTTCTTCCTAATGTCCAACCTAAATTTCCCTTGCTGAAATTTAAGGTAGAAGGCAGGGATTTAGTTAGTTTGTTAGATGCAAATCTATCCAAACTAAAGAACACTGCTCCATTCTCTTTATAATCCACCTTCAGATATGAGGATTTTTATCAAATCCTCCCTCAGTCTTCCCTTCTCCAGACTCAACAATCCTAGTTCTTTCAGCCTTTCTTGTAAGTCACTAATCATTTTGTTGCTCTGTACTAAACTCTTTCTAATTTGTCTACATCCTTCTGGAACTGTAGTGATCATACTGGGCACAGTACTCCAGGTGAGGCTTCACCAGTGTGAAAAACAGCAGAACCACTTTTCTGGATTTTCAAGGGTCGCTCCTGTTAATAAAACCTAGTAAGGTGCCTATTGCTTTCTTTTCTTATTTCTCTTGTACAACAGAGCACACCGTTAGCTCATGTTCAGCTGATGATCTAGGGGTTAGAGTAGACCCTTTGCAGTACTGTATCCTAGTCCATAGGACTGTGTGAAACTTTGGTAGCCAATCGATTAGAAGGAGCTTTGGCTTGATCCGGTGGCCGAATCAAATTGAATTGTGAGACCCATTAAAAGGTCCAAATCAATTTGGAAGCCTCTGAAATCAATTCAGAAAGATTCAGAAGGCAGACATGCAGGAAACAGAAACTGAGAAGAGGGAAGACCTGTACGATAATGACATTTGTAGCTGGCCAGTGACTGATCTTTCCCCGAGTTCCCTTCCAGTCACAGTGCTCTGGGGGAGGGACAAAGAAACAACATAAAAGGCTGTGAGTGAACTGATCTGTGTCTTTTGTCAGCTGTCTGGCATGGACCAGCAGTATCTGAAAGGCTTTGGCTTGCCATCTAGTCTCTTTATAGCTAGCTAGCTTTCCTGGCAGTGATGAGTCTTCTGCCGCTAGGGGGAACAAGGAGGTGGGAGCAGTGTTTGCACCTGCACCCCTTCACTAACACCAGCAATAACCACCAGCACCAGCATGACAGTCTCCATCCCAATTTCAGTTCCCAGCATGAGCCTTCCGTGCCAGAGGAGGAGCTGGATCTGGTAACAGCAGAGCTGAGTGCCATAGCTAAAGAAATTCTGGGGAAGGAGGGGGAATCTGAGTTTGTGCTTCAGGGTTAGGCAGTGTATGTGAAAAGTGTGTGGTGTGCAGCTGGAGTGTGTGCATGTGTGGTAGGTGTGGGTATGGTGGGGGTGGCAGCATGGGGGGGGGGTCTGTGTATAGGGGAGTTCCCCAGAACCAAGTATGGTAGCAGCATGCACGGCTGCCCTGCTTGACCCAAAAGTGTGCAGCTCTCCATGCTCTTGCCTGAGTCCCCCACTGTACATGGCAGCAGCATGTGGGGCCAGCCCAACCCAGCCTCATAGCACACAGCTGCCTGAGCTTTCACCTGAGTTCCTAGCCACACATGGTGGCAGCGTGGGGGGCCAGGTCTATCAGGTCTCATAGCGTGCAGCTGCTCACGCTCCTGCCCAAGTCCCCAGCCATATGTGGCAGCAGCATGCAGGGCCAGCCCAGCCACACAAGACCCCATAGCATGCAGCCCCTATGCTCCTGCCTGAGTGCTCAGCTTTGTCATGGCCGTGTTGATAGCAGGTCTTGCCTTACTAACTTCATCTCCTTTTATGACATTCTAGGACAAGGTAACAAGCCACTGGACATAAGAGCAGGTTGACATTGTATACTTTGACGTCCAAAAGGCCTTTGATCTAGTATCCCATGATGTCCTTATGAGCAAATTGAAGGATTGTGGGCTTAATTCCAAAACAGTCAGGTGGGTGAGAAATTGGTTTCAGCATAGAACCCAGGATAGAACCCAGAGAGTGGGCAGCAATGTCCTGCAGATGTTGGTGCTCGGTCCAGTACTTTTCAACACCTTTTTTAACAATTTGGATGTGGGGGTAAAGAGCTCACTGGCCAAGTTCGTGGAAGACACCAAGTTATGGGAGCGTGGTCATGCTTGAAAATAGGCCAGTTACAGGCAGACCTAGATAGCCTGGCAAGTTGCATGAATTAGAATCTGAAGTTCAAATGTCAAAAATGTAAAGTGCTCCACTTTGGCACGAGCAACCCCCCCCAACACACGTACAGGCTTGGCAGCACCGAACTGGCTAGCACCACAAATGAAAGGGACCTGGGGGTAACAATAGATCACAGTAGGAATATGAGCTGGCAGTGTGATGCTATATGTAGGAGGGTAAATAATACTACTCTGGCATCCATCAATTGATGCATCTCCAGCAAAACCAGGGAGGTGATTCTTCTGATCTACTTAGCGTTGGTGAGACCACAACTGGAGTACTGTGTCCAGTTCTGGGCACCACACATTAACAAGGATGTGGACAAGCTTGAGAGTCCAAAGAAGAGCCACCCGTACGATCAGTCTTAAAAGGCAAGCCATATGAAGAAAGGCTGAGGGATTTGGGACTCTCTAGCCTGAGGAAAAGAAGGTTGACAGGGGACCTGATAGCAGCTTACCGCTACACCAGAGGAGAACATCAAGGGCTCAATGAGCAACTTTTCACCAGGGCACCCTTAGGGAAAACCAGGAGTAATAGCCACAAACTCCTGGAAGATTGATTCAGGCTCAACATTAGGAAAAACTTCACAGGTCAGGGTTCCCAGGCTGTGCAATAATCTTCCTCCAGAAGTGGTGCAATCACCCTAGAAATCTTCAAGAGGAGACTAGACAGTCCCCTTGCTGAAGTCCCCCATTAGCTTTCCTGTTTGGTGCAGGGGACCGGACCCAGTGATCTTCTGAGGTCCCTTCTGGCCTGACAATCTATGAATCTGTGAAAACTTGTAGGGCCAGCCCAGCTCAGCCCAGTTTGGCCTCACAGTGCACAGCTCCCCATACTTCCATCTGTGTCCCCTGCCTCACATGGTGGCAGTGCATGGAGCCAGCCCCCTGTACCCCCCAGGTCCATAGCATGCAGATCCCCGTGCTCCTGCCTAAGTCCCCAGCTGCATCAGCTGCATGTGGCAGCAGCATAAAGGGCCAATGTCACCCAGTCCCATAGTGCACAGCTTCCCCCTGTACTCCTGCCTGAGTCCCTGGCTGCACATGGCAACAGCATGCCCTAGCATGTGGCTCTTTGTGCTCCCAGACCCCTTTCCCTCAACAGCAGTCCATGGCCCACTGGGACCCTTATCTGAATTTCTGCTCTCACAGGGAAGGAGGGCTGGGAAACAGCTACAGGGTTGCGAGGCAAAAGTCTCTGCCAGGCAGAAGCTTCTAGTCTCCAACATCCCCTATTCTGGGGATGGGGGCAAGTCAGGCCAGGCTGGGCTGGTGGATGGTTGCTTAGCAACCAGAGCCAAAGCTGCTGCTGCAGCAGATGCCAGCACCTCCTACATGGAGGTGCCAGGTTTCAGAGGAGCAGCCAAGGGACAGGGCTGGTGATAAGTGTCTTTCAGTTTTTACAGGGTTCCCAGTAGAGATGGAATTGCCTAGCAGGCTAGATGCAGGCCATGAGCCATATTTTGCCTGCCCCTGGACTAGAAGGATTGATGAGTAAGGAACCTGAGCCGCTGCTCCCTTCACTCTTGCACCCAGATGGTTTTGTGAGGATAATCTAGCACAATTTTTTCCTTATTTTCCTGCTTTAATCAATCAGGTTAAGATCATACTCAATAAATTATCTGCTAGTAAGTAATTATTTAAATTGGTTGCAAAGAACAATGCATAAGTCATGATTAATAATGCTTATTAATCACTAGGGAAACATTCAAGTACAGTACACTAATAGCCTTGGTTCCTCAACTGTTGTACGTTGCTATTATTTTATATTATCTTATGAACAGAAGAGAAATAACTGTGCAATGAAAAAAGCTGTTGTCTGTAGGATTTTTCTTTACTTTACAAAAACAAATTGAAGGTGTGTTGTGACTGAAGAATGAGATGCTAGAAATATGAAGGATGGATTCATGGGAAAAGCTATTAAATAATCTATAGAGAACTGAATTCTATACCTAACTCTCCCTCAAAGTTTCTGTGCAACTCATTTATATCAGGCCCACTCATTTATATCAGGCTTGCGTGCGTGAGATCCTAGGGTCTGATTTGCAGAAGGCTGGAATCTCACAACTACAACTGAGGTCCAACTAGGAAGCAGGCACTACACATAACATGATCTATAATGATAATTACTCAGAAAAATCCATTCCTACATATTTCACTTGGGTTTCACAAGTTAGTCAGTACTTTAGACCTAGATCTCTATGTACCTCAATTCCACACCCCTTCAATTTATAAGAGTTTTCTGTAAATAAATGTGCATTACAATCATTCAGGTACTGTACAATGAATGCCATATAAAAATGCACACAAAGAAAGTAATTTTGTCTTCAGAGTAGGTTCTGAATCACATGTAATAAATAAGGTTGGAGGTCACACATTAAATAATGAAAAAAACAACAAACTACCAAAAAGATGCTCATTAGTGAGTACTAGCCATCCTATTCACTGAGACAGTGATCTGTCAGAGTGAGTTTAATAGCCAATTTGTCTGCCCAGCACCAACCACAACAGATTTAACCGGCGCCTGAGCACTCTATTAGTAGCACTGTATTGGGACTTTATTATGGCAGACAAAGGATCAGCCAGGCTCAGAGAGGAACAACTGGAAAGAGATCAGTAAAGTTAGAAAGAGCCCAGAAGAGAGGTAAACTTCCACTTCTAGGTGACAACACATATCATGAAGAAGGGAAACTGTAGGAAGCTACAGGAGTAGAGTGGACTCATGCACGGGGACAATGAAGGAGAGGCAATACTCTGTGGAAGCAGCCTTGTAGGAAAGTGGGGCAAAGAAGAAGACTGTAATATGAGCTAAAAAGCTCTGTACGGGTTGAGAAAGTGTTGATTAGTTTGTAATCTCATCTTTTTTTTTTTTTTAAATTTTGTTGATGGGTACCATGGGAAAGTCTTATGAGTCTGTGCAGGAAGCAGGGTGGGACTGATGAGAATTTCAAGAGGGGAAAGGCATTGTATCAGTCCATTATTTTGCCAGACATCATCCATTACCTTGCCAGACACTGATACTCTAAAAGTTGCACTATTCTGTAGTGTGACTTGACCATTGTGTCAGATCATAACTGTACCAGATCACTGAAACATCATTTTATGCCATGTGAGAGCGCTCTGAAATGGTGAGGGTGCAAGAGTCCTTTCGGGACAAAAAGCATGTCCCCATTAGGGAATATAATTAATATATAAGCACTAGGGGTCCAATTCAGATTGCACAGAAAAGGCAACCTTATTTATGATTCTTCCTCACTTTAGAGTGCTTCGCTTTCCAACTTTTAAAACTGTTATTTTAACATACTATGTATGTGTATGAAATATTTCACACATGATGCAATCATTACATCAAATATAATTTGGCTAAATATGGCACAAATATATCAGCTGCAACATTTGCTATATGGAGTAATTTTATTTTAGTGGGTTAAATAACTAGCGTGTCACCAAATAATTTACATTTTCCAGAGAAAACCTGTAAATTCTGACTAGGAAGAGAAGACAATGAACAAGGATTTGTACTCTGACTAGCACTGAGAGATTTTCATTGCATTGGCCAGTTTGTGTGTATTTTCAAGTAAGTAGATGGAGACAGATCTTTGTAATTTGTATTCAACTGATGGACAAAGCACAGAAAAACCCACATAAGTACACCCAAATCATTTCATTGTAAAGAAGCCTGGAAGAGCAGTGGCTCTCTAATCTGGACCTGGCTGAGTACAGATATCATCACAGATCTTCTGTTTTGCAACACAGATAATATTTGAATACAACAGTAATTTTGTAACTGAATCAAAGCTCCCAAATGCTCAAAGCTCAGTCATTATGATTTCCACCTAGAAACAGAACAAGAATATGTTCAAAATAAGCTTTCATATTGTATGATTGAAATAACGCATTTCAAGAACACCTACGTAGCCTTATTTCTCAGAAGGAAAAATCCCAAATGGAAATAAGTTTTAGCAACTTCTAGAACTGAGTACCAGGCTGGAAGTAACTGGAAGTGCTGTGCTTGACACTGGCTTTAGATGGATTTTCAGTACAACTAGTATCAACCAGGACATATTCTGAATACAGTTTGTAACAGAAAATAGCTTTTATTTGTATCACTGTCAAAGAATAGTTTCTCTGCTAGTCTTTCTGTGCTGAGGGAATGGTACAGGTTCAGCTTCCCCTATACATTCCTTAGAAACCCAAACTGGTGTCAGAACCATCAGTCACAGGATCACTAAATATGAGTAATGACAAGCTTCACTTCAGAATTAAATTCCTGATATTAATGAGCTTTCAGTGAACAATGAAGACTTTTGAGTCCACAGCTAAAATCCTTATCCATCTGGCCCATCAGTTTATTCTCCTCCTTCAGTGTCAGATTCAGAGACTATACTTATGACAAAAGCACAAAACCAACACTGCATATCAGTGTGAGACTAACTTGTAAAGTCAAAGCAGCACTCCAAGAAGTGAACTTTCACCAGACACAACAGAAATACATGCTCATGTTAGAGAATACTAAAAGGTGTAAGGCACACCATTAAAGTCTGCTCATTTATCTGACTATTTGAAGATTTGATCAACCATGAAAGAGTCCAAGGAGCAAAGGTCAAAGGACCCACCCAAATATACCTCTCACAGGTTAGATGAGTAGCAGAATTACTGCAAAATTAGGGAAGGGGGGGGGAGTGGGAGGTGGAGATGAATGGATACAGTTAATCTGGGGAGTGTATGTTATCAGCTGGTCTGAGCCTTAAAAAGGCCGAGAAGTACAGCAAAAGCCAGACAACTTTCTAATGATCTGAATGACTAAGTCGGGGACCAATGATGTCAGTCCCAGGTGCTCAGGATCTTTCAGTTACTGACAATAATATTTGCAAACTATTGGATGGCTAATGAAATCCTGGACAGCTGGAGAAGAAATAATGTCATGCTTACCTTTAAAAAGGGACAAAAGCAAAAAACAAAGACATACAGACCAGTTGTGAGAATAAATTATAAAATAGTTAATTTGGATGTATTAAAAGGATGGTGGAGTGATCACTAACAGCCATCATAGCTTTAAGAACAAAACATACCAAACTAAGTTGATTTCTTTTGTTGATGGGTAACTGGTTTGGTGGATAACAGAATGTGGTGAACACAGTATACCTAAACTTTAGTAAGGTTACTGACACATTTTCATGAACAAGCCAGAGAAATGTGTTCTAGATAGAAATACTGTTATGTGGATACATAGAGTAGGCCTTGCTGGATTAATGTAGCCACTGGTTAGTGCATCTACAGATCACACAGAAAGCCCTGCTAACTGCACTGACCAAAGTAGGCTTCACTAAGAACAGAACTAGGCATACTAGGTGTGCACTGATAGAATTTGTTGGGGCAATATCAATAGTCAATTTTTAACCAGACATTGGTCAATACTGATCCAATTGCCAATATGCAGCCCAGCAGCTTGAAAAGCAGTGTCTGATGGGTAAGTCTGTTGTGGTGGAAAGGGTAGAGGAGGGAAGGGGTGTGTTGGGGGCACAGATTGAGGCCCCATGGTGAGGGAAGGAGGGGGGCTGGAGTGTAGGGGCTGCACGCACGCTGGGAGGGCATGGGTAGCGGTGTGCCCCCAGATCTGCATGTGGGGTGAGGGCAGGTTGCTGCTGTGTGCTGGGGTCAGGGCAATGGACTCTTTCTGGTGGGGGGCTGGGCTGAGGCTGCACTCAGGGCAGGCAGCAGTGGCACTGGGAGGGGGACCTTGGGGAGGGCTGCAGCCACCCCAAAATTCACCATAGCTCCCCCAGTTCCCCATTCCAGCACTGCTGCTGTCTGCCCTGAGCACCGCCCAGCTGAGCTCCAACAAGGAACAGCCTAGCACAGCCCCAACCCCATCCCACAACAGCAGCCTGCCCTTGACCTCCACTGATCCAGGAGCACATGCCCTCCATGACTTCCCAAGGTGTGTGCAACGGCAGGAGTCGCCCCCTTTCCCGTGCTCCTGGATGAGCCATGGCACCATCTCATGTCCTGCCCTGCCTCGCCCTGCTCTTGCTGTGCAGCACCAGGCCCTACTCCCTCTCTCACCATAGGGCCCTTGATC
>JAGPOW010001296.1:101799443-101835503 GCA_030014935.1 Caiman crocodilus
CCCCCCCCCAACAGATTTACCAGCTGGATGCTGCACTCCACGTTGCTGAGCTGCGCTCCTCCCTGCCTGGATACTGCTCTGCAGCTACATGTATACATGGGACATTTATTGGTCACATCATCAGCCATATCAGCCAAAAAATGCTGATTGCTGATAAAGACAATTTTCCTTATATAGGTGTTGATCCAATATGGGACTGATGTTTCAGTGCACCTCTAAGGCATACCATATAAACTTATATGGAAGTGCTGGGCTAGAGACTGTTTGAAAAGACTTGTATAGGACATCAAAACAAGAATCAGAGTGATCTGGCAAACAATTTTCCCCACATTATGGGAAAGTCACATTATCTGGGAAGGATTGGGATGTGGGTAATGTCATTTAAGATATTTTAGTATTTGTTGACAACTAGAATGCATATGTTGTAAACATGAAGTTGTTTTAAATAGTGTCTAACAGAGGGCCTGAAAAACTTGATGTTTTGTATTGGGCTTGGGGCAATTGCATTTAATGCTTCTATCATGCCTGTAGCTATCCTAACCTCTACCACATATGTTAGTGATTAGGCTTGCTTCTAGACAATAAACCCGGTCAAGCTTTCATCACTAAGATCCAAGTCTAAGGCCATTCTTTCTGTAACAATGAACTCATTATGGACAAAGGTGATGCATGGGGTGAGTGGACAGTGGGGCATGTCCCCCTCCCCAAGACAGACTGCTGGTGAAGCCACTGCTGGCTTCTGTGGGTAGTCTCTGCGCACCTCCCCACCCCCCTGCTGCTGACAGCATGGATGGTGCCTGTGGACAGTCCCTGCTCACCACCCCTCCCCACCACGCTGCCAATACTGGTGATGGCAGATGTGGGCGGTTCCCACTTGCTGCCATGGTGCTTCCCCAGTCATTCACAATTATGAGCCTCTGGAGATAGGAGCAGCACCACAAGAACAGACAGCATCCCAGCATGGTGCGCACACAAACCACTCACACTGAGGGAGCCTGATATGACCTGTAACACCTAAACCCCTTACAACACCAAGAAAGTGCCCTGACAATGGCAGTGACTCAACAATACACAGTTGTATATATTTTGAAGAACTGAGCTACAGACAACAAAACACTATTCAATAAAGACAAATGTCGGGCGCTACACTCAAAATGCACAAAATACAAAATGGTGAATAGCTGGCTGCCAAGAAAAAAATTGCAGGCTCGTAGTGACATCAGTGTAATTCTTTTGGGGGGAAAATGCAACCAAAAATCATATGCATTTTAACAGCTCTGTATACAAGGCAATAGGTGATGGCAGCACTTTACACAGAGTTAATTAAGCTATAGTTCTGAGTCAAGCATTTAAGAATGATTGAGAGAAACCTAAATAGTAAGCCATATGAGGAAAGCTGGAAAGAACTAACTATTCTTATTTTGGAGAAAAGTAGATTTGTGGGAGGGAGGATGAGTACAGAGGGAGCCATGGGATACCAAACCAAGAGACACCCACAAGATCAGCCCAGGTATGTAGCAAAGACCCTAGATCTAACCGCTCCTGCAGGTTCTTAAACTGTATTCAAGACCTCCACCTAACACAAAAGGTAAAGTGTTCCACCAGGGGCAACGCTTTGCTTGACTTGGTGTTGGCCACAGGGGATGACCTGGTGAGGGACCTGTGGATTTGAGGCAACTCGGGAGACAGCAATCGCCAAATGATAAAATTCACTACATTCTGGCTTTATACCCATTCACTGTTCACTGCTGGCATTATACTTAGCAGGAAACAGGTGCTAAACCTTAAAAAAAATCTGACTTTAATAGACTCAGGGGATTGGTTAGCAGGGTGCTAGAAGCTAAGAACTTGGATATGTAAAAGTTGGGTTCAGGATGGGTGGACATTCCTCAAGGAAACCATTCTTTGGGCTCAGAGGAAGTCAATCCCATGGCAGAGGAAAGGGGGCCAGGAAGCCACTTTGGCTAACCAGGGGCATCCAAGATACCCTACGGGCAAAAAATGAGGCACACAGGAAGAGGAAGCAGGAGGTAGCTACCAAAGAGGAGTATACTTCATTGACCCGCACCTGCAGGGAGTTGGTCAGGAAAGCCAAGGCAACTCTAGAACTCAGGCTAGCAGCAGGGATTAAGGACAATAAAAAGTCCTTCTTTAGGTACGTTGGGAGCAAAGAGGGTGCGAGGTAGAATAGGATCCATACAGGATGGGCAGGGAGGCTTAGTGATGGATAGCAGGGACAAGGCAGAGCTCTTTGATGAGTTTTTTGCCTCCGTCTTAAATGAGAATTTAGACAAACCCTCAACATGCATCATGGACACCAACAAAGGGAACATCAGCTGACCAATGGCCAGTGCCAACACGGTAAAAAGACACTTGGAGGGACTGAACATATTGAAAATCACCAGGACCAGAGGGATTCCATCCATTGGAAATAAAGGAATTAGCAGGGTCATAGATGATCCACTGGCAAGGATATATGAGCACTCAGTGCTCAGGTCAGGTTCTGGAGGAGTGGAAAGGGGCTAACATTGTCCCAATCTTTATGAAGAGGAGGAAGGAGGACCCAGCAAACTATAGACTAGTCACCCTTACCTCTATCCCTGGGAAAATCCTAGAAAAAATTATCAAGGAGCACATCTGTGGGAGCCCGCTGGGTAATATGATGTGGAGGGGTAACTAACATGGGTTTTTAGCAGGCAGGTCCTACCTGACTAACCGAAGTTTCCTTTTACAAGTCCACCAATTGTTTAGATGCAGGAGTTGAGGTGGATGTTATCTATCTGGACTTCAAAAAGGCCTTTGACAAGGTATCCCATACCATCCTTATAAACTGAGGGGATTTGTCTTGTGTGATTACACAGTAGACTGGATAGCAAACTGGCTCAAGGATCACACTCAGAGGGTGGTAGTTGATGGGTCAAGTGTGGGAAGATGTGGGCAGTGGAGTCCCTCAGGGCTCAGTTCTAGGGCTGATGCTGTTCAACATCTTCATCAGTGATCTGGGTGAGAGGGTAGGAAGCACCCTGTCCAAATTCACAGATGACACAAAACTATGGGATGCAACTAACACTCTGGAAAGGAGGAACCAGATTCACTCTGACCTGGACAGGTTGGGGAAGTGGGCAGAGAGCAATAGGATGCAATTCAATAAGGACAAGTGCAAGGTGCTGCATCTAGGGAGGAAGAACAGGCATCATACCTACACACTGGGAGGCGGCGTTCTCAGCTCCACTGAGGCAGAAAAAGATCTTGGAGTCACTGTTGACTCCAGGATGAACATGAGTTGCCAATGGGATGAAGCAATTGACAAACCCAACTGCACCTTGTCGTGCAGCTGTAGATGCTTCACAAACAGGTCCAGGGAAGTGATGCTGCCCCTCTTTGTGGCACTGGTCAGACCACAGCTGGAGTACTGTGGCCAGTTCTGGATGCCGCAGTACAAGCCGGATGCAGACAACTTGGAGAGGATCCTAAAGAAGAGCCATTCACCTGATTAGAGGCCTGCAGGGAAGGCCCTACGGGGAAAGGCTAAGGGACCTTAACCTCTTCAGCCTCTCCAAGAGAAGGCTGAAAGGGGACTTTGAAGCAGTGTACAAATTCATAAGGGGAGAGCAACATGAAGTAGGAGATGATCTGTTTACCAGGGCACCCCCTGGAATGACAAGGAACAATGGCCATAAGCTACTAGAGAGAAGGTTTAGGCTGGACATTAGGAAAATGTTCTTCACGGTCAGGGTTGCCAGAAACTGGAATGGGCTCCCAAGGCAGGTAGTGCTCGCCCTATCCTTGGGGGTCTTCAGGAAGAGACTGGACAGGCACCTGGCTGGGATCACATGACCCCAGGGTTGGCAACTCTCTTCTTGCCTGCCAGGGGCAGGGGGTCGGACTACATGGCTCACTGAGGTCCCTTCCGAGTCTATGAATGAGGGGGAGAATGTTATACAAGTTTTCAAAAATTTGAAAGGCTTCCACAAAAAAGAAAAATTGTTCTGTCCTGCCACAACATGAAAGACAAGCAGTGCAGGGTTGGAACTCCAGCACAGCAGATTTAGATTAAACCTAGGCAAACTCCTATCTCTAAGAACAGGTTGACATTGGGACAAGCCTACTAGGGGAGCTCTCGTATCTCCTTTGTTAGAGATTTTAACAAGCTGGTTAGGCATCTACCTGGGGTGATTTAAGAGCAGCAAATCCTGTATGCATTTGCTGTGGGGGGTAGGAGGCTGGAGGGCTTGAACTACCATATTCATTTAAATATAAGATGACCCTGATAATAAAGACAAGTCCCCAGTAATTAGATTCTATACCTGGAAAATTTATAAGTTTGTTACTTTTCCAGGTATAGAATTAAATTATTGGAAGTTTGCCTTGAATTTGTCCTCCAATCATTGGTACAGCAGGGAAAATAAACCTGGGGGAGAGGGGAGTCAGGTGACACCGCCTTGCCCTCTGCCTCTCAAACCTTTTTTCCCTGCAGCCCCCTCCCCACTTGCTGTCAGACCCTGCTTTCCCTGAGCACATGGAAGAGAGGGAGAAAAGTCAGTGCTTTCAGATTTAAGTCAACATGCCTGTCTATGGTCAACCATAGACTTTATTTATCCAGAATTGATGCATTTTTACCTTTTTAGAAACTGCTGTTTTGCAGGTACTTAGCAAAGGTACGCCATAAACACACTTTTAAGCAGGACTTTTGGAACAACTTATATATAGTACAAACTATACACAATATTAGTCCAAAGCCAGAAGGCTCATGATTTATCATGTAGTTCACTGGTCTGGGCTCCAGCAGAGGCTGCAATAGCATTTCAAGCCACAGTACTCACACAGCTCAGCACCACTCAGTATGTGTGCTTCAGATATACGTCACACAGGATTAATATACTAATTAGCCTCCCATTCAGGGCTGGAACAGGGTATTCTTATCATAAGAGTCCTGGGAATCCTCCAAAAATATTTATGAGGATGAGATGCAGTGTAACCTGGTCCAGTTCCACCTTATGAAGGGCAGGGCCACACTAGTCATATGCAACAGGAGGGGACGGTGGGGACAGAGGGATTCTGTGTGAATAGTTTGTGGCCCCATTTGGTTACATTTGCCAGACATTTAGGGCACTTATACATATCCATTTGTCTGCTCTGATGCACCAGAGATCCAGCATGGTTAAATTGAGTCTGCTCTGCATGTGAGCCGATGCACCTGGATCTGTGTATAAATATATCATTTATATAAATGGCAAAGTGTGCGTCAACGCTGAGAAAATGGCAGCAGCGTGCTTTTGAATGAAAACACCTTTGATGCTGCCACTTTCTCAGTGCTGACATGCATTTTACTGTTTTTACAAACGCATGTGCTGCAGCACCAGTCACCTTTAAAAAGTACCCAGTGCTGCGGCGCAAGCAACTGTACAAATCTTATTAAGGATAGTGAAGAACCAGGAACCATTAAAAATAGGAAAGAAAGGTGCGGCTCAGTTGTGGAAATGAAAAGGAAGTCAAAATATATTCACTGTAGTGCCTCACTGTGACTTGAAAAAGAGTCAGTGTTGTGGAGAACTGAGTGCAATGGACACTACCATACATCTTGTTCAGATGGGTTGCACTAACCTATTGTTGTGGTAGGTTTCCATTTATGTTTGCTTATGTGTTCTACAGAACAACTCAGAGTTGGCTGCATTTAATCAACTTCATAGTTGGTCTCCATTACTGAGCACATGCTACTTTTGGCAGCAGTTTAATGATAGACAATGCATTTAATGAGGTTTCTTTGTATGTAAATGTAAAACAAGGAGCCTTTTTTCCCCATCCTGATTGGGGGTATAGGGGAGGGGCAGACCTAGACTAACATTCAAGTAAACAGGCTAGATGATCTTTGACATTACTTCCATCCCTAAAATCTTCTGCTGAGACGCACTGTTCATAATATAAATTTTACTTTATTAGTGGTCTCAAACATCACCAGCAGTACAGTTTTTGGAGGAAAAAAGTAGCACGCAAAAATAAATATGCAGAGCCCACCTCAAAGAATGCAAAGTTACTGAGACAGAAACTACTAGTTAGAGCTCTAATTTCCAACTTTATCTGTGCTACACAGACTCACCTTTCTGAAACTGTAATCCTTAAAATAATCTTAATGGAAGCATTAACTCTATGAGTCTTTTAGATGATGTGCCAATTCAGTACAATTACTGAAGCAGAGGTATGTTTTATGCATTATGTTTAAGAAATGGATTAAAAAACTGAACTTTAGTAGACTGAAAGACACTGCTTTGACATAATTCAAAGCAGTAGGTGACTGTGTAGATTTTACTGCACTTAAATCATTATGTGACTTTCAAAGCTAACAATCATATCGAAAGTTGAAAATATATCACAGCTAGGAGAAACTTTTCAGAATATAAAATTCTCAAGAATCTTTGTCCTCTGAAGGCACAGACGCAAAATGTGCAAGAACAAAAATCAAGGAAGAGATTACTATAATTTGAGATGCATCTTGTACAACTACACCAAAAAAACCTCCTTCAAATCCCTCCTTAACATTTTATTTTGCCATGAGCCTACAAAAACCTTGATACTGGCAAGGCAATGGATGAGTTAGGGCAGAGGTGGGCAATTATTTCAGCTGAAGGGCAACTTAAGGACTTTTGATGAGCTGTAGAGGGCCACAAGGATCGCCTTGCCACTTGACAGGCTCCATCCCCTGGTCACCATCTTGGGCCAGGAACTGAAAGCTGACCTTTGGTCCTGAAAGTCCTTCCCTTTGCACCCGGAAGTACTCCTTTTGGGAGGGCAGTTTGCCACCTTGCAACTGAACCTCCCCTCCCCCCAATCAAATTGTATACTAACAATCAAACATTTACTATAACATATCTTAATTTAATTTCAAAAAATATTTTGTCCTGATTTCTGTGCGTTTGCATAGCATATATAGAGCTTAATGTATAATAGCTTGAAATAGTCTTACTCTTTTACATAGTGTAGTGTGGGTGTGTGGGGGAGCATGGTTGGGGAAGTTGGTGTGGGGTTAGGAGTGTGAGGGGAAGTGTGGGGGGACATAGGGGTGTGCATGTTGGTATGGTGGGGTGTTCATATATGGGCCCCTGACCACATGCCCCACCCCCCATAGCACAGCACCTGCAGTCGGTGGCAGCAGCTTCTGGCTGCAGGCCCTTGGTGTACTTATGGCCCATGGCAGGCAGAGCCCCCTGGTGGTGCATGGCTCTGGCCGAGTTCTAGGAGCTGAAGGTACCTGACCTGACTCAATGGCGTGCAGCTGGAGTGCCAGGAGCCGTATACGGTGGCATGAAGCCAGCTCAGCCTCTCTCACCTGGATGATATGCATCTCTTGCAGCTCCCAGCTGGAGTGCTGGGAGCCCCCCCATGGCAGCATGGAGCTGGCTCAGCCCAATAGCATGCAGCTCCCTGCTGGAATGCCAGGAGTCACATGCCATCAGCCAGGCTGGCTCTGTGACTCCATGTGGAGCTCCCAGCAGTCCAGTGGGGAGTTGCATGTGGAGGCACAGAGCTGGCCTGGCCCTGCTCAGTGGCTCCCACTGGCAATGCCAGAAGCGCCAGATGCTAGCATGGAGCCAGCCTGGCCCAGCCCAAGCATGCTCAGCTCCCACAGCTCTTGGCGTCAGTGCTGGGAGCCCCACGTACTGGCATAAAGCCACCCGGGCCTGGCTCAATGGCAAATGGCTTGCAGATGGAGTGCTGGGAGAGATGCATGGTATCAAGGAGCTGGCCTTCCTTGATTGCGCATGGAACCCTATGTCTCCCAGCGCTGGAAACCACAGGAAGGCATGTGTCATTGGGCCAGGCTGGCTGTGCCTCCATATGGTACTCCCAGCTGGAGTGCCAGGAGCCCCATGAAAGTAGAGGCACAGAGCCAGCCCAGCCTAGCTTGATGGGCATGGGCTCTGAAAGCCCATGCCTCCTGCCAGCTTGCAGAGGCAATGATGGCTTGGTAATAATTGTCTTTTGGACAACAGAATAGATAGAATGGCTTGGCAGGCTGGATCCTGCCCATGGGCTGTATTTTTCTGCCCCTGAGTTAGGTCCACTGTTTATCATGCTGGTCAATACCATTCCCCTTGTTTTTCTGTACTTTCCCATCTGTCTGTATCTATCTTGTTTTTTTTCTTCTAAGATTGTGAACTCTTTGGGAGTAGAGACAATTTAAAAAAAAAATTGTGTTTGCACTGGGTCTACTGGCAGCAAATGTTTGATCAATTAGATTTCTAGGCACTACTGAAACAGAATCAATATAAAATAATAATTCAATTACTAAAACATTATTGAAATATTACTAGTTAAGTAGAAGTTTTGCAGCTAAATAAATTATAAAGAAATGTAACTGGTAAATTACAATGCAGGTTAGGCTTGCATATTTCCCAGCACACATGCTATAAGTTAGTTGAGTCTGGTGTAGTGGTGCTAAAGTTTTGGCCCCACAGGCTGGATCCCACGCACAAGGTTGGTCTGCAGGTGCGACTCGGCTTGGGCTCAGCATGCTGACCCAACACCACACAGGGGATGCAGCCACAAGGTGACCCTGCATGCTGGCCCTACAGCCTCCTGGTGTGATTTAGCAAGCAAAGCTATGTCATCCAGCCCACAGGGCTCCCCACAATTATGGAAATTTGGCAGCAGGGGAGCTGCAATTAACTTCCCCATCATCAGATTATGAGACCATGGGCTGGGCGACATGTCGTTACAGGCCAAATCTGGCCCAGGGCTTATAAAAATATAGGGTTTAGGAAACCTTAGGAAGCAGGATCAGAACTCAAAAGTTGGATAATGTGTGAGATGTGTATACAAGATAATGTCACTCAAAGGAACATATTAAATTGTTATTTTTTCATGATTAAGCACTTCAAGTTAAGAAATACCAAGGTTAAGTCATTTGAATTGCTAAAGATGGTAGAGAGTAATGCATACAAAACATCTTGGTCCTTTCAAACTTTTTTCTTTAATTTTTTTAGCCCTTTTGACAGAACAATGTAATTTAATATACACAATTAATAATATTTGGGTTGCTCAGCTTGTCATCCTTACCAGCCATATGATAATATTCTTCTTCAACTTCATAAAGGAACACCTAACACAGCAGTTCTTAAACTTTTCAAGGTCAGGGAACCCAACCATCACTTTTCTGAACACGGTGACATTCCTAGCTGAGAACTATTGGTACCACCTCAGATTACCTCAGGGGCTCTCAGCCAGATTATGCTGCCTTTAGGTGAAGCTGTCTGTGCCTGCTGCACAGCCAGTTCAGGAAAAGCTGTGCCATGCATACATGCCCCTCCTGTATTAGGACTTCAAATCAGTCTAAAGCAGGTAGGACGGACCTGCCTCATGCTGTACAGCCTTCTGGTTCCCCTTATGCTACCGTGTTCCAAGAAATAGAAGTGGATAGGACAGTTCCACCACTGCCTGTTTCCAGGAAGAGCACGGGGGTCCCTGGATCAGGAAGGTCTACAAAGCACAAGGAAACTTTGCTGCCTGCTTTAGGCTGATTGGAGAGTTGTAATGCAAGGGAATGCACGTTATAATTTCACCTGGATGCTGCCACCATGACACCCTGATTGAAAAACACTGATTTAACACAATGCTATTAAATGTAAAATAGGTAAGCAAACATTTTATAGAATATATGCTTAATAGTTAAAACATCCCTAAAAGCTGAACATCTACTTCTATATTAAACAAATATATTAAAGAGAATGTGGTCTTTTCTGTAGAGAATACCATCAAATTGAGAAGCAACATCAGTAACAGTTGAAGAAACTGAAATTAGCATCAGATATCCTTTATTTTGAGAGGAGGCCCCCTAGGGTGTCAAAGCAACAAAGCTTTGCTTAGCTTGATATTGCTGAAGGAGTTCTTCTAAAGGTTCTGCTTACAGATCTCCGGCAGAAAAGGTCATTGGCCATGCTGGTGGGCTTTATTGAAGGACTAAAATGCAGGAAACAGTTGGAAGAAATATTTCACAGGCAGTAATAAAACTTTAATAGGGCTGGCATGAGATGAAACAGTACAACTGTAATCAATTTATACAACTGAATGAAAAGTAGGCCTTAGTAAGCCACAGAATCATATGCCTATAATAGGCTGGAATTGAGAATCTGTCCTAAATGCCTTCCCTGATTAATGCATTACTGCATCAGTCTACATACACCGTGGAACTTTACCTATGTTTTTTAAAAGAGGAAACCCTGTTTATATAAAACATTCAACAGCATGTAAAGTCCACAAAAAAAATTCAGTTGGAGGCAATGAGAAACTACATCAGCTTTTAACCCATATAATATAGGCTAACCTAAAACATTAACCCTAAAACTATTTTCTTATTTGTTAGACTATAATTTATTTTTCTCTTTGAAAGAACATCCTTCCTAATTTCTTTACTGATCTCATGATAGTCTTTAATAATTCTTTAGAAAACTGAAATGCATGTTTAAAAGAACAAAAAAAAAAAATCTTTTCATTCGTTTCACAAGCAACATTTTCCAAATTTTGGCCTAATGGACATATTCTGAAGTCCTTGTTTAGGTTTTATTCAACTAAAATTCTGATTGCCTCTCCACACTTAAGTGACCTCAATTTAAATTTTTATTTTCAGATACCATTCTAAACATTTAATAAATCTGAATTCAAAATCCTTGGAGCCACAGACAGACCACTAGTACCGGGTTTCAAATTCTGAATACTAAAATTAAGTCTTTGTACTTTTTCTCCTTGTATCTCTGAATTAGCCATACCAAACAGTGATGATGCTCACTGAATGCCCCTCTGACAAGCAGATGATTTGGAAACCTCATTATCTTAGAGTTATGTACTGACCTCCAATTCAGCTCATCTTATTTTTTCCACATCTCACAATTCCATTCTGCTATCTGCAGAAAACAGCACACTGCATCTCTCCTGTATTACATCTTTAAGTGATAGTTCAGCAGAGTATACTGGCCTGGATGCAGCTCCACAGTAATGTAGCTTACCCTACTTCTGGTTTGAGAGCAAGCATGCACAAATCTTGAATGGGGAATCTGAAAAGCACTGCCTTCCATCACAGACATACCTTGCATGTTTAAGATCTTCCCTAGTTTTAATGTCAAGCACATAAAATGATCTGATACTCTCTTTTAACTTTGACAGGTCAGTGCTTCAGTCAAATAAACATCTACTAGTGAGGAAAAATGTCTGGCCTAGGTATGATTCTAAGCTATCTGTTTGTTTTTCAACGTAGTTTCTGTTTCCTCCATGCTGTTTTGCTGGATTTCTCTTTTGTCAACAGTAACAACATGCCAGTACAGAAAAATACATTCTTCAGAGGCAAGACTTTAGCTCTAAAGAGGGCTGTAGTTTGCTTATGTCTGGTATAAAAAGGACAGGTTTGATCAACTGTACTACAAAGCTGGATGTTAAGGTTTCCTGAGATTTTTCTTAAGCCTGGATAAAAAATGGCATTAACATGTATATGTTAGCATTGTAAAAATCACAAAGATGACATCAGCTTTTAGTGGTACTTCTACTTACCAAACATCTGCTGGTCCTAACATTTACAAAAGCCTAGAGATTTGGCAACATACACACCTCTGTAATCTCATCTTTTCTTATGATCACTCAACTCTTCTCCTTTGCACAGTTCTTGGCATGTGTATTGTTCATATGCCTTCTTATTTAGAACAGCCTGGCTATCTTAAGGGTCACTGAATTGAAGGAATCTACTATTTTAGATGATCTTCTGGGAAAAGGGGTTTGGAAAAATTCCTGTTCCCCAGAAAAGGGAGCAAGTCATCACATCTTTAAAAATACACAAATCCCAAGAGAAGCAAAGATCTGGGCATGGAAGGGGAACCTGTCTGACTGCTGAACCAGCCAAAGGTGAAGGTCACTGTCTGCAAGGGACACTGTGTTAGAAGGAAGCCCTGAACTGACCATTGCATAACTGTTAGCCATTTTGCCTAAATTTGCATACCTTCCCTGTTATCACTGTTTTCAGAAATTGTTTAGCAAGTCTATGTGCTTTAATTATGACTTGTCCTTGATGGGATAAATGATGAATTAGAATGCTAACTAGAATATAGCTGAAAGAAATGATAACCTTAAGATACTGAGGTGTCTTAGTGAGGGAGAGGTTGACACTTGAGCTGGACCACAGGGTACCACTTCCAAAAGGGTTACTAGACAGAGTACCTGTGCCCAGGGAGCATGCCAGAAAAATGATTTGAAAGAGATGATGACTGAAGTCTGCTCAGACAAAATGAGATCTGAAAGTACATGGACCCGATGTGTGGCCTAAATAAAACAGCATGGTATGCTTTCCAGTTAAGGGAACATAACCGAGACTGAGCTGAGCATGTTTTAGATCTTGCCATATCCATATACACAACTGTAAATTTGTTATGATGCAGTATTGTGAAGGAGTAGTGGTTTAGCCTTCCATTTGCACTATGTCATCTTGTACTGACCTCTGACAGAGGAAAAATGTTGGACTACACAAGCCAAAGATCTCAGACTCCCAGAAAAATAATAGAAGAAAGTATACTGGCTTATGGCATTTTTATAGAAAAAGTGACCCACCTGCTTATAATTTTGCCTAATTGAATGTTATACTTGTATTTAAAACTGATCTGAAACCAACTTCACAGTTCTAAGATTTTTTAAAATTGTAGTTACCTTGATTTCTAAATTGTTTTTTCAAAAGACATGCTGAGGTGCCAGTAAAACCACAATGATTTATCTGGAGAGATACCTACACAATAATTCCAAATGACATTTTAACAGAGGAAAAAGCCTCTGAAGACAATGTGCAGCTACAGGTCAAAGGAATCAGCCAAAAGCACACTTAATTTTCTTTCTCTGTGCTAGTGTGACTAGATCAACTACAGATGGCATGATACTTTCTCCTCAGTCAGCTTACTGACTACATACTTCAAAAATTAATTGGAAAGAGAGAATCCTATAATTTAAAATAGAATAGGCTCAGCAGGTGAGTAAGTTTCTTCAGGACTGATTACTGAGAATTGATTTTCCACTGGTTGTGCAAGCTGAACTCCAGTAGGCCACCTTCATATTAACCCAGAGTGCATACAAACACCTCAGGCTAATTGGTAACAAAAGGTTTCCACTTTTAAAGGACAAAGAAAAGTGTGTGATACTACAATCTCCAATTGTCTTGTCTGCACGCAATTTAAAAGCACCTTGGCTGACATTGCCCGATTGCAACTATTCCTTTTCTACAATTTCTAGATGTCTTGTTTTCCTATATTATCATCATTAGGTACCGTTGAATATGTTGCATTTTCATCTGGGTCAGCAAAAAAGTTCAAGTGTTTTTTTTCCACCTTTAAAACATTATTGTAATCCAATATCAAACTAGCTAAATGCTATAATATATCATTCTTTTTACATACTCTACTCAAATTTTCAGGTAGAGATTCCATACAATAAAAATATACATTTTAAAAACAAGAAGTGTGAGAAAAGCTTACTGTGGCCTTGAAGCTTCTGCCTGATCAGTCTGAAGTTTCTCTCCTCCTTCCACTTCCATTGTGCAGTAAACAATCCGATTGGGAGCTACTGACTTTAAACCCTGCACTTCCATTATTACAATCTAAATAAAAGGAAAAGAACACATTTTAGATGTCCAATTTCAGCACAGACAGCATTAAACAGTATAGACATGGTAGAATTACATTGCCACAAAAAGTTCAAATGCTGTACTTACTCAAATTGAAGATAACCCCTCAATAACTTGATTCTATGTATGGAAAACTTAGAAATGTTGTTATAATTTTTCAGGTATAGAATCTAATTATCAGAGGTTTGCCTTGAATTTGTCCCCTTCCCTCTCCTACAGCAAGGAAAACAGTGGCTAACTGGGAGGATCAGGTGGTCCCCTTGCCATTTGTCCAACCATCATCTTCCCCCTGCAGCCCCTTCTCCCACCATTTACTGTCAGACCCTGTTTGGGCTCTCTTCCCTCCCTGAGCATATGGAAATGAGGAACAATTTGAAATGCCAGGGACCAAAAATGCTGACTTCGAAATAAACTTTGAAATAATATCGGTAATAATTTGCACATATGTAAATTACTATGGGTACCTATAAATTTAGTCCATCCTCATGCTGATTGGGGGCAGGGGAGGCAGAGGAGTGATCTCATCTCATATTTGAGAAAATAAGTTTAAATAAGGTTGAAAGACGGGAAAAAAATATTTTTTTCTGAGACTTCTTGGAGAACTATGGTTGTTTAATTTCATAGACATAATTTGCATCAGGACATTTAGTGCCCTGGATAAGTTATGTCAGATTTTCTGACAGGATCTATGTCCACCGATTGTGATAGTTTTGCAGTCCTGACGTAGCCACATGGGCTGTCACACATTACTATCAAAACTAGAAGCAGCACAGTTGCTGTAATTCACAAGCACCATAAATTAATCAATCAGCAGTGCCAATTATCTCACCCTCAGCATCACACAGACAGGACAATGCTGGCTGTGGTTCAAGATTCTAGTAAATATATTCCATGCTTGAAGACAACTATTGGGCAGAGTTGTCTGGCCACAGAAAAAGTCTAAGATACTTTGCTAATCAACATTTCTGTGCTTTTGCGGTTTCATTTCTGTTCACATATACACATCTTTATAGGTAAGGTCTGTACTGGAAGAAAAATACAAGGAATTTTACAGCTATTGTCACAAACTTCTAAGACTACAGTAAAATAGGATGAATTGCAAAATGGCTAAGGTCTGATGATACTGCATTGGGATGACAGAACAGAGCAACTCAGGATGCTTTTTTCCCCTGTAAAGTACCACTGCAGCCTATAGTTTTATAAATAATAACAGTAATTCATAAAGCAATGATGCAATTATCTTTGCCATATTTTATCATCTATGTTCTCACACATGTAATTATGAAATAATCAGTAGTTGACACATCGAAACACTGTGGTACAGATCCTCCTATATAATAATAGCTAGACTCCTTTTCCACATATAAAATGTGTATCCTCCTTGAGTGCCGTCAACATGATGATTAATTTCTATGATGATTATTTCCTTTTTCTGCTTTAGCTTCCGTTTTAATTAGAAGGTACATTTGTTTCTGTTGCTCCCATTCTGGATCCTAGGGACTGAGAAAATGGACGATCACAACAATTCCAGGTGGAAGGAAATCACCACATTTTCATTAAATAATAAAATAGCTTTCAAAATATTTGTGTTCATTGTTTTGTATGCATTTCCCAAGCTTTTTAATAGCTGAAACACATGAGATATTATAAAGGTATCTGTTGCTATTATTTCTATAATTTTAGTAATAATTTTTTGTAAAGAGATCCTTCAGTAAAATATTTATCTAACTTGTGAAACAATCACTCTTGTTGTCTGTAATGATGATGCCATCTGTACAGAAAGAGTCTATGAACTGAAAAATTGCCCTCTTTCAAATACTGAAATGCTGAATTGAAGCATTATTATAATCCAAGTCAGAAATGAATGCTTGACTGAACAGCGATTTTAATAGAGTCCATTCAGCCAGCTTCTGCCATTTGTTTGCACTAATTTTGAATAGATCTGTATAGATGTTCTGAGGAAAATAAGTTTCTTGAACTAAACAATACAGTTCCATAGAGGATTAAATGCAAGCCATTTTTAAAAGAAGCATCTATTTTTGAGGGGATTACAGTAGGTCGGAAATGCCAAGCATCTCTCAGGAAAGAAAGCTGCTAGCAAAGGAAGTGATTCAGTATCTCAGAAATGGAACCTTACTTTAAAAGGGATGCTGCTTTAAAAAAAAGTATAATTCAGAACTGGGATATTTACCTGCTACTGTTTTACAGGATAACTAAGGTTACTGTAAAGAAAAAAAAATAGGGGAAAAATACTCTGTCTATTCATTTGTTTTCTTTGAGCCTTTGAAAGTGTTTGGTATATTTTGAATGAATTGTCTTAAGCCATACGTTGCATGTCAGATTTTCATCTATTTTATTCATATTTTGTGGAGAAAAAGCACATTATGGTAACAGAAATACTTTTAGATCTTAACTGTCCATAAATTTGTAATTCATTAATCCATCCATAAATATTTATGTCGTCACCATTTCTCAACTATCCATGCAGGCATCCGTGCAGACATCCTAGCCTTGCTCCCTGCTGAAATCAAGGCCATAGTGCCAGTTACTTGGCTGCTTCCTAGATTATTTTTATAATCCAAGTCCTATTAATACTTCTCCCAGTCTTTATGCCTTTATAACCTTCCAACAGTCATTCAAAATCTGTGACAATTCTTTCATTTAAGTGTTTCTGGTAGAGGTAGGGGCAGAAATTTTGGATTCTTGCTTTTGCTGGCATTTAAATGTTCTGAATTATGCACATCACAGGTATAAAGCCATTTTTTCAAGGTTACTACTACATTTCCTCAGGAGTGCTTCAGTTTTTGTCATCTGTACATATTTGAATTTGTATAGAGAACAGTAGCTCTATACACAAAGAGAAGGACTGCCCAGTGCACTACATCTAGGCACCAGCCCAGAGGAAGGGGAGCCAAAGGTGCAAAAATAGCGGCAGCTGCACTTCCAGCCCAGCCACTACCACACTGCTGGAAGCAGAGCCATTGACTCCCATGGGAGGTGGTGGCTGCTGCAGAGCCTGGGGAGGGAGGGCAAATGAAGGCCACCTGTGGTAGGCTTGGAACTCTCCACCCTGCTGCACTCCTCTTGGAGGCTTCTGTGATTTACTGGGCAAGACCCAGCATGGCAGACCAGGGCAGAGACTCAGTGCTGCTGCTGGGAGCCTGCTGCTGCTGTGGCAAGATGCTCCCTACCTACCTGGGAGCAGCAAGGGGGGCATAACTCCATGCTGCCACTCCCATTGCTGCTGGGCAGGCACAGGGTGCTTTGCCATGGCAGTGTGGGGCTCACAGTGGTGACACCAAGCTCCCTCTGCCCTGCTGTGCAAGGTCCCACCCACTGCACTTCAGAAGCCCCCCTGGAGAGAGAGAAGCAGGGCAGGAAGCCCTGAGCCCACAGTGGGCACATGCATCTGCCCTCACCCACAGGCTCCGCTCCAGCCATGTGGCCCATGGGTGAGGGGGGAGTTGGGCTTTGTACTCCACCCAGGCCACAGGAGCTTCAGCTTCCTGTGGGCAGCAGCCAGGGCTTGGTTGCTGCTGGTGGGTGGGGGAAGGGGACTGCAGGCCCAGGTCCCTGGCCCACAACTGCCCCATGTAAAATCTGAAGGGGATGTCCTACACCCTTGCCTTGCCAGGGAAAGTGCACAGTGGCAGGAAGCCACTCCCCCTACCGCCTCCTGGACAAGCCAACTGCGGCTCCATCCCATTACATGCTCAGGCCCTGCAGCCATGCATTCCAGGCAGGGCCCTAGGCCACAGGCCTCAGGTACCACCCTGGCAGGGCAGCACCCCCAGCCCTTCCCAACTCCCTCCCTATAGGGGGTTCAATCCCCACTCCCTGTAGGCTTGCCTATAGGGAGCTTCTCTCATGCCACCTAACTACCACATGCACATATATACATGCACATGGCAACCAATCACCCTCCTCCTGGTCCCCCTCCACAGTCCCTTGAAGACTGAAATGCTGCTTTTTAGAAATCTTGCAAACAAATAATGTTTCTCCCACTGCATGCAGGGAGAAAGACTGTCTTTTTTTTTTTTTTTTTTATCAATATTCAAATAAATTAGCAATATAATATTGTTCTCTCTAGAGTTTGGAGAATGTAGAGCAAGTTTTGTGCAGATAGTTCCATTAAAATTTTCCCTTTATTTGGCATCTCTGGCATTATACAATACCAGATAAATATAATACTATCTTTTTTTTTAAACTGTGCAGGGAAAAGTCTTGACATTTCATTTAATTCTGAATTCAGACCAAAAAACCAACTCTTTGTTAGTCCTGTGCGAAGCGGCTAGTATTTGCTTTGGATTCGGTCAAATTGCAGGACAGTGATTTGATTTGGTGATTCAAATCACTGTCCCGAATCGATTCAGCTGAAACTGAGTCCAAAATTCGGCTGCTGCTGAATCAGCTGAATTACACAGGCCCCATCCCCTACCTGCTCTCAATGACTGTCCTGCCTGGCCCAGCTCCAGGCTCTTTGGGGGAAAAAAGCTTGCACTCACTGAGTGCTGCCTGGCAGGAGGCAATCCCTTCTGCTGCCTGCTGCCCCACACCACATGAGGGGGCTCTGCCATGAGCCCCCCACGACCCTCACCCGCTGCCCCAGCCCCCCTATGGCTGCCCCACGTGGCCCAGCCCCTGACACTTTACAAAAAAACCCCAACCCAAAACCCCCCAAACTCACTAGCTCCTACCTGGTTGGGGGCGAGCCCTGCTGCCCTGCACTGACCCATGTTGTATGGGGGGCTCACATGAACCCCCACAAAACCCCAAGGCCACTGCAGCAGCTGGTGAATACCAAGTGTTTTTTTGTTTGCTTGTTTTTCTTAAAAGGCCAGAGCTGGGGCAGGCAAGGCAGCCATTGTGGGGGGGGCTTGGAGAGCAGGGGGGTTAGGGCTCATGGTAGAGCCCCCCATGTGGTGTGGGACAGTGTGGGGGGCATCAGGAATCACCCTCCCACCAGGCAGCAGCTGGTGATTGTGGGGTTTTTGTTTTGTTTTGGGTTTTTTTTAAAGGACAGGGAGCTGAGGTGGGTGGGGCAGCCATGGTGGGGCTGGAGGAGCAGGCAGGGTTTGGGACCTGGCAGAGGTCCCCCCATAGTCCCCTCCCCATTTGCTCTAGGGGGAGGAAACCCCATGGTTCCCTCCCCCCCTCCACCAGCCCCACTGCCCCTTACTATCTCAGAGCTCAGCTCCAGCACCCCACTGCAGTGGGCAGGAACTACCCAAATCACCAAAGTTCTCCAAATCAATTCAGAGACCTTCGAATCAATTCAGACCTTTTCATTGGTCCCCGATTCGATTCGGAGATTCAGCCACTGAACCGGGTCGAAACTCCTCTGAATCGAATCAGCACCTGAAGCTTCACATAGCCCTACTCATACATCAGAATTTCCCAAAGGACTGAAACTTTCTCTCAGCTATGCTAAAGAACAATTCTTTAGAAATGCCTATTGCTTCCAAGTCCAAAACTGAGGTTACCTAAAAGCACAAGACAAAATTTTCAACATTAACTTTAAACAATGGCTAGAACTCCCTTTAGTCAGCACAGAGACAAAAAAGGATCTTGGTGTCATTGTTGATTCCAAAATGAACATGGGCCGCCAATGCGAGGACACGGTCAGAAAGGCTAATCGCACCTTGTCATGTATCCACAGATGCATCACGAGCAGGTCCAAGGAAGTGGTCCCTCCCCCTCTATGCAACACTGGTCAGGCTCAAGTTGGAGTACTGTGTCCAGTTCTGGGTGCCGCACTTCAGGAGGCATGTGGTCAGCATTGAGAGGGTCTAGAGGTAGGCCACCCACATGATCAGGGGGCAGCAAGGCAGGCCTTATCTGAACCTGTTCAGCCTCACAAGAGAAGGCTGAGAGGGGATCTGGTGGCCATCTACAAACTGGCTAAGGGGGACCAACAGGTGATGGGAGAGTCCCTGTTCCCCCAAGCACTACCGGGAGTAACAAGGAATAACAGCCATAAGTTGACAGTGTAGATTCAGGCTAGAAATCAGGAGGTACTACTTCACAGTGAGGGCGGCTAGGATCTGGAACCAGCTTCCAAGGGAAGTGGTGCTTACTTCTACCCTGGGGGTCTTCAAAAGGAGGCTAGATAGACACCTGGCTAGGGTTGTTTGACCCCAGCTTTCCTTCTTTCCTGCCCATGGCAGGGGGTCACACTTGATGATCTGCTCAGGTCCCTTCCGACCCTACCAATTATGAAACCAACTATGAAACTATTTGCCAAAATGTTGAGTAGCAAGAAAGGCAATTTCAGTCTGCATTTCTGAAAATTAGCCAGTTTTCTTCAGAACTCATCTCCTACTAAGTGGGGTTTTTTCCAAGTCTTCATTTTCAACAAACCACTGTATCTCCTCAAATCCAAATCCCAGACTTGTGGCCTGAACTTTATTCTTGTAGAGTCTTTAAGCCTTCTGTGAAAATGCACAAAGAATCCCACTGCTCACACACAGTTTTTCCTGTATTGGTATCACCTTTTCCCATTGCCTATTTATCTCGTTTCTTAAATGATCATTCTTGCTATTCCACAAATGCAACTCAGCATCTTTATCTGTCACCCTTATCATGGACAACTGAGGTTTCTTTATTGCACAACACATCGATCCATACAACAGCACTAGCCTTATCACTCTTCTGTAGATTTTTGCATTCAAATGAATTGACGCGTCTCCTACAGCCTTCCACTCATTTCCCTCCATTTTGTTGATGCCTTATTTGTTTTGTTTGCAATTCTGACCTCTCGCCTTTTTTCTTGTGCAGTGAACCTCAGACACTTGGGATTTTGCACAGATAGTACAAGCTACTCATCCAGTCTTCTCATTCTAAATATCCTTCTTCCTTCAGAAATCCATCTCAATTGATGATGATTGTCTTACCCGTGTGTCCAAAGATGGTTTATGAGGTTTATCCAGGATCAACAGACTCTATTGCAGCTTGGTCATGTTTCCATGTGGGGTGGGTGGTGCTGGAATGTGGAATTGGTCTGCAGCACACTGTCTCTGCTTCTCTAGCTTTTCCATCTCTTGTCGTCACGAGGTTTCAAGGTTCTGAGATCCCTGCAGCAGACTCTTCCTCCACATGGGGTGGTCCTCAGTGACAGTGTCCTGCGAGTTGACATTTCTTTAAGCTGGCCTTGAGAACATCCGTGAAGTG
Organism: Caiman crocodilus; assembly: GCA_030014935.1. Lineage (NCBI taxonomy): Eukaryota > Metazoa > Chordata > Crocodylia > Alligatoridae > Caiman > Caiman crocodilus. Next base: position 101,820,256 of record JAGPOW010001296.1, read on the forward strand.
CTTTCTCTTCCCTCCTCTTGTGCATACACCTTAGCTAAACTCAGAGAATAAAACTTCCTTTGGGAGTCTGGAGTCAGACATTTGGATGACATGGCCAGCCCAACCAACTTGATGTTAGATGATCATCATCTCCATACTCGTGTTTGCTTGCAGGAGGATGCTAATGGTAGTGCATCTGTCCTCCCACTGGATTCAAAGGATCTTTCACAGGTAGTGCTGATGGTACTTCTCCAACAACTTTTTATGTTTCCTGTAAGCTGTCCATGCCTCAGCTCCATACAGCAAGGTGAGGATCATGACTGCTTGATAAACCATGAGCTTGGTTTCAGGTCTGATGTTGTGATCTTTGAACACCTATTTATTCAGGTGTCCAAAGGCTGCACTTGTACATTTGATGCAATGTTGGATTTAGTCATTCAGGTCAGCCTTTTGTGAGATGGCTTCCAAAGTATGCGAAATACTCAACCTTCTCCAGAGTCTCACCATGGATTGAGCTGGGGACTGTTCATTAAGAGCTTGTTGGTGAAAGACCTTAGTCTTCTGAATGTTAAATGACAGTCCCATTTTCTTGTACATCTTGGGAAAGATGCTGACAATTGCCTGAAGGTCTGCTTCTGAGCGACTGCACACTACAGCATTATCAGCATATTGGAGCTCAATGATTGAGGTTGGGGTGGTCTTGGTTTTGGCTTGGGGTCAGCTGAGTTTAAACAGCTTACCATCCATTCAGTAGCTAACTCCACTATGACTAGAAGCTTGTCTGTGTTCAGATGTAGCATCATGTCAAGAAATATTGAGAAGAATGTTGGAGCGATGAGGCAGCCTTACTTAACTCCCGTTTTAACCTCAAAGAGATCTGTGATAGATCCATTACTGAGAATCACCACAAGCATGCCGTCATGGAGCAGGCAGAGAATCATGACAAATTTTGGTGGTCATCCGTACTTCAGAAGGATCCTCCACAACATTTCTCAGCCAAGAAAGTTAAAAGCTTTTGTGAGGTCAAAGGCAGCCATGTAGACAGGCTTATGTTGTCCCTGGCATTTCTCCTAGAACTGGAGAGTTCTGAAGTTCATGTCAGTTGTGCCTCTTGATGCCCTAAGCTCATAATGAGATTCTGGGAGGAGCTCTTCAGCAAATGGAAGGAGACCATTCAGGAGGGTTCTTGCAATGCTTTTTCTTGTGGTGGACAGCAAGCAGATCCCTCCTTAGTTCCCACAGTTGGGCTTGTCTCCTTTCTTGAATATTTTTACAATCATGGCATCCCTGAGTTCATGGGGATTTCCTCATCATTCCAGATCCTTAAAATGAAGGCACAAAGCTCTGATGTGAGCTCCTCTCCCTTCTTGAAGATTTCAGGGGGATTCCATTCACTCCAGATGCCTTGCTGTTCTTCATCTGCTCAATGGCTTTCTTCACCTCATCCAGGGTTGAAGGGATTCTGAGATCATCTCTGACTGGGTGTTGTAGGATGGAGTTGATAACATTCTCATCAACAGCAGTCTTGATTGAAAAGGTCTTCAAAATGCTCTTTACAATGGGCATATTAGCTATCCTTTCTTTGATCAAGTCTCCTCCATCCTTAGGTCTCAAGGAGTTGAGACCCAGAGAGTTGGTCCTTGAATGCTTGGACCATAGAGGTCTTCAGTGGCACTGAAGAAATTGTGCATATTGTGGATGTCAGCAAGATGTTTAATCTCCTTAGCCTTGTCTTCCCATCATTTGTTCTTCATCTTGTGGGTCCTCCTTTGGACCTCTGCTTTGACTTGTGGAAGATACAATTTCTTTTGCTTAGGAGTTGGTGTCATTTTGCCAAGCATAAAAGCCCTTGTACTTGCAATCAGTCAACTCTTGGATCTCCTAGTCATTTTCATCCAATAAATCTTGATGTTTTCTAAGACAGAATCCAAGGTTTTCTTCATAGATGTGGATGATGGTGGCATTGAGGGCTATGAAACCCCACATGCTGCTGACATTCTCCCATTGCTGTTGATTGGAATTCACCAGTTTTTCATTGAGGTGCTGGTGGAAGAGGTTTCTCTTGCTTAGATCCTTGAATCCTTCAACTTTGATCTTCTGTTGACATTGATTCTGCTGCAGCCATGTTTTGGGAGCCAGTTTGAGTGATGTAACTGAGCAGATAAGTTGGTGATCAGTCCAGCAATCATCAGCCCCTGGCATAGCCCAGTAATGTGGACATCTTTGTGATCCTGGGCATGGACAATGACATAATCAGGTGCTAATACTTAGATTGAGTGTTGCCATGATGTCTTGTGCCTGTTTTTCTGGTGGAACAGGATGTTGGTGATGGTGAGTCCATGTTGTGTGCATTTGGTCAAGAGGAGGATGCCACTGAAGTTGAACTTCCTACTCCTTCCTTGCCAATGGTTCCGTTTCAGAGGTTCAAGTCCCTTCTGACCCTGGCACTGAAATCAGCGAGAAGAATAAGTTCATCTCCCTCCAGAACATCAGAAAGAACCTAGTCAAGGTTGGCATAGAATTCCTCCTTGGTTTAATCGGCAGCATCAGGAATCAGGGCATATGCACTGATGACTGGCATATTGGCTCTCCACCAGTTTAAGATGGACAATTACAGAATCATAGAAAATTAGGGTTGGAAGGGACCTCAGGAGGTCATCCAAGTCCAGCCCTCTGCTCAAAGCAGGACCATTCCCAATTAGATCATTCTAGCCAGGGTTTTGTTAAGCTGGGTCTTAAAACCTCCAAAGATGGAGATTCTACCACCTGGCGAGGTAACTTATTACAGTGTTTCACCACCCTCCTAGTAAGAAATTTTTTTTCTTAATATCCAACCTAAACCTCCCTTGCTGCAATTGGAGACCATTGGTCCTTATTCTGTCATCTGTCACCACTGAGAAGACTAGCTCCACCCTCATTGAAACAACCATTCAGGTAGTTAAAGGCTGCTATCAAATCCCCTCTCACTCTTCTCTTCTCCAAACTAAATACACCCAGTTCTCTCACCCTCTTCTCAGAAGTCATGTGCCCCAGTCCCCAAACCATTTTTGGTGATCTCTGCTGAACTCTCTCCATGTCCTTTTATAGTGGGGGGCTCAAAAACGTGTCATAATACTCCAGATATGGTCTCAGCAGTTGAAAATAGAGCAGAATAATTACTTCCCTCAATTTGCTAGCACCACCCCTAATAATCCAGTCCAGTATGTGCTGCACTTTCCTGTTACTGAGTCTAAGGCGGGACGAGCTGGCTGGGTTAACCACGCGTATTGGTTGTGAAGAACGGTACTTACTCTGCTGTTGATTTTAGCAGGGTGAAGTTTTATTATGAGGAACTACAAATGCAGGTTATGAGCAGCGACTGCAGGAACACGAAGTTACAGAAACCACATTACGGCAAGCTACCGCAAACACACAAAGGCCTTTTTACGAGATGAGGAAGTGACTGGATTGTCACTCGGGGGGGGTCTCTCTGCCTTCCTGTTCTGCAGTGGGTTACACATACCTGGGTTCGCGTAAGCGCGCTATGTCACACTGCGGCAAATTTTAGCCTATGGTGGTGCATATTGTGCTACCCAGCGACAAGCTCCTAGCCTATGGTTATTAGCCAAGCACTGGACATCTTTGTCCAATTACATTGTGCTGAAAATTCCCCTTGCTCAGCTTTGCGGTATTCCTCGTCTGACACAACCAAGGAACCACGGCCTACTTCTTTCTGTGTTGCTAAGCACTGCGGCCCTCTCATTCTAATCTGGAAACCACGGTCTACTTCCTTATTTTTGTGGTTTAAGTTCGTTAGTAGCTGGAGCACTGCTTGAGGCTCTGTTAGTTAGGCGATAATTCAAGCTTTCTTTTAGGACTGTGTCTAGTTACTGTGTCATGAGCAAATCACACACAGGTAGAAACCTGACATGCCCCTTTGCTTATGGCACAGTGTCATACACAGTCTCGAGGTCAAGGTCTGCATAGGTTTCATTGAAGCGTTGCTGGATTTCGGGACTAATCCTTGCGTATGCGTCAGGAAAGTCACGGAGCGCAAGTTCTTCGTATGGGTCAGGCAAGTGGGTGTATACAAAAGCAGATAGCGAAACCAACTTATTACACAACATTTGGATTATCACACAACCGAGCTAACAACAAATGAGAATACTTAGGAAAGGAAGTAGCAATTTGAGTAGCGGAACAAGCAAGCTGTGTATCTAATTTGACATGGACAACCCCAGAGAGTCGAACAATTCTGCAAGCCATCCCCCTTGGGCTAAACCTGAGATTCTGTTGGTTCCAGCTGCTATTTCGCACATTTTGTCAAGTTGGAGGTGGAGTGGGACACTGACATTGGGAATGGAAATACAACAGTACTCGTGAGACAGATTGAGATACTGGCAGACACCACCGTGCATAAGCAGCACAGCACTCAGCGCCAACTGATTTTGGAATGTCATGCGTGACGTCTCTTGAAGTTGGGTGTTGACTGGTTGGAAAGATTGACGCATGGAGTTGGCTAGGAGTTCGACTTCTTCTTGGAGTTCTGCTATCACGACACGCGCCTTGCCAATTTCAATTCCCCAGGCGAAGGCGCCCTCAAGGCCCCAGCGTAGTTTTTGTTGGACCTTCTCTCCCCAAGTGAGCTGGTTCCACACTGGGGCGCGCTTAGACCTGTGTAAGAGAAAATTGGGACTTAGGGGGGGATAAGGTATTAGTACTCATAGGGGGACAAAGGAGAACAGACGATAAGCAGCAGTTAACCTCACTTAATGTGGCCAGGAGCATTGTGCAAAGGATTCCATCTGAACATGCTGAGCGGTGCAGAAATAGAAAGAGAGGAGCAATCTGGGCACGTGTATGGGTTGGCGTAACTTCCGAGATTTGGTTGGTACACCTGAAAGTAGCGATGAGGATGGCAGAAGTTCCACCGGAGGGCTCGACTGTGGCACATAGTGGAATAAATAGCAGCTCTGAGAACAGGGAAGAAATAGGAGTACAAAGTATCGCTGGCAACGGTATCGGCCACCTCTTGTTGTCATGAATGGCGGTGGAGTGTGCGCCTACTCCCCTTCCTCAACCGGGCTGGCAAACAAGATATTTGGCCTCGGCCTTATTGACCATTTCGGAGGCAGTCTCTATCGCAAGACGGCTTAGCCACTGTATCGGGGTCTCTGTTGCTGTTTGCTTCGTAGCCTTGTACAATTTCTTTAACTTTCCCCAAATGCAAGTGCGTGTGGTGGTAACCTCCGTGGCACGGTTGTTGGTGTCTATCGTGGTTTTGGTGACCAGGATTGGGAATGCTTCAAGGGCTGCTGATGGCGGGTCCTCCTGCTCGGTTGGTGGATCAGCGGTGGGCTCAGTGAGGGAGGGGTAGAGGGCGGTGCTGCTCGCCACTGGATATGGAGGCAGGGCCAGGAGACTTCCGCTTTCGGTGGGAGGGGCTGAGGGCGTTACGTATGCGGGAGGCGGGGTACTTGCCGGAGTTGAGCCATTGCACTCTTTTGGACACTCCCCTCGATGCAGTCGTCGGCGCCATGTTGGGGCGGTGGCGTTATAGCTTTGTCTAGGGCGATATGAGCTGCGGAGTGTAGCTGTGCCTCTAGGTCCGTAATCTCCTGCAAGGAAGTCACAGAAGTACGAAGTAGAACGTTAATCATTTTTCCTTTGTTCCATTTCGGTGCCCCCCGCTTGTCTGGGACACACCCTTGGGTCTCTAGATTTTTACGGAGCGTGCTCAATAGTTCATGCCCCTTTGACTTCGGCTTCATGGCCAGACAATTAAAATTGTCCGCTGGGGTTGGTTCACCACCTTCCCGGGTGTGCCTTATACAGCAAGCGCACTCCTGTGCCGGGGTTGCCCCCTCTTTCTGGCTGGGCTTTACCTGAGCTAGAACTGCTGTTTCTACGGTTGCTTGAGGCCTAAAGAGTACTCGGGAGTTGGACAATAAGCACCCCAGAGCTGCTGGAGCTAACCCAGTCACCATCCACTCTTTGTGGGTTGCGTCCAACCATTTGGACGGTGTGATGGAATTCATCGAGAGGAACCCCGACACCCCTGTGCTAGTGGTGGTGTTGGCACCTTCCGCTTGATGGAAAGCGATATGGGCCCATAGTTGGTCACTTGTGGTGACTGGGTGAATGCCCTGTCTCCAGGGACAATTCTCAGCTAGCTGTGAACTGAGATCAGGTTTTAAGGATCCTGTTCGTGACGCCACATTGCACTTTCCCGTTACTGAGTCCAAGGCGGGACGAGCTGGCTGGGTTAACCACACGTATCGGTTGCGAAGAACGGTACTTACTCTGCCATTGATTTTAGCAGGGAAAAGTTTTATTATGAGGAACTACAAATGCAGGTTATGAGCAGCGGCTGCAGGAACACAGAGTTACAGAAACCATGTTACAGCAAGCTACTGCAAACGCACGAAGGCCTTTTTACGAGATGAGGAAGTGACTGGATTGTCACTCGGGGGGGGGGGGGTCTCTCTGCCTTCCTGTTCCGCGGTGGGTTACATATAGCATACTTACGCGAACCCAGGTACGTCACACTGCGGCAAATTTTAGCCTATGGCGGAGCATATTGTGTTACCCAGCGACAAGCTCCTAACCTATGGTTATTAGCCAAGCACTGGACATCTTTGTCCAATTACATTGTGTTGAAAATTCCCCTTGCTCAGCTTTGCGGTATTCCTCATCTGACACAACCGAAGAACCACGGCCTACTTCTTTCTGTGTTGCTAAGCACTGCGGCCCTCTCCTTCTAATCTGGGAGCCATGGTCTACTTTCTTATTTTTGTGGTCTAAGTTCGTTAGTAGCTGGAGCACTGATTGAGGCTCTGTTAGTTGGGCAATAATTCAAACTGTCTTTTAGGACTGTGTCTAGTTACTGTGTCATGAGCATATCACGCACTTCTACCTGACAGTATGTTGTTGGCAGCGTCCCCTTGTCGCCAAGAAGACTGACTCATATCCAGCTTCCCCAAGATCCTTTTCTGAAGAGCTGCTGTTTAGCCAGTCAGTCCCCAGGCTGTAGCAATGCATGGGATTGTTCCATTCTAAGTGCAGGACTTTACCTTTGTCCTTGTTGAACCTCATGAGATTTATTTTGGCCCAATCTTCCAATTTGTCTAGGTCACTCTGAATCCTAGTCCTATTTTCCAGTGTATCTACTATATCCCCCAGCTAAGTGTCACCCTCAAACTTGCTGAGGGTGCAATCCATCCCATCTTCCAGGTTGTTAATGAATATATTGAACAAAACCAGCCCCAGTTCTGATCCCTGGGCACTCCACTTGATACCAGCTACCAATATTGAACCAATGATTACTACCCACCGAGCCCAACAATCCAGCCAGCTTTCTATCCACCTTACAATCTATTCATCCAATTCATACTTCCTCAGCTTACTTGCAAGAACGCTATGGAAGAGGGTACAAGAATGCTGTGTACAAAAATTATGTGGGAATCATTAGGCACTCATTAATTCCAATGGGGAAACTCACTGAGTTGTTTTATTAGTCTTTTCTTAATGGCAAAACCAAATCCAGGAAGTTGGTGTTCTCCCTCTTGTTTACCCTTTCGGAAGAAGGTATCACTGCCTCCAAATTTTTTGGGTTGCCCATTTTCCACTCCCATTCTCTTGCTCAAGTGTAGCTAAACCAAATCTGTGTCACTTGAGTTCTTGTGCCAGGACTGCAGTGTAGCACTCTGTGCATTCCCCGTTAGGGTTGTCCATGAGGGTCCTCATGTTCCAGGTACCAAACATGATGGTATGTCTTTGCTTTGACTGCAGTAAAGGTGATCCCACTGAATGCAGTTATCCATTCAGAAAGAAATACAGAATATTGTATTAGACAGGCTATGTACAGGGCACTTTTTCTAGGCCCCCTCCCGATGTGCAGTAAGCAGAAAGGATCCTGAAGAGGGCTGCTCAGTCACAGTTACAGCTGCCAAATTACATTCCTGTCTTGTCCAAGTGCTAGATGACCTTCTTATAACTGCTGCCTTCATGCCAGATCATGACTAAGAGCTTCCAAACCTCACAATCCTGGTCCCATCACCATTAGCTAGTCACAAAAGGGCTTGAGGATTTTGCTGCAAAAGCTGTTTTCATGGAAGATGCCTGTGTGTGAGTTCTTTTATTGTGGAGAAGCTGCTGCACATCAGCTTCCACATGGCTCTTGACAGAATGGGACCTTGATCCAATGGCAAGGAGACCAAAAGAATCTGGGATCTCATTCCACTGCAACTTTCATTCACCTTTGTAGCTGCTGAGATTCTAACATCTTCCACCTGCTCTACCACTGAGGCCTTGTAGACCAGGGATGGGCAAAAAACAGCCCATGGGCCAGATCTGGCCCGTGGAGCCTCCCCAAAATGTAGAAAATTAATATTTCTCTGCCCTTGGTTCCTATAAAAAAAAATAACAGGAGGGAGGGGAGCCAAAGGTGCAAAACTAGCAGCAGCTGCACTTCCAGCCCAGCCACTGCCATACTGCTGGCAGCACAGCCATAGACTTCCATGGGAGGTGGTGGCTGCTGCAGAGTTTGGGGAGGGAGGGCCAGAAGCAAGGGCAGTACGACCCAGGGGAAGCCCGGTGGGTTCGAAGAACAGTGGGGCCCACCTGGCCCTGCCCCCCAGCAGGGGTTTCTGGGGTGGGAGCACATGACTGCCCCCACAGTGGGAAGCTCAGGTAAGTGGTGGGGGCCTGGGCAGGGGGGGGGGGGGAGAAGAGAGAGAGAGAGAGAGAGAGAGACCTGTGCCCACTTCGACCAGCCCCACATGGGCTATGAGCACCTGCAGCATGGGGTATCAGGTGGGGGGGCAGCTGCCTCTCCCCCATGCTCAGCTTTTCCCTGGGCTCCTTCCCTGCACAGAGAAAAGTGGTCTCTCACCTGCCCCATGGCCAGGGCCCAATGCTGCAGGCGCTCGCAGCCCATGTGGGGCTTTCCAAAACAGGCACAGGCAGCCACAGGCAGGCTGCGAGCGGCTGCAGCATGGGGCACCATCCATGGGACAGAGGATGGGCTGCTTTCTCCCCCCCACACTCAGCACCACCTTGTAATCTTTGGGATTACAAGCTGGTGCTACGTATGCGGAAAAGTAGCCCTTCGCTCGCCCTATGGCTGGCACCCCGCACTGTAACCACCTGCAGCCCACGAGGCTGCCTGTGCCTGCTCCTGGCAGGCTACTCAGGGTTGTCAGTGGCTGCAGCACAGAGTGCCATCCATGAGGCAGGCAACAGATCACTTATCCCCATGCCCAGCACCAGCTTCTCTGCCGGCAAAGAGGAGGTTGGGGCTGTGTGCTGACCCCCACCTGTACTGCAGGGCTGGGGGACAGTGGGTGCGAGTGGGTAAGGAACCAGTGGGAACACAGGGCCCACACCGGTGTACCAAGGCCAGTGGGGCACAGAGCAGGGTGGCAGGAGCATGGTGTCCCAGCTGGTAGGGGCTCTATGGAGCCAGACCAGCTCCCCTCTCCCTGCTGGTGCAGCCCAGCCTGGCTTAACAGACCCTGCCAGCCTGTGCCCCGCTCTGGGTCCCACTGGTGCTGGTCCTGGGACTCCCAACACACTGGGATGCTGGTCCCAAGATGGTGACCAGGGGGCGGGACACCTGTGAAGGGGTGGAGCTGTCAAGGAGTGGGGCTACCCATGCAGCCCTTGACAGCCTGCCAAAACTGGTTAAGCGGCCCTCTGCCAAAAATAAATTGCCCGCCCCTGCTGTAGACCCATAGCTGGGAGCTGGGCAGGCTTATTATAGTGGGGACTTTTACTTACCATGTAGCAGCACCATCAAAGAATACTTGTAGTTTTTCAGGAGGGAAAACATCACTATCTGCTTTCCTCATTACATCCTGGTGGTGCTGCTGCTTGGTCTCCAACTGCTTATTCATCAGACTTACCCTTGCTTATTTCACAGCTAAGCTTCCCTTAAGGTCATTCCACTATCCACCACCTGTGGATGTGCTGGGTAGCTTTGCTCCATAGATCTATATAGCACTTAGGAACTTAATAGGAGATAAAAATCTTTGGAAACTTTGAACTTTCCAAACTTTTTGTCCTCTCCGAGAAATATAATAAGTCCTTTTAAATAAGATGCTGGGGATGCTTGTGATTACAGGTACATGACTCAGGATATTTTTTTGGTTCCAAGGCTCAAACATAGAACTGTAAACAAGGTGCTGCAAGGGGAAGTTCCAGAGAAGCTTAATACAAAGGTCACTTACTTGTTTCCTTAACACAAAACATGTCTTAAAATAATACATGGTTCAGAAAAGGACAATGGTCTTAGAAGCATATGCCATTAAAAAAAAAATGTATATTAAACAAGTTTAAAAAGAACCCTTGAAATAACGTACTCTGAGCTGAACCTTTGTCCACCATTTTAAGTATCTCTCCAATATCCTGAAGGCACTTTAGAAGCAATACACATAAAAGATTCTCCCTACTAACTGAAACATACACACTCTTCACTCTCTTAATACACACAACCATCATCAAAACAGGAAGCTGGTATTTCCTTGGATGAATTTTTGCATAAATATATTTAAGCAATGGTCATTAGGGATCCTGGTTTTCTCCGAAAAAAAAAATCCAAAGTTTTCTAATTGAACACCCTCCCCAAAATTTTCCATGATTAAAACAAAACACCACTCACACACACACACACACACACACACACACACACACACACACACACACACACAGAGTGTGTATACATATAGATCTATATATAGCTATAACTATATTGATCTATAACTAGCTATATAGAGAGGGAGAGAGAGAGGGAGAAGTTTTGTTCTAATTATGGAGAAACAGTGATTAAAAAACACAGCTATCTAGCTATAGATATATCTAGCTATATCTATATATAGATCTAGAGAAGAGACGCATGATTAGAGGACAAGAGGACAGGCCTTATGATGAGAGCCTGAGAGCCATGGGACTCTTCAGCCTGGAGAAGCAAAGGCTCAGGGGGGATTTGGTGGCAGCCTATAAGTAGATATAGGGTGTGCATCAGGAACTGGGTGGATGTCTGTTCATCAGGGCACCTCAAGGGAAGACAAGGTTTAATGGTCACAAACTGCTGGAAGACAGTTTTAGACTGGACATAAGAAAAAAAAAAACTTCTTTACCATCTGAGTTTCCAGAGCCTGGAATAGATCACCCCCCCAGAAGAAGTGGTGCAAGCACCCACTCTGGATACTTTTAAGAAATACTTGGATACCTATCTTGCTGGGATTATTTAACCCTAGCTGACTTTCTGCCCCTGGGGCAGGGGGCTGGACCCGATGATCTTGCAAGGTCCCATCCAGCCCTAATGTCTATGAAATCAATTTACCTATCTATCGGGGTGTTTCATTTAATTATAGAAAAATGTGAATTTGGGAGCTTTTTTTAAACTCAAAAAAAAAAAAATCCAAAATTTCCTAAGTCAGTGAAAACTGGGATCCCTGATCATAGAAGCAGTTACACTTGTGATTTCTTACTGAAATCAGTTTGGCTTGTTATGGAGGCAGTGATCCTCTGGATCATGCTACACAACTGGGAGCTTACATTTTCCTGAGTGGTTTTAGGGAGTGAAGAAGGAAGGTGGTAGCCTTATGAAAAATACTTTTTTCAGGAAAAAGTTTCAAAATATTTGTTTACTGCTGCTATAATTAAAAAATATGGAGACTCTGAACTACAGTTTTCTTCTATTAAATGTGTATTTTACAAACCAATGCATAAAATGCATAATTTGTTTATAAATTTCTATGCTTTGAATCCATAACAAATAATGGAACCATATTCCAACATATGTAGATGCAGTTTTACAGGAATTAAAATTATGAAGTAGGGGAGTAGATTTCTGAATTGACTCTCTTCTAGTTGCACTCCCAAAATAAGTCAAACAAAAATAAACATGATGATACTATCCCAAATGTATGAGACAGATTAGGAAGTAAGGACACTTAAAATTCTCTCTTTTAATTTCAAAGAAGCTCTGGAGGTGGGCTGAAACAAAGAACATGATGGGACGCGAAAGCCAAAATGGACTGAAAAATTTAACAAAAATATGAAGGAATTGATCAGACAACCTTCATCTTAATTTGGCGAAAATATACACAAATTCAATAAATCAGTATGAGATTTGCACTAGGTTGATAATGATAAGCAAGACTCACCTTAACAATATCGTTTTGATTTTGAACACCACAGTTTAAGAGAAAATGTATGTACATTTGCAGATAAAATCCTAAGAATCTAGGAGACAAAATGTAACCCCCAAACATAATGGGACTAAGGAAGAAGCAGCAACCAAAAATTAGAACCATCTTAGAATCATTCAAAATGGTAGCAATTGTTACATAAAGACTGCTTACCTCTAGCGTGAATGAGAGAACCACATCAGATTTTGACAGCTGAATCTCATTTTCATCACCTATGTCCAAGAAAGCTGAATTCTGTGATCGCTTCAACTTCTGCAATTTAAATTCTGGGCCACCTTTAGACACTGGAAGACTTTCCAAATTTGCCATTAGCAAATTCACTGAAGACCGCAACTCTTCTATATACATGCTCTCCATTTCTTTTGCTACAAACTTTGGAAATTTTCTCTCCTTGAAAATATTGTTGAAAATTTAGAATATCATTAATTATGTCATATTATATAAATTTATTAATTAATTCAGACAAATGCTTTCAGTCAAAATAATAAAACAAAATATAAATTTGAAACCTAAAGCTTATCTAGTATTAGGTCTTTAAAATACTTGACTTTTGAAAGTTTCTAACTATATTTCTGCCATTAGCTGCAAAGAAAATTCAAATCAAGATTTCCAGTAAAATCTTCAAATATACAAAACTAAGTGGCACTCTCTAGTCTAGAGAACTTATAGAGATAAAGAAATTAAGGAGCACCTATCAAAATAGCCAAAATAATTCCTTCCATCTGCATTCTAGGTACGAGTACATGTATGCATATTAGGCAGGCAAGGTTCTTGGAGTAGGTGTGATGTCTTTTATTAGACCAAATGAGTAGCTGGAAAAAAGGTCTTTGCAATTTTTGGAGCACAGTCACCCTTCCTCAGGCATAGAGTTTTTGCTGGTCTGAGACTGAGGAATGAGAGAAGCTAAAAGTGTGGCACGATGTCCATGAGAATGTAAATAAGTAGCAATTAGAATGACAAAGGTAAAGCAGGGAAGGGAAGGGAAAGAAAATGTCAAAGGGAAACAGTATATATAATACAAGGTAGAAAAGAGGTTGTCTGTGAAAAAGGAAATAGTTGGAGATCAGGAAAACAGGAATGAGAGAAGTTAAAAGTGTGACAGGATGTCAGTGAAAATATAAATAGTTAGAAATAAGAAAAATACACAGTAAAGCAGGGAAGGGATGGGGTAGAAAGCAGGGACAAAAAAGGCCAAAGAGTAATATTACCACTGTAGTGTTTTAAGGTAAAAAGAGGGTATCAATAAGAAAGGAAATAGATGAAAATCAGGAAGACAAAGGGCAGAAAAGTAGGGGAGGGGAGAAAAGGGTTGGTGGGTAGGAAGAAGAATGTAAGAGGTCAGGTCAGGCAGGTACCATGTGAATCAGATGTTGAGTCCATCATTTTTTTTTTACCTTGTATTGTATTGTTACCCTGTAGTGTTTCCCTTCAGCCTTTTTTCTCCCCTGCTTTACCTTTTATTTTTCTAACTTCTACCTATTTACACTCTCACTAATATTCTCTCACACTTTTAGCTTCTCTTATTCCTTGGAGTCTCAGACCCGCAGAGACTCCCAATGCCTGAAGAAGGGCAAGTGCACCCAAAAGTTTCCCTAGAACTTTTTTCCAACTACTCAGTTGGTCTAATAAAAGATATCACATCTACCCAAGGAACCTTGCCTGCCTATGTCCTTAAACCAACAAGGCTACAACCAACAAGCTGGCTGCATTCTTATTACACATTTTCTCTGCTTTTTTTGCGTGCTTATTAATTGTCAATATTAAATAAAAAAATCTAACAATCTCTCACATCTTTGCCATATGAAGCCTCAATAAAAGTCCAATATCAAATATTTTTCTATTATTTTTACAAAAAAGGTAAACCCCCCTATTTCTTTAGAAGAAAATGTTGATCTTATAGGAAGAGACTTATTTTAAAACAAGTTATAAGGTAGCTCATTTTTACTCGCCAATAGAGTTCATTTTTTACTCGCTAGACTTCACTAATAGCCTTCTTCCAAAATATCTACCTTATTTTTCTTGGTTGTTATTGTGTTTCCCTACAGTCAAATGGGAATGTAAAACTACTATATAAGCTATGTGATCTATGGACAAGGAAATATTAACTACTAATTCACCACAGGCTATCAAAAGTAGACCTGCTTTCAGTAAAATATTTATGGTTGCTCTTTATAACATAGAAGAAATATTAAATGTACCACCAATACTTACCTATCAGACAGTAAGGAATAGAGCTTAAGTGATATTCTCAGTGAAATATGAGATACCTTGGTACCTGGTGCAATGACCATCCTTATGCTGATAGAATATATAAGGTAACATTTTAACGATTTAATGATGATCCACAGTTTCAGAACAAGCAACCAAAAACTTTTAAACAAATCTAAAAGTCAAATTTGGCATAGGCTTTGAAACCAGTGCATTCAATTTTATTTTAATTTTTCTTTGTGAGGCGGAACTCATAGTGATTTTAATCCCAAAAGCTTTACAAAGTTACACTATTCTGTGAGAGTTGTCAAATGAATATTTTGACTGTGTGTAGAAAGTTTCAGTTTCCAGTCAGTACTTGTATTAAAAGCTCTTTCCTCTTACTTATTGTACTTTTGTGTTTCTTGTCCTTTACTTCATTTTGATATTTAAAGATCTGAAACAGTCCTGATCCTGGGCAGCAGCAGAAGGACCAGTGGTAAAAAGAGTGACTTCATTTAAAGTTTCTGCATATATGTAAAAATGAATTGTGCAATTTGCCACTACTCTGGATTTGAAAACTTCCTGCACTCAAAAAAGGAGCTACTTGTCTTATTTGATATATGCCTCTGCCTCGTGAAAGTATAATCTAGCACAAAGATTGATTTTTTTTTTAAAACAATTTTTAGGGCATTCAAGTTGTGAGAAATTATGATAGCATGCTACCTTCAAAATCTTTCAGAAGTGAGAAGGATAGATATAAGTTTACTTTCCCAGCTCTATTTAAATCGATGGGCAACTTAGTCATCACGCCAGACGACAAATCTAACATATTTAATGATTTCTTTGCCTCTGTCTTCCTAAGTAGGGACCAGAACAGCAGCCTCC
>JAGPOW010001296.1:101841899-101943225 GCA_030014935.1 Caiman crocodilus
CCCCCCCCCCCCCACGCCCCCCCCCCCCCCCCCCCGCCGCCCCCCCCCCCCCCCGCCCGCGCCCCGCCCCCCCCCCCCCCCCCCCCGGCGGCGGGGGGAAATTTATTTATTTTTCTGTTCATATACTTCTTGAGGCTACAAATAATATTTGAGCTTATATTTATCAAGTGACTTTCCTGACTTTTCCTATATTGTTCCTATACAGAAGTGTCACAGGGGGACAAGTCCTGGGGGCACTCTGAAGCTCCCCAAAGGAGCCACAGAGGTAGAGGCGAGCGGCAGAGGGGAAAAAAGGAAAGAAAAGAAAAATGGCGGTTACTCACCTCAAGATCGCTGGAGAACCCCACACGCAGCTAGAACGATGGCAGGAAACACCTACAGACGGCAGGTGACGTCAGCCCGAGGCACCGGCCGGACAGAATAAAGGAAGAGGCCGCGGCAGGGGCCAGGGGAAGCACGTGGCTGCCGGGCAGAGGCTGCAGCAGAAGCAGCTGGAGTTGGAGCAGGTGGAGCAGGCTCCGAGTGAGGACGTGAGCCTGGGAGGCGCGGCTCGCTGGAGCCGGCTGCCGGCACGTGCGCTGGCCGGAGGAGAGGGACCGGAGGACCTCGAGAACCAAGATCAGCAGCAGATGAGCCACCCAGAGACTGCGAAGAGCCCCGAGAGGGACGGAGGTCGGAGAGCGGCGTAACCAGAACGGGTGAGCCAGGGGAAAGCGGGGAGCAAGCCGCAGGTGTGTGGAGGGACCCGTGGACCGGAGAAGCCCCAGAGGGAGGACTGTGACCCGAGACAGACCCAGGTGGGAGAAGGGAATCTTGGGACCGCCCGGAGAGAGAACGTCCGGACTGGTGGGAGCGGGAGAAAGAGGGTGAAGGCAGGGAGAACCCGGAGAGGATCTCTCTCCCAGGGGAGTAAGATAAAGAGCGGTGAGTAGCCAGCCCGGAGGGTGAGGGCTAGCGAGCAGAGCTGCAGGTAGCAGCTTGGCGTAGGGGCCAAAACCCCATTAGACAAATAGCGGTGTTTAAGTTGTTAGAGCATTCCTTTGTTTGTGTTATCCCAGGTAAGAAGGGGCTGTGGGGTGAGAGTAGGCAGGGAGGAAAGCCTTCCACATTGGTGGCAGCCATAAAGAGCAGCAGCAAGAACACCTGGAACCACCGGGCAGGGTAAGGGCGAGGTGAAGGGGGTGGAGGAGCCTCGCAGAAGATCCCGACTGCAGGTAGCCGGGGGGACAGCCACCCAGAGGGAAGCTCCACCCACTGGAAGATCGAAGTCGTGGCAGGCGAGAAGAGGCAGACCCCAGAGCAGAAAGAGACCGGCCCCAAGGCTTCCTGCGACAGCCAGCCGATATCTACAAAACCTCTGGGCAAAAAGGCCTGAGGTAAGATGTTTGACGCCCAGCGGCTATGAGATGGATTCTTCCTCAGCCCCTTGCGACACAGGCTAGGTAGCCTTTAGGTTCATACCTGGTCCCTATGTATAGTTATTGAATCTGTTACTAAAATCCAAATATTTGTTTCTTCATTTGGAGATGAAGGTTAGAGAGGAGAAAAAAAAAGCAACACAAACTGAAATCCGGCCAGAGTACAATGGCTGAAGTACCAGTCTGATTTAAGGCTCTTCAGAATATTTGCTATGTCTAGAAAATATGAGACTCTAGGAATATTTCTTATTCTGCTGGTAATGGGACCATTTTTCTTGTGGAGTAAATGCTTACAGCAGGGGTGGGCAATTATTTTGGGTGGATGGCTGCTTACCAAGTTTTGACAAGGCATTAAGGGCCACATGACAGGCAGCCAAGGGCAGATAAATATTAATTTTCTAAAATTTTAGGGGTCCCACAGGCCAGACAGAATGGCCTGGCGGGCTGCATGTGGCCTGTGGACAGCATTTTGCCCACTCCTGGCTTACAGGAAGGATAAAAGATCTGAACTGTAATTTGATTTTCTAATAGGTATAAAATCAGTTAAGATTTTAATATACTTAGGTTTAAGCATCCTAACTGACCAGCTGAAAAAAGGATGAATAAATATAAAAAAAATGCTCTCAAAGACTCTTTCTGATCCTAGATCAGCACATATCTAAAAGACTTGACTTTACTAGGTGGGATAATTCATCTTTTATGATAAAATATATTTTTATGAACTCTCAAAATCATGAATTTTATACAGAATGAAGAATGAATATTGTGCTCTTGGAAAATTTCAGAAATATGTTGGTCACTAAAAAGTGCAGTTATTCTTTTTAAGTTAGAATACTGCTTGTATGAAAGCCAGCTTTCACAAAAAGAAGCTATTCTTCTTAAACTTTAAAGGATGAAAATAAAAGGCCCTGAGAATAGGTTATCCTGTATAAACAAAGTCTCAGATTTCATACAGCCAATCTTAATTACTTTATTCCTTTCAGAAATATCTGAGCCACATGTTTGTAGTGGAAATGACTAATAGATAAAAAAAATCCATTCTATTTATTCCAAGAGTAATACAAAAAAGGGAGGTTATAATATGGCTCCTCTATTTATTTTGAAGAACTTGATCACTTGAGTCTAAGTGACCTTTGGGGCTCTTACCTGCTGCAACACATCTTATCTAAGATGATCAACACAGAAAGAAAGGGCTCTTGTTCAAGGATTTCCCTTTATTGAAAGCAAAGCTTTAAAAGGTTTCTATAGAGGGTACTAAGGTTCATACTTTACAAAATCGTGCACATGATACTCAATAACTGTGCTGCTTTCCAAGTGATGGTACTGTATAGAAACCAGAATGCAGGTTTTCCTTGATTTATGCAGGTTCTTTATATGCAAATTCACTCTTATGTGATGAGCGTACATTATTTGTTACATGCAAGGTAAATATATTCTTATGTGATCAGCATAGATGCCCCCCCAAGCAGGTAAGTTTGTGGGGGGAGGAGATAGGGCCATGGCCCCACTCACTCCAGCCCCGGCTGCAGGAGCAGCTGGCAACGTGCTCTGTCTGTCCCTCTGTACCTAAGCTCCACTTATCTGCACTTACCTCTGCTCCTAGGCTGCACCATGTCCTGGTGCAGGCTGCTGGTGTCAGCTGCTCCCAGGGCCACTCCAGTACGGGCTGGGGTGAGTGCGGAGAAACAGAGCCCCAGGCGGTGTGGGACATGGCACTCACTTCAGCTGTAGGAGCAGCTATCACTAGCTGCCTGTAGCAGCTGGGCTACACTGTGCCCTGGACCCCATGGGGCTCTGCTGGTCCCTACTCACTCCAACTCCTGCTGCAGTAGCCCCAGAAGCAGCCGATGCCAGTTGCCTGTAGCTTCTGTGCTGCACCGTGCCCTGGTGCAGGCAGCTGGTGGCAGCTGCTCCTGGGGCTACTCCAGCATGGGCTCGGGTGAGCGTGGACAAGTGGAGCCCTGGACAGTGCAGGGCATGGCAATCACTCCAGCCCTGGGAGCAGTCAACACCAGCTGCCTGTAGAAGCTGAGCTGCACCTTGCACTGAGCCCCCTAGGACTCTGCCGGTCCCCACTCACCCCAGCTGCAGCAACCCCTGGAGTGGCTGACACCAGTGGCCTGCAGCTGCTGGGCTGCACTGGGTATCAGTTGCTCCTGGGGCTGCTCTGGCACAGGCTGGGGTAAGTGTTGGCTGCTTCCAGGCCTGGGGTGAGCGCTGCGTCCTGTGCCACCCAGTGCTTCACTTGTTCACACTCACCCCAGTCCGTGCTGGAGCGGCCCCTGGAGCAGCTGACTGCACCAGGGCATGGTGCAGCCCAGCTGCTACAGGCAGCTGGTGTTAGCCGCTCCTGGGGCCAGGGTGAGCGCAGTGCTCACCTCATTTCAGGAGCAGACAACACAAGCAGCCTGCACCAGGGCACAGTGAAGCCCAGGAGTGGAGGTGAGTGTGGACAAGCAGAGCCCCAGGCACAGGGAGTAGGGACAGACAAAGCACAGTGCAGCTCAGTAGCTGCAGACAGCTGGTGCTGGTTACTCCCGGGGCCACTGCAGCCGGGGCTGGGGTAAGTACCACTCTGTTCCCTCTGCTTTTCTGCCTTGTGCAGCCCTGGGAGTGGCACCCTTCCCCCTATCCCTTCTTTAGTCCAGCCTTACTCCCTCTCTTCTTCTCTCACTGCCATGAGAGCCTATCCCTATTTGTTACATTGTAAAGTGGGTTTGCCTTCTGCGAATTTAATTTATATGCTATTTTCCAGGAATGCATGTACTGCATAAATCAAGGGAAACCTGTATATATATTTGTGCAGAGGAAGAAGCTGGAAAAACACCGAACTAAATTTTCACACAAGTCAGGAGGACGATTAGCTTTTTCCCTTTCCCAAAAACGAATTCACCAGTAAGCCAGACCTGGCTTAAAATGTAAGTCTTACGTTTTAGAAAGATTCTTATTTGTAAATATTGTAGAACACTTATTTGTAGTTTCATTCCACTAGTTCTGACTGGGGTTATCTATTCTCCATACTCACTTTAAACTCAAAAAGCAAAGCAGAAGTTAGGGCAGGGTGCTACTTTAGAAACCAACTGGTTCTGGGAAGCTTGAACTTTTACAGGCACCAACCTCTAATACCAGATGCTAGTAAGTGCCACCCTGCCCTACCTTCTACCTGACTTCAAACAAACCAACCTAACTAGTTCTGTACTCAACACAGGGTGGAGAATTATTTCAGCTGGAGGGCAGCTTACTAGTTTTGGTGAGCTATTGAGAGCCACAAGGTTAGCTCTGCCCCTTGACAGGCGCCCTGCCCCCTAGTCACCATCTTGGAATACCTTTTCTTTGCCCAACAGAAGTCCCTCCCATTTCCCTCGAAGTATTCCGGGGGAGGGGTGGGGGGTGGAGGGGGTGGTGAGCTCCATCTTGAAACCAGAAAAAAACCAAATCATATACTTAAAAAAAATCCAAACATCTACTATATTTTAAATTTTATTTTTAAAAGATATTTGTCCTGATTTATGTGCGTTTGCACAGAAGTAATTGCAGAACAGCTCAAAAAAGTCTTACTATTCTGAAGGAGTGTGGGGGGTGTGAAGGGGTGTGGCTGCAAGAGTGTGCATGTGTATGAATATAATGGGTAGGTATGTATATGTATGTGGGTATGGTGGGGAGTTTGGGTGGGGGCTGCAGGGTTATGGTGGGGGTGTGGGAGTGTGTTGGGGTATAGTGGAGGTTGGAAAGGGGTGTGTGTGTGTGTGTGGGGGGGGGGTTCTCTCAGAGTCCCTGGAGTGTGCAAGTCCCTCAAGCTGCATGTGGTGGCAATGAGCAGGGCCAGCCCCGCCCAGCCCCATAGTGTGCAACTCCCCATGCTCCACTCCCCACGCCCCTGGCTGCAGGAGCGGGCAACATATGCAGGGCCAGCTCCACCTGTCCCAATAGGGCCAACAGCACTCCCACCCAAGCCCCTAGTCACACATGATGGCCACAAGTGGGGTCACCTATACCCAGCCGCATAGCATGCAGCTCCCATGCTCCCACCCAAGTCCCCAGACCCAGGTGTCTGGCCCTATAGTACTCCTGCCCATGTCCCTGGCAGCACATGCTGGCAGCGTGGGCCCAGCCCCACCCGGCCCCATAGTGTGCAGGCGCCTGTGCTTCTGCACCACGTGGGGCCAACTCAGCCTGTGCTCCTGGCCCCTTTTACCCCAGCCCAGTGGGGCCCATATCTGCATTTTCAGGCTTGCAGCATCCCAGCTGCCTGCTGGGAGCAGCCTGGGCTCCTGGCTGGCAACAGCTACCCAGAGCTGGGGCCAACTGCAGCTGGGAGGCTCTGGAGCCCCAGCATCACCTCTATAGCAGCACATGCACACGCACTTCAGAGCAGGCGGTGGGGAGGGGCCTGAGGCAGCACAACCTCCATCTGTCCCCCGCTCCCAGCACAGAGCTGGTGACTGGGCTCTGGAGCCCGGCACAGCTGTTTGTAGCCAGCCTGGACTCTAGGCAGGCTGCAAACTGCTGCACTGGGCTCCACAGCTCTGGCATCAGCTCCATGCTGCCGGCGACTGCACAGGCACCTTGGGACAGGCTGCGCTGCCCTGCTGTCTCCCCTGAGGTGCCCGTGCAGTCACTGCCAGCATGGAGCTGATGCCAGAGCTGTTAAGCCTGGTGCAGCTGTTTGCAGCCTACCTGCTGCTTGATGCCACTGCCCAGAGCCCAGGCTGATTACAAATAACTGTGCCAGGCTCTGGAGCCCAGTCATCAGCTGTGTGCCAGGAACAGGGAAGAGACCAGGGTTGTGCTGCCTCAGGCCCCTTGCACCACCCACTTCGAGGCACGGTTGCATGTGCCAGTACAGAGCTGATGTCGGAGCTCCAGAGCCCAGCACAGCTATTTGGAGCCTCCCAGCTTCAGCCAGCCCCAGCTCTGGCTAGCTGCTCCCAGCAGGCAGCTGGGATGCTGCAGGCCCTGCTGGGAGGAGCCTGGGCTCCAGCAACTACCCAGAGCCACAAAGCCTGGGCTGGGGGGCAAGGGGCACAAGCAGGACATCCTACCCGCATTTTGTTTTTCTGGTATGCTAACACACCAGCACCTTCCAAGGTAGGCATTGTAGGTAGCACTCTGGCCAAAAAACATTGCCTACTCCTGATCTAACCTCAACTTCCATTGAAGAAACTTGAGATCATTGCTCCTTGTTCTGTCATCTGCCACCACTGAGAATAGTCTAAGCTCATGGGTGGGCAATCATTTCGGACGGCAGGCTGCTTACCAAGTTTTGAGAAACTGTCAAGGGCCACACAGATAGCCCCGCCCCTTGACAGGTGCCCCACCCCTGAACACCACCTTGCGACTGGAAGTCCCACCCACTGGCCCCTGACTTTTGCCACCAGAAGTCCCTTCCCTTGGCCCCAGAAGTATTCCTTTCAGCAAGGGTTTTGCCATCTCAGAACCAGAAACATACCAAATTATATTCTAAAAAGTAAACATCTACAATATTCATTAATTTGATTGAAAAGATATTGTTGTCCTGATTTACATGCGTTTGCATTGAGCCCACAGAGGTATCTGCATAATAGCTTAAAATGAAGTCTTACTTGTATGTTGTGGGGGGTGGGTACGTGGGGTGAGGGAGTGTGTGCGTGTGGATACGTGGGCTGTGGGTAAGTACGGGGTTTGTGGAGGGATGCATGTGGGGCAAGGGGTTTGTATATGGCAGTATGAGGAGGGGTGTGGGTACATGTGTATGGTGGGTTGTACATGTAGGACTCACTCTATAAAACACACACACACTGCTTATGAGCCTACATATACACACATTCATGTATGCACACACGCACATGTACCAGCATGGTCCCATGCTTCATGGTTCAGTGATGCAGCTAGGAGCCACATGGTGCTGGAGCAGGGCAGGGGCAGGAAAGCAGAGAACTGGTTGGGGATAGGGTTGGGCTGGGCTGCTCAAGCCTGCTGAGGGCTCCCTCTGGGTCCTACTACCCCTGGGTCCTGTCAGCTTTGGACAGGCTGCCTGGAGTGAATAAATATTTCTTTACTAAATTTTTAGGGGCCCCCACAGGCCAGACAGAATGGCCTGGTGGGCCGAATCTGGCCCATGGGCCACATTTTTCTTACCCCTGGTCTAGCTCCATCCTCTTTGTAACCACCCTTCAGTGTTGGCCTATAATTAGAGCAATATCATGTACTGTTGTGATAGACTATAATTACTGGAGCTACACGTGCACAAAGAACCAGTAAAGGAGAGAGCCAGGTAATGATCTTCATTAGATATGGCTCTATATTTCCCAGGAAATTCTGAGCGAGAGGGAGGTTCATCTGTCTCTTTTTACAGATGGGAGCCCTGCCTCATTTTGGGATGGAATAATACAGCAGTTTCTGAACTGTGGCTCGTAACCCCAAATGGGGTGACAACATCAGCAAATGGGGTCGTGGGAGTGGGATTGAGAGGCCAAGCTGAGGAAATGGGGTCATGATGAGGAAATGGGGCTATAAATGGGGTCATCCTGAGGAAAAGTTTGGGAAGCACTGAAATGATGTCCTAGGATGGTAAAGCAGGGGTTCTTATCCCAAATACATAATTAGCAGAAATTTCTCTGACCACCCATAATCCCTTAACTTCCACCAGTAATAAAAAAGATACAAAAAAATAAATTAGCATTTTTTCTAAAATGTAAGAAATAGCATTCCCTATTTTAGCTGCTGTCCTTTAAATCAGTGGTCCTAAACTGGGGTGCTGTGGCCCCCTGGTGGGCTGTGAGCAGGTTTCAGGGGGTCTGCACTACACCTCACCCCACCTCCCCTTCACAGTAAATTCATGTCATGAGGGGAGCAACGGCTGGGTCATGGCAGCAGGGTAGTGCTGCGGCCCAGCATGCTAGCAGCTGATAGTGAGAGAAAGCAAGGGCAGCAAGGCCCTTTGCTCTGGCCTGTTACTCCTTGAGTTGCTACTAACACATGGAAGGTGTCGGAGTCCTGATGGTGCCAGCAATAAGTCTTGCCAACCTACTCAGCCCTTCTACACCAGGTCCTGTCTGGGCCATGGAAGAAGTTCTTCCCTGTGCTGGTCTACCCAGGCTGCAGCCCAGTGCCCACTGTGGGCACAAAAATCCGAGGGAGGAGGGAAGCTATGCCCCCCTAATGTATCCCTATGCCCCCTTTACCTCACCTATGCTCTCCCTCCACACACTGGATATGCAAAAAAAAACAAACAGTTGTTGTGGCACAAGTGAACCATGGAGCTTTTATAGCATGCTAATGGGGCCTCAGGAAGAAAAAGGTTGAGATCCTCCGATTTAGATTACCTGCTAAATTCACTCATGGCTTTAATACATACAATGCCAAAATCTATCCCAAATTTTAACCCTTGCCACTACATTAAAAAAAATTGCTTACATGAACAGTTCAACATGTGCATGCATGCATGCACACAAATTTATACCCTTCTTTTTTTACTTTCCATTAAAGCTTACTGACAATGAAAGAAATTTTCTATAATATAATGATCTGATTATCAAGGAAGTGTGGTTTATTTTGTTACAGATTATTTTAGATAGAAGTTTTTTCTTCCACACTGTTGCACATTACAAATGTATATTTGTATTTCCCATTTCCTCTTCAAAGGATCAAAGGTTACAGCACTCAAAAATAGACATTATGTCAGTACGTGAACACACTACAAATCTGTAGCTACAAAAGTGACAAACAAATTTACCTTTGCCATTTGTTCTGCCAGTTGTAGACGTCCATCTAGCTCACGTCTGATCTGAGCTGCTTGTTCATCTGCATTATCCAGCTTAGATACAAAGCAAACAAATTGCAAAAATTAATCATGTGGGATATGCTCTGGTAGACCAGAGCATTTTTATTTTATAGAGTTTAAAAATTTAACACATGAAGGACTAGCAGAAAAAAAATACATCCTCTATTTGAATATAACAATTTCTGAATAAATATTAAGGTCTGACTTTCAGCAAAAATGTAAGAAATGTACATTTGAAGGTGAGACACACGTTTTAATCATGGCAAATACAAATGCAGAGTACACGGGTAGCATTGGCTATTCTGTCACACAAAGGGAACAGAATGGAATAATTGTGCCTAAAACTTTCCAGGTTTTCTTTCATCTCATTCATTTGTTAGATTTACATGCCTCTTTCCCCTCCAAAGATGTTCAGAGTAGGTTACAATAAAAGACAAAATAGCATACCAAGACAGAATAAAACATTAAAATATGATAGTGTAACAAAATAAATTCCCCCACTCCCACCCTGCTACCACTCTCCAAGAAGAGAGTCCCCTTCCCTCAACCCCTATTCCTTATCTCTATAAAAGATAAAGATTTTTTTCTTCATATTCCCTCCCATCCATACGTATTCCCACTCTTCTGCTTCATACCCTGGTAAGTCTCCCCCAGTGTAATGTCCTACCCAAGTCCATACCTCCATCTGTCACAGGGAGGCCATGGATATCCTACCCCACCCTCTCTCCTGCCTCACACCATTTCCTTAATGACCTTCCCAAATCCATACTTCCCCCTTCCACAGTGGGGCACAATGGGGCATACTTCCCCCTTTCACACTAGTTGTCCCCCCCTCCACTCCTCCTTCCCTTCTTCCCCAAATAAACAGTGTACAGTATTCAATTAAAATATACATATATTAAGGGACTGTAGGCCACTCCCATCCCTGCCAAATGCAAAGCCCATCCCTGCAATGCAATTTGTCACCTACTCTAGGGCAACCTGCATTTCCTATAAAGGGGAGTGATATCGGCAGCCCTACACCAAGCTGGGGGCTGCTGCAGTCCATGGAGGAACCACAGGGCTCCCGGAAACAGCAGTTCTGAGCCTGGGACAGCCTGCAAGACAGTTTATGATAACAAAGCCTCCAAAAACATATTGCTACTTCACAGGCAATAGAACACAGGGTCCTCTCTCAAAGATTTTAAAATTTGTATTTTAGAGAGATGGAGTGAGTGAGTGACAAAAAACAGAGATGATAGAATAGGAAAAGTTTTCATCTGATGCATGTACAACATTTTCACCAATAAAAGTAGATGCAATGAGTAGGAAATCCCTAGGTGTCTTTAACCTTAATAATCTTAAGTTCCAGGTTTGATGGTGGCAGTCATTAGCACCCTGGTGGTTTGATCCACAAATCTTGTTAAAGTTAATAGCTGGCTATGTGCTCATTGATTGGGCTACATGAGTAAAAATATTTATAGTCCTTCACGAAGTAAAATAGCTGAAACTATTGGGAAGCTAGAGCCAGAGCTGCTGTCAGTACTGTTGCTGCATGGCTGGGCAGAGGCCGAAGCAACTATGTGCTCCAAGTCCCAGGCCAGAGAGGAGTCAGAGCTGGAGCTGTGGAGGCTAAGTGCGGGGGGGGGGGGGGGGTCAGGCAGGGGAACAGGCTTGAGGGTACAAATAGCATAAGCAAGGGGAAAGAGTCAGGAAACTTGTCTCTCCTGCCACCTGTCCCCATGCAGTAGTGAGGTGGGGGTGGGAATTTAAGATGACTCTCCAATAGTTAAGATTCTATACATGGAAGATTATAACACCTTTTGGGGGGGGGGGGCGGAAATCACCTTGAATTTAAAAATCACCTTGGATTCAGGTAAATACCATATATTGACTAATCCTAATGAAAATTAAAGCCAACACAGGTACGAGCTCAAGGTATAATGACAACTACTCTACATGTATTTTTTAAATTAAACAGAAGGAATTGAATGGGTCAGGGATTAGTGATGTGATAAACAGTCTTCTAATCCTATTTCATTAGGAATAAAGCACTGCTACATTTTGATGGCTCTCTCTACCCTTGCAGCTATTCAGCCAGATGTACAAGACAAACCAACAAGACAAATATTGAAATGCATCTCAAAATATTTCAAACTTTTTTATGAGAGCCTAAATAAATCCCAACGCAAGACTGAAATAATAAGATGCTGCTTCTTTATTGTAGTTCCCCCCTTTTTTTAATTCCACAGTTATTTTTGCTCAATTAGCCTGAAAACCCTTGAAATAAGTAATATAACTTTGTTTTGGCTCTCTATAAAGTAGGTCAAGATTCTTTGAATCTTAAGAAAATATCACAGGATAAAAAAAAACATTTAATAAGTATCTGCTTGAAGAAAATTTAGATAGCTAAATTATAAATTCCTGCAAAAAAAGAAAATAAGTTTTCTTCCAACATTTACTTCAGCTGCTCAAGGACAAGCTTTAATGACTGGTTCTCTTATTTACTTGATTAAATAGCCAAAGCTCTGGATTAAAGACTGAATTATTTACTTATTTTTCCACTTAAGAAAGATACACTAAATGATCACTACACTTAGAGAGAGTTTTAAATCTGTCTTGAGAAAGCCTGACTTCTTTTAGTTTCCACAATATTTAAGGTTGCCTATTGCTTATAATTAACTGCTTGAAAAAAAAAAAAAAGCTATTTTTGAATTGCCATTTCTTCCTGAATTATTTACATTAATTATATGTGCTCCATTAATTTACAGTAAGCAAGGAACCAAAACTAGAGGGCTACAGTGTAGAAAAGTCTGCTCCAAGAATTAAGAAATGTGTACTTTAGATGACCTTCAACAATACAAATTTTAGTTGATTTTTCAGGCATTTAAACCCATCAGTTTCAGTTACTGCACATGCCCCCAACTTAAACACAAACCTTGTTTTGGTAAGGCAAAAATGAAGAAAAATGACTTTCCCAGTCATTCCTGAATGCTGACTTCAGGGGATCCTGATGACAGTGGCTGTGGCAGCGACAGGGTTAACAAAGTAAGCTCTGACCTTGAAGACTGAATTCCAACACCTCCCTCCATGACAATAACAGAGGAAGGCATCATACAGTAGTGTCTGGATAACTATTTTTCCATGCTTCTGTTCCAGCAAAATATAATCAGTTTCCTCACTTAAGACATGCACCCTAATTTGGGGGGACCAATTTTTAGAAAAAAGCAGCATGTGATATATAAGCAAATACACTAATTTTTTTGCCATGGTGAGAACCTATGCACCAAGGCTTGGGTTCTCTCTCACTCAGCTGCAACTGGGTCACATGTAAAAGCAAGCGAGTCAGCTCCTATTCCAGTTACTAGGCACCTAAATGGACTTGGGTGCCTAAGTGTGAACCTATTTCACTCTGCTCGAATCCCTGAAAAACAGAAAACATACAAGATAGATAAACCCTCCTCCTGCTTGATGCTCATTGCGACTCAATCTGATGGCTAAGATGATGGTGTGTTTCAACAATAGGCATATTAACATTTTTTCCAGGAATCTGGCAGGGTGGAATAGGATCACACTTTTAGCCCCTCATACATGAAATAAAATCTGGCTATGTGCCTCCATTGGAGACATGCATGCTTTTTTTTGGTTTGTTTTTTAATGAATCTATAGATTTAATTTCTCTCCATAAAGACTCCTTCCCTCATTTAAGTGATGAATAAAGCTTCAGTGACAGTTATGTATGGATACTAAGAAAGCTCAAACTATTGCAATATTTTTAATGTCCTCTAAATTAGCTGATGAGAGAGGATTAATTTTGAGCAACATACTACACGGGCTACTCTGGGCATGTCTACACAAGATGATTTTTGCAGAAGAGACTAACTAGCTCTTCAGTAAATGACTCAGTGTCTATATGTGCAGCCCTATTAGGCCACAGAGACCTAATTAACATCACATCTTACAAGTACTACCCTGCTGTAGAGTTTTTAACTTCATAGCAACACATATGTAGACACTGACATGGCTGGCTGGGACACAAGGATTCTCCAGTGTAGGGGCTGCCTGCCAGCTAGTAGTTTGTGCCCCAGGCAGCCCCTCTGGAGCATGTTAAGATGGATCAGAGCAGTCCTGAGCTAGCAGGCTGATGCCCCCAGGCCTTCTGCCAGCAGGGACTGCTCTGACCTGGCTCAATGCGCTATGGTCCCATGTACACATAGCACTTGGGAGCAATAAAGTCCAGCATGATATATTCTAGGTTTTATTGTGTAGCATTAATATGCACGTGTAGATGTGGCCATTTATACCTACCTCTGCCCCTGTAGTTAACTTTGCCAAACTAGAGATAAAAATTATACACAAATCGGTATAAGTAATTGGGAACCAGTTCAAATCTGTGACGCAACAAAATTTCAGTGCACAAACTGCTTTCAGAGTGGCCAAAACCTAGCTGGATGCATTTTGAAATGTAACTGATTTAAAGTTAAATTGTTTTATTGAACTTCTGTTCCAGATGCCCTCCAGATTCAAGTTAACTCACAGCCTACCAGCATCCTAAGATGCTTTGCATCTCCCTGCAAACCCCTCCTCTCAGGGTGGACAGGCTAGCCTTGGCCCAAGTTTCTACAACAGCTGAGCAGGGAGGTGTGCTCTAGCACCCCCCAGCTTCTGGCCTGAGCCACTGCACGCATGTGGCTGCATTTCAAGAATCAAAAGTGAATGTCTGTTCCCTTGCCTATCAGTCAACGTACACAGCTTAGACTAACCTGTGAAGAATGAATTTATTCGGCCTCAGGGTTTTGGACCATTTGTACTTAGCCCTACAGTCTATTCCTGTTTGTTTTAAGATGGAGGGCATAAGACATGCACTGATCCTAGTGATCACATGTGGAATTATCCTGACAACCTGGCAACTATTTCCCTTGTTATATTTTTCTCTAAAAGGATAAGTAAAATGTTTAATGGATACAATAGCGAGCAGCTGGCATTTCTGCTACCTGGGACACAGAGATTCAAGTAGTGACCTAACATCCTGAAGCAAAAAAGGTAGTGTATGTCAATCACATTACAGTGTATAAAGCATTTACTCCTCAAGTGATAGCTGAACCCCTTCATTCATCGAGCAATACTCAATTTTGCTCAGAGTTGAGTCATTCCTAACCCTCTCAATGAGAAATAAAATTGTTTAATATAAGATGGAACACAGATGTGAAGATGGGGAGAATAGGCACCTTGGTGTTACTTGTTGTACAAAGTCATTCTGCTTGTATTGTGTCAGATAAAAGACAAGTTTTCAGGCAAAAAAAAGTCAGTGGCTCTCTGCCCAAAGACGAATGTATAATCAATTCTTTAAAATATCCACTAAATCTGTAGTGGCAACAATAGCAACATGGGCAGACCTAGGATTTTGAAAAGTGGGGGTTGCAGATTATGTGGCATATCATCACATAAGACAACACATTTTTCTCCAATTAAAGAAAAACTAGAATCTGTACTTATATGCTAGACCCCTAGCATTATATTATTTAGTTTAATATCAAAGTGAAAATAAATATATTGTCACTGGGGGGTCCTGTAGGAAGGCCATGATCTCCTTGAGGCCCCCTCTCCATGTCAAGTTGGCCAAGGGCACCCTCTATTTTCTTGCCCACCACGTCTTTGATGGTCTGAATTGGTTGGGAGGCTGCCTTACGCCCTCTTGGACACGTAGACTCCTGGACCCCTTGTGGGCCTTGTTCTGCACAAATGAGTGCTTTGGGGCACCCTAGCCTTATGGGCTATGCGTGGCTCCAAACACCCCGATACCACGCCCCAAGCCTTGCAGTTGGAATTGACGTTGGTTTATCTCTATACGTACACTGCCCATCTCTCAGGCCTTCTTTTGTTATGCTGTCCCTCTCCTGGGGCTCTCTGTGCCTTCTCTTACACTGCTGCCCTCTTTCTGGGCCTTCTCAATAATGCCCCGTCTCTGGGGCTCGCTGCGCCCACACCGGGGCCTTCTCAATAATGCCCCGTCTCTGGGGCTCGCTGCGCCCACACCGGGGCCTTCTCAATAATGCCCCGTCTCTGGGGCTGGGGTCTATACACCGCATAAGCTGCGCCCTCACTGGTGCTGGAGCCCCCAACACCACTATGGGTCCACTTATGTGTATGCTGCACTCACTCGGGCACTGGGGTCCTCACACTCTTTGTTGAGAGTCCCCAGTGAGGCCTCCACCAACCCCTATAGCCTCACCTAAACCACAGGTGTAATACAACGACAAAACAAAACCACAAGCCCCTAGGCTACAACATAACCACAGAAGCCGCCTGGCTATAACCACAGAAGCCGCCTGGCTATAACCACAGAAGCCGCCTGGCTATAACTTAGCATCATTGCTCAAGCCTCCAGAGCTATCATGAGCTGTACTTGCGATCAAGCTTCTTACCACATCCTGGCTGAGGGCGCTCCTGCCTCTCTGGCTGCTGGCCTGGGAACTACCAGCCTGGCCTCAGCCCTGGGCTTTATAGGAGCCAGGCCCTGCCCCCTACAGGCAGCTGACCCCTGTCAGGTGTGGGTCATTTGCTGCCTCCAGTTGCCCTGGCAACCTGCAGGTGGGCTCTTATTCCCTGTTAGGGCTCTTTTCCTTGGCAGTTTCCCCTCTCTAGGAGCAGAGCACCTCACTGTTCCCAGACAATATATTTATTAGGATGCTCACTAATTTGTTAAAAAAGAACAACAAATCAGGCAAAATAGTCAAAAGAGAGCATTTCATTAGTCCTGTGGTCATTACTGTTAAATGTACGTCTCTCATTCAGATTCATAAAGCCAAATTTAGACTTCTTGAGTGTCTTAAGTGCCTCCAAAACTTTACTGTTAGTCATTTGTACACCTGAATTAATATTACCACACTTGAGTTAAGGTTTTTAGCTACAGCTACAAGTAGTCTGCAGAGCTGTGAAACATAAGAGAGATATTACCAAGAATGGCTGACAGACAGCAAAACTGCAGAAGGGATAGTTCTTCAGGACCAGAACTAGAACTAGGCAGTTGATTTTATAGTTTGGGTAGACTAGAAATCAAAGTGGTGGGGGAGTAAAAATTCACCCCCCTGGATTCACCCTTGAGTAGCAATATAATATAGATCTGATAGATATGGCGATTAGAATTCTCTGGTTGTACCTACTTACCTAATACAGAATAAAATGTATTCAGCCCAAAACACCAAGCATTATCAAAAACTGTGTACTCTCTCTCAAGTAATTATTTCTAGACAATAAGTACTGGAGCTACTGGTGGGATACAGAAGAATTGCTCTGTTTTTTTTCTAGTAAAAAAGAGTGAAAACTAAGAGCTGGCATTTTTTGAGGGGGCTTGAGTTTATGAAGCAGGGGCTCTGAATTAAATGAGGGGTGCCTTAAGTCTAAAAATGTTGAACACACTGGGTGTACGTCAAGTATGTCACAGACCTCAGACTTAAAAATAACAATCCAACATTCCACATCTATATTGGCTATCAATGCACAGGTACTTGGCTGATCACATAGTAATGCTGAAAACAGTGGTGTTGATCAAGTATGTCACAGACCTTAGTGTTAAGTGTAGAGACCCCAAAAGAGCAGTAAAAAAAATCAGCAACCCTGTAGATGATTTTAAAGAATTTATAAGTAGAGGACATCATTTAAGAATAATGATCCAACATTCCACATCTATACTGGCTATCAATATACAGGTACTTGTTGATCACATTAGCAGTGGGGACGCACAATCATTCTGCATTACTTTACATTAGACATCTGCAACAAAAAATTATTTAGAAACTCAATGAGTTTTCAGTTTGGAGTATACTACAGCAACAAGTAATCAAAGCAATATTGTCCCTAAACACCAGAATATACTAGTTTGTAATAGTTGCTTATACAAGAAATAAAAATGGCTGTCAAGCTGAGCACTCTATAGTTTACTAAAGCAATCAAATGGGTGGTAAAATTTAAAATATTACAACCTCTAGTTTCCTAAGGACAACTATACAAATCAGCAACACATTTCCTCCCTGTTACAGATTATCCTGTTTGCTAAAAATGAAACAAAAACTGTTCTTCAGAAGGGAAAATATTATATAACTTCAATAGGTATAAAAGTGACAATTGATTTTAAACATGAAAGAATTGATTTTTACTTTTGAAATATGGCTCATCATCACCCTCTTAAAGCGACTTATTTTGCAATAATCTCATATAGTTCAATTCTCTAAATAAAACATTCAATTGCTAGGCAACAAAGTTGGTCATGTATAAGTGCCTTAAGACCATTATTATGGAAAGCATTTAACTTATATTTTAAATAAATAATATATTTAATGCATTATAATAATTTAAAACCAGGAGTTGTATAATTTCCCATTTTTTGCCTTTCTGCCAAAATAACAACTGTCCAGTCCCTGAACTACATTACCTGAGATTATTCCTAAAAAAGGTGAGCACGAATTAAAAATATTAGCTTTAACAATACTTTCAAATTAAAACTTCCTTGTTACTATCAAGCTCTTGGTAATTTTTTAAAATAATGTGCATCACTTAAATAGCTATTTGTTAGTCTGGAAATTGGGGGATGGAGTGATGCAGAGGCAATGATGTGTTTGTGCAGCCTAAGTCACAGAGGAGGCAGTCTCAATAGGAGTATTTCTATTGTTTTTATATTCAGATTTACATAGAGTAAATTATAATAATCCAACACTCATGGATCCCCATTTCTAGTACTTCATCTGGAAAAAAGTGGACGGAGTTTCCTAATGAACTGAAGGAGATGTAAAGACTTTTTTGTCACTTGCACTACCTGGTCATCCGTGCAAAAGCAAAGAGATGAGTCAAACAGATTCATTTTGATACTTTGAAATACCCAAACGAATGAGGGCTCTATGCCTTCAATGGAATATAAAAAAGTGTGAACAAGAAAGAGAAAATGATACTGTCAGACCAATTCCTCAAAGCATTTCCCTGCCAATCTGCAGTCTGCCTCAGTTGAGCTGGGCTGGTTTCCCTTCATTTAAGATTTGATCTCTAAAAGACCTTGTGGCATCTTTGAGGGCAGCAACTGCATCAGTGATATATGAAGCTATACGATGAATGTTGTGAAAAACTAGGACAACTGTGGCATGACCCAAGAACTCGTAAAGAGGAAAATTGGATATCCATGGCAATGAAAAATTGTGGATAGCAATGAGAAGACAGTGACCCAGACGACTACAGTGCTTTTTCCTTTAATTTAGTAAGAAACAACAGTCAAAGGTATGGAAGCAAACAGATTTCTGAGCATATATTAAACCAAGTACTTCTTTGCCATTGTAATAGTAGGTAGGGCATAGGCAGGGCTTTTACCTATTAAGTATTATAAGATGTTCTTGATGTTACAGATGTAATACCTTGTAGCTTTGTGTGATTATTTGTGATGGCAATTTGGGGGTTTCCTTTAAACCTCCATATTTGAAGACCTAAGCCAACCTCAAACTCTTGAAAGAAGGAGAAAACAGAGCTGGTCACTGAAGGGTTTCTTGCATCTTCCCCTGAAGTTTGGCACTATCAATGATAAGAAAATGAAGTACCTGGATTCAACATAAATTCAGTTCTCTCTCTGTCTCCTTAGGACAGCAGCACACTATTATATCTTTCATTTACTGACTATTGTGCCTAAATGGTAAATAAGAGTATGCGCAAGGGCATCTTCATTAAGATTCTGCTCAAAAGTCTACTTTTAGACAAAACTAATGGCAATGGGATTTTACTTGAGCTAAAAACCACAGGTTAGGTCAATAGCAAATCTTGCTCATTTAGGTAAGGTCAATAACAAATTTTGTTCTTTTAACAATAGTTTACTGCATATTTGTTTATCCACAAAAAAGCCACAGGAAAGAAAAAAGGTTTAACAATTTTTAGAGGTTGGAAGACAGCATGCCTCAGTTTTAATTTTAAATACCCTTTGTTTACACTCATATTACCAAAAGACCACAACGTATGTTTGTATATTTTGACACAAAAGGAAAATGGTATTATGGGAAAAATCTGGCTAAAAGTACACAAATAATTTGAAGTGGGAAAATGAATATTATATTGCCAAGTACTGTGTAAATTTGTCCTGGTTGTTTGAATTTCCATACCGACTCAGTATGTCAAATATCGTTCAGAAAAGAAATTAAAACATTTTAAATTGTAAGCAAATGGAAATACTGACCTGACAAAAAATATGGTTCTTTACATCCATAATTACTGAATTTAACTGCTCTCTCTTCCCACTGAGCATTTTATTAACGTGAAATTAGCTGCCTGTAACTTTTTATTTTACAATATGAAAGTGAAATAGCCTGTAAAGCACCACACAATGGCATACATTTGTTTCCTAAGTTAATGACTGAATACAAAGTATTTGGAACATATCTGTAGATTTTGGGTCTCATTTTCATTGCTACAACAAAACTATAGGAACACTATTGTTAGTTTCTGTAGCACAGGCTTAAGAGACAGTGCTGCTTCCAGTGCCCAGAAGTCAGCTTTCTCCACAGTGAACAGGTCTGGACCCTGCTAGACTGGGAGGCTGCTCAAAGTTCAATTCTCAAATCAGTCAGCAGATTCCTTCCCTGGCACTTCAGTAGGACAGCCAAGTTGTCAGTGCCCTAATGGGATGAACAGCACAGGGAGTAAGGGGCAAAAAAAAGGAGAGGAGTAGTAAGCCATATTAGTCTGAAGCAGGGGCAGGCAAAATATGGCCTGCAGGCAAAATCCAGCTCATCAGCCCACTCTATCTGGCCTGTGGGGCCTCTTAAAATTAAAAAAAATTAACTTTTATCTGCCCATGGCTGCCTGTCAAAGATGACAAGTGGCTAGTGGCAGCAGGAAACAGCAGGAGCCTGTGGCTGAGCAACAAGGCTAGCCTGGCTCTACCCAGCCCTGCACCACCCTCAGCTCCCAACCAGAAGCCTCTGTAGTTTCTGGCCTTGTACCTCTGGAGTTGTTCCCCCTCCATCCAAATGGAAAGTAAGGTAAGATTGGATGGAGGGAGTGGCAGGTAGTGGCAGTTGTGGGGAGCTGTGGGGGACTATAGGGAGTGGTACAGCAGCAGGGGACGTCCTGGGAAGCAGCATGGGAAATGGCAGCTGCAGGGAGTGGTGGGGTCCACATGGTGTGCACAGCAGGCAGCGGAGCAACAGCAGAGCCACAGCAGGTGGCAGGATCAGGTAGGTGTTGGAGCCATGGTGTGCCTCAGCAGGCAAAGGGCCACAGCAGGCCCCAGCAGGTGGCAGAATGGGCCCTGACAGGCAGCAGAGGTGTGGTCAGGCCCCAGCAGACATCAGGGCCATAGTGGGCCTTGGGAGGTGGCAGAGCCATGGCAGGTAGCAGAGCCACAGTGGGCCCTGGCAAGCAGTGGGGTTGTGGCAGGCCCTGGCAGGTAACAGGGCCACCAGTGGGCAGTGATATCCAGTGGGCAGTGGATCCATGGTAGGTGGCAGGGCTGCAGTGGGTGGCAGGCCCCAGCAGGCCCTAGTAGGTGGTGGGGTCATGGCAGGCAGTGGTCCCTGGAACGCAGTGCACCCCAGCAGGTGGCAAAGCCATGGACAGCGGAGGCACAGCAAGTGGTGAGGCCTGGCAGGCAGCAGAGCTGCAGTGGACCTCAGTGGGTGGTGGGGCTGTGGCAGGCCCCAGCCAGCAGCAGAGCCATGGTAGGCCCTGGCAGGCAGTGGGGTTGCGACAGGCAGCAGGCCCTGGCAGGTGGTGGAGCCATGGTGGGCAGCAGAGTGGCGGTGGGCCCTGGAGTGGCAGTGGAGTTACAACAGGTGGTGGCAGGTGGTTGGCCCCACCAGGCAGCAAGGCTGTGGCAGGCCTCAGCAGGCAAAGTCACAGCAGATGGCAAGCTGCAGCAGGCCCTAGCAGGTGGCAGGGTTACAATGGACGATGGAGTGGCAGCAGAGCCATGGCTGTGCCACACCAAGCGACAAGGACTGCAGGGAGCACTGCAGGCTGTATGGGGACTGTAGCGAGCAGTGGGCAATACTGGAAGAGGGACTGCATCGAAAGTCAGTGGCAGGCAGGAACATGGAGCCCATGCAAGTGCTCTGGGACTGGGAGAGACCAGGGTGGGGGTGTACAAGCGCAGAGCCTGGGCATGGGGTCTGCCTGGCTGCATCGTGTGAGGCTCACATAGTCTGCTAAAGCTACACACTATGGAGCTATCAGCCCAGCCCCAGCTCTCTCCCACCCCATCCACGACAGCCCCACAACCTCCTATGGCCCCCACCCCAACCACATACCCCACACCCAGTCACCATACCCACATCCCACCGTGAGCATGCACACGCACACACCCAGTCTCCCCAACCACACCCTGCCATTTACACCCCCTTAATGCCCACACAAAACACACAGCAGGACTGTATTTTGAGCTGTATTATGCAGCCACCTCTAGATACACTTTTTGTAAACACAGAAATTGATGCAAAAATATTTTTTTTAAAAAAATATTTAAATATTAAAAATATTTTAAAATAAAATTAAAATAAGTTATACTACATGTTGCGTGTGTGTATGTGCATGCTCACACATCTTTTTTCCAGTTCAGACTGTATCACCCTTCCTCCCAAGAAGAGTACTTCCAGAGCAAGGGGAGGGACTTCTGGTGGCAAAGGTCAGGAGCTAGGGGGGTGGGACTTCCAGTCCCAATATAGTGATCTGGGTGGGGCAACTGTTAAGGGGAGGGGCTAACCATGTGGTCCTCAACAGCTCCCCAAAACTTGGTAAGTGGCCCTCTGCTCAAAATAATTGCCAGCCCCTAGTCTGAAGTCAAGCAGAAGGCAGGATTAGATACAAACCTTATAGACTAAGTAAATAAGATATATAGTGAGCACAAGCTTTCGTGAACTTGAGTTCACTTTATCAGAACCAAAAAAGAAATTAAATGTCAGAGTAACATAACATGGGAAGTCAGAGAGAAACTGAGGCTAGAAATATGTTGCCAAATCAAGCAGAGCAGCTGTGCCAGAATGTGTCCCAGCACAGTGGATTTACTTCTTTGGCTGAAAAATATTGCCTGTTTTCTCACTGCTAATTGGTTATGTGTTCTCCCACGGCTTGAGGGGCCTGGTCCTGTGTACCCCAGGAATTCCCACCAGGCCCCCTGAAGCCCTAGGAGTGCCTGCCCAGTTTTCCCTGCTTACAAAGATATCTCAGAGTTTCCTGGCAGTGCATCTCAGTAAGAGGAAAGTCATGGTTTCCTTGCTTACTGAGATGCATCCTTGGAATTTGTGGAGTGTGCCTTAGTAAGCAGGGAAAGCTAGATTTCTCTGCTGAGATGCACCCCAGCAATCGTGGAGTCACACCTTGGTAAGCAGGGAAACCTTGCCTTTTCCCATAGAGAGATGTACCCTAGAGATTCCTGGCATGGGTCTAAGAAAGCATGGAAAGCTGGGCAGGTGTTCCCAGAGCTTGATGGGACTGATTCTGCACAGAAATTCCCAGAGTACACAGACTGGGCCCTGCAAGCCCTCAGAGCACCTGCCTGGGCCAGCTAGAGAGCATAGACCGCTCTGGGCTACTGGTGCTCTTCTGCCATAAAGTAAACAGATATCCACTGTTAAACAGCAGCACAAATTGATACCACTTTTGTCACAGCCAAAAACTTCGGGCATTTTTGGCATAAGAAGTGGTATGGATATCTGTTTCCTTGGCCACTCTGCTGTCATAAAAAAATATTATGGCAGCACAAAGGTAACAAAGACAATGTCTGTTTTCACACTGAAAGGGACTCATTCTTTTCCTCATAGCCATTGGCAGGAACACTAAAAAGAAGGAATACCTATTAAAGGCAGATAATTAATGTGTCAGGCTCCAATCCTTCAAAGACTTGTGTAGATACTTTTCCTTTTTTTCTGGGACTGTTCTATTAAACAAATCCTAGTGGAAAAATATCCAGGGTCATGTTAAGCATATAAAAATCTCTCTGAAGCATGGAGAAAAAAGCAATGAAAACAACAGTGTGTACTTATCCCTCTGAATACACAATGTTGTGTATTGATCCCTCTCAAGCTTGAAAATCAGAATTAGCATCTAAATGTGTTCACCAGAAGACTCAGCAATGCTTAAATAGTCCATAAAATGTAAAATGAAAGTCAAGTCTCCAGTAACAGAATTTCTGAACACAGATTCAATAAGGATTTAGCTTTGGGAAATAAAATCCTGATATACTATATTTATTCAAATATAAGATGACCCTGACTACAAGACAACTCTCCATTAATTAAATTCTATACATGGAAAATTGATAAATTTTGTTACAATTTTTCAGGTATATAATCTAATGACTGGAGGTTTGCCTTGAATTTGTCGCCTCTGCTCTGTCACCCAAACTACTTCTTCCTGCCGCCCCTCCTCTCCACTGTCAGACCCTGTACTCCCTGCACACATGGAGATGAGGAGCAAATTCATAAAAAACTGACCTTGAAATAAACATACCTGTAGTAATTTACATATAGAAGTACTTCATCCACAATTAATGCATTTTACCTTTTATGAAGCTGCTGCAAGTTTTAGCACTTGCAGGCAATCCATACACATACTTTCAAGCAGTACTTCTGTACCTACTTATATATAGCACAAACTATGCGTATTAGTCCAAAGCCCAAAATGATCATTATTTACCAAGCAGTTCATTGGGCTGGGCCCCAGAGCTCAGCACTGCTAAGTATGGGTGTGTACTCCAGATACTCCCCACAAAGGAACAATGTGCTAATTAATTAGACCCTCACACAGGACTGGAACTAGATGTTCTACCCTGGGCTCCTCCAAGAACATATATGCAAATAAAGGATCAGGGCAACCTAGTCCAGTTCCACCTCATAGAGGACAGGGCTACACTAATCATATGTAATAGGGGGAAACCGACAGATTCTGGGTTAACTGGTTGGGGTCTCATCTGGTGATGTTTGCCAGACATTTAAGGTGAAGAAACAGGTGGTGAAGAAACAGGAATCACTGGAAACGGAAAAGAACGGTGTGGGTTAGTTGTTGGAATGAAGAGGAAGTAGAACGGTACACAATGTAGTGGCTCACCATGACTTTAAATAGTGTCAGCGCTGAGGAGGACCGAGTATAATGGGCACTACCATATCTTATTCGAGTGGATTGTACTAATTTATCTTTATGGTAATTACCTGGCAGGGGAAACGCTATACATCTGGGTCCAAGAAGGCAGTTCTCCTTGAGCATTCCTGGGGATAACTGTTCTTCTGGCATGGTTTAGAACCCATGAAGGTGTTAGAGCTTAAAGCCCACTTTATAGAAATGGGAGGCTTGCTCCTGTGGCCATATGGCTAGGGGCAGGTGAAACTTGGGGGCATCTGAACCCCAAGCCTTTGGACTTGTGCCTGCATGTAGGATGTCTGCCAAAACTTTGGAAATATCTGAAGCCTCTCATGGGTGTGGAGGATGTTTGCCAGTTGAAGGGCCACTTATAGTTTTAGACTGGCTTATGGATTTGGACTTGAAACACAAAAAAATTCTTTAAAAACAAATGAATAAATACAAGGTTCTTATCAGCCTGGCAGGGGAAATACCATGATCACCATGGTGGTTTTCCCAGGAAACACCATGATTACTAAGGCAGCTTTCCTAGTCACTGGGGATAACCGCTTTTCTAGCACAGGGTAATACCTGCAGAGGTAACTGTAACAGGGTCTTCCCAAGGCCAATTTTGCCTTTGGCCCGCCCACCTGTTTCTGGGCCAACCATGCCTTCTTTCCTGTCATGCCTTGATGTTAATTAATTAATAGTTGTTAATTAAAGCAGGAGGCTGCCCATTTTCTTGCCTCGATGTCAGGGGGCACTATCTGCGACTCCGTTTCTCCCCTACATTGCAGTCCATGCCTTGCAGATGGTATTTATAAATTCCTCTCTATTTGGGGTCTCAGCCACTGTGGGCTTACCCCTTCTCTTCCTTAGCTAGGCCTGTCAGTCAAAAACCCACTAATCAGGGCTTGACACCAAGGCTCTAGCTCTCAAAGACTCACTTGGGCTCCAGCGCCCTCTCTGGCACCAAGGTCTGTTCACCCCCCCTCCTCCCCAAGTACTGTGCCCCCTCTGGCGCTGGGGGTCACTCACTGAAATGGGTCCCCAAATGAGGCCGCCTCCTCCTCAAATAGCCTCAGCCTGATCCTCCAGGTGTTAACATCCAATGCAAAACATAGGCTTCTGTGGCCATAGAATGAAAAAAGGATAATAAGATAGGCAACATGCCTGCTTACTTTAGATGGTCATGCATTTACCTCATAAAGTAGTGTACTCTTCCAACAGAGACTGCAGCTGCAGCACCATGGTCTTCGGGACTCCCTCTCTGCTACCCCTCTGGGCCTTCTCCACTTGCCATTTGTAAGATCCTGGCCTTCCTCTTCCTGTCACCTGACTCACTGGCAGGGCTTAAGCCTTAACCCTACTTGACCAGCCAGCTGTGACTGGAAGGTTCTGGATTTAAAGGGACAATTTAAATGGACAACCCTGTCTCTTAGTAACAGGGCTAGGGTTCCCTGTTACAGTAACATATACTTAAGCTATCACATTCATTTCCCAAGGAAAGATCTTGATTTTATGCCCACTTACGGGAGACTCCTCCCTAGCTTGCTCCTGAAACCATATGGTTGAGGGCCTGCACGTATAATGCCTCCCAAATGATTTAGAAACATCCAAAGCCCCAGGTGAAGGTAGAGGATGTCTGCTGGTAGTAGGGCCACATATGGTTCATTCCTGAATGACTCACAGATTTGGAATTGATTTGGCTGATTGGGCTTGGAGCATCAACATTTGTGCTTAAGAATCCTTTTCCCTTAAAAAAAAAAAAAAAAAAAAAAAAAAAAAAAAGCTTCTTTGCCCAACATGGCCATGTATTTTATAGTCAGTCATTCTCAGTGTTAGTTGTATTTCAATCAACTTCTTAGTTGGTTTCTATTACTAAGCAGATATTG
This sequence comes from Caiman crocodilus, assembly GCA_030014935.1. Lineage (NCBI taxonomy): Eukaryota > Metazoa > Chordata > Crocodylia > Alligatoridae > Caiman > Caiman crocodilus. Next base: position 101,868,032 of record JAGPOW010001296.1, read on the forward strand.
CCTTCACCAGCAGGTTAATCAGTATATTTAATGAGGCTTTCTGGTACATTAATGTAAGATGAGGAGCCTTTTTTTTTTCCTTGCTGGCTGGAGGGAAAATTCTCATCTTGTACTTGAGTAAATATGGTAAATACTGTTTTTATGTATAAATTATTTGCCTGTGCAAAAGACACTGAATAAGTGTTTGATTATAAACTGGGCTGTGGAGTTTCCCAAATACTTCAGATGACTTCTTTTAGACGTATGTAAATCAAAATTTCACCCCATTTAATCTAATTTATGTATAAAATATATTTAATGAGAGAAATCAAAACAAGCATTTAGTTATTTCACTTTTGTCTTTCTTGTTCATAAATTAAGCTTTGGATAAAATTATAAGATTAAATATCATATCAGCCCTGGGACACAACTAGAGCCCATTTAAGACTCTGGATCACTTCTAGGCCTATCCCAGAACCCCTGCAGTACGATGTCAGAAAACCTCTTCTGAAGCTTAGCTACACAAAAGTGTTTTAAAACCCAAGTGGGCTGGGATCCTGGGATCAAGGAGAGGTTCCCAAATCCTGGCATCCTCATGAACTCACTGCCACATGTTCAATTTCAGATGCAGTTAAAAAAAAAAAAAAAAAACCAAAAAAAAGCCACAAAAGACACATTTTCATGTGTAAAAAATTGACATTTTCTGGAATATTTTTGTGGCTGGTTCCAGTTTTTCACATTATTGCACATTACTGATCATCTGAACACAAGACAGGGTTACTATTTACTACATGGTTAAGGCTATGGCAGACATTCAAAAAGCCTGAGCCCAAGATTAACCTTTGAAGCTTAGTCACAAACTGGTTCAGCCTAGCCAGATTAAACTGGACAGACATTTTCTCCAGGCTGAGGAAATTCAGGCATATGCCTGCAGCGACTCCGGGGGGGGGCACTAGAGCAGCCCTCTCTTCCCTTGTATAGTGCTGAGCTGAGTGGGGGCATGGCCAGACCCTGGCAGGATGCTCCGATTAAGGAGGTCTTCCTGCACCATCCCAGGTTTTTCTCTTGCTGGCTGCTCAAGGGGCAGGAGTCTTGCCAGCCCCCAACCAGCAGGAACTCTGAGGAAAGAGGGAGTGTTCAGTGCATGCATCTGCTGATGATACAGAGCTTTTCAAATCTCCCTCCCTGATTCTTTATACTATCTGCAGCAAACTGACAGGCAAGCAAGCAGCAACGGACTGATAACAGTGTTTATCATCTCATCAGCAAAACAAAAGCTCCAAAAAGCCCTAAGCATAAGCAGCCACTGTTCTGTCTGCCTGTCCCAGCAAAATTAGAGACACTCATAAACAGAGACACTTCTCAGCATTAGCTAGCATAGCAGATGGCTAAGTTCCATGGGGCTGGGATCCATGTTGTGGGTAATAGGGAGGAAGTGGGGGGTCCCCCTCCTTGTCCAGCAAGTGTGGGGTGGGGTGGGCAGAGGGAAGCCAGGTAGACCCTGCTGTACCTGCAGCCTCTGCCAAAGCTCCAGGGAGCAGAGGGGAATGGCCAGCCCTGCTGTGGAGCAGAGAGCCGTGCCCAACCCAGAGAGCATGATGGGATGCTGGGGGAGTCTGGTTTATTTTAAACCAGCAAGGGATCTGGAACAGACATTGCATAAACTGGTTTGACCCAAATCAGTTAAGTCTGATACTACATTCAACTATGTTTATCTCAAACTGGTTTCAGCCACTTTCAAACTGATTTATGTGCACTGAAAATCTATTCTATTACAGGCTTAAACCAGTTTCTGATCACTTAAACCAGTTTATGTCTAATGCCTGTCCCTAGTCTAACAGGATATTAATTGTATTTTAAGTCTAAAGGCTGCCAGTGACCTAAGAATTTTAAATTTGAAGAGATTTTCATTTATTTCCACAGATTCTTCAAAATGTAATGCTTACAGGAAAATTGAGGGCTCAGTCCCACAAGATCCTGAACACTTGGATCCACATTAACAAAGCCCTTAAGCCCACATATCACTTGTTATGTGGATCAGGGCCAGAATGCATCTTGAGAATCCAGCTCTAAATCCTTGCATTGAGTCTTCAGTCTTATTTGCATTCTTTATGGTGCACTGTTGTAGATTCTTTTACACTAAGGGCATAGACAGAAGTGCAGCTCCCTGCTGTAACTCAAAATGCTTTGCAGGAAGCATTTGGAATTACAACCACCCCCCAGACCAAACAGAAATTCAATGTTGGCTCCAGGGTGGGAGGGAAATCTAGTTGCTGGCTGTAATCACACAGCAGGTTTGAACTGCAACAACCCTTCCCCCCCTGCCAACCACAGAGTTTTTAAAATGGGGTGGGGAAGAGAGCAGAGGGCAGAGCTCATTCTAGTGGTTCCTCAGCTGGTACTGGAGGATCCTTAGGTGCATTACAGTCACAAGGTACAGAAGACGCTATGTTCTGAAACATCTTCATTTGAACCCTGAGGGTTCAGATTTTTACCCAATCAGGTCATTTTTTAAGTGGTCCACAACTGTTTACTTGTGTTTGGCCACGGCTATAGATTGCTTTGTGTCACCAGATTGGGTGAAAGTTGTCAGTTCTGTCTGTGCCCTAAGTAGGTCCAAGTCTGCAAAATGCAAGACTTCCAGTTTTCAAAAAGGAGGAAGGATTCAGAAACAAGTTACTCCAGTGTATGCGTTGTATACTGGATGCCACTAAATTTCATTCTGAGATGTCCATTTGCTTAGTGAAAACCAACTCTCCCATCTCTGCAATGGCAATAACATTAGGTTGCCAGGTTGTGAGAGATGGTTGTGTCCACTCTTTACCACAGAGGAAATTCACTATAGAACACAAACTGTGGTAAATTACTTTGAAGTCAGTGTGTTGCATATCTATATAATGTAGCTGCTAAATTAAGGTATAACTCCATTCTCTGTTGTTTTGAGGCATAGCATGACTAATCAAATACTGTCAATGGTGTAGTGTCACAGGCAAGACAAAGGCTACCTTCTCACAAAGTTTAAAAAAAAAAAAAAAACACTTGTGAAAAAACATTTGAATAGATTTTGAATGAACATTGCCCTGGCCTGAGTTAAAGCTTCGTCATCCTATATGTTGCAGCTTAATTCAGGGTTACCTATAGATTTGCTTATTCACATTCTGATTAGAATGCTCCAGCATCTAATCAACACTGCCTCACCATCATGTGTATTAAAGCATCCCCATTTTTCAAAATGGCCACAAGAGGTGAACCCCCATGGCCATTTTGAAATACAGGGGAGACTTAATATACATGACAGTGAGTTGTTTTCATTAGCGTGGCTGTCCAGGAACCGCTCTAATTATAACAGCCCCCACTCCCCCACATCTGAGCATGTGTATGGGCAGCCCTAGTGATCAGAAGGGATAATTTGGGGAATACAGAAATCAGGTGGTTTCTTTACCCTAGCTTTGCACAACAAGAATGGCAGTTGTTTCTGCTTACCTTTTTGGATCTGAACAAAACCCATCATTTCCTTTTAACTGAACATCCCAGGGAAAGATCAGAACCTTCCCTCTACGATTTTCATTCATTTATTCACAATGCTCTTTCTGTGCCGTCAGTTAGGACTAGATTCTTGCCACCCAAATCCAACATTGTTTGCATAATCATGATACTCGTTTCTCTGGTTTCCTGACCTGAATTTGAACTGGGCTTCCTGCATTCTTCGATTGACAGAACACAGGTATTTGCGCTCTTGAGATACTAGCTCCACTTGTCCTACTAATCTGATCACCTCAGCACATACTTAGAAGAACAGTGGCTGACCAGCTACTGTGCCCCAAATCTTTCCAGGTATGTAGGTATCTGTAAAATGTTTGGAAACAAAAAAACAAACAAACAAAAAAATCACAGATCTTGCAGCCACTCTTCCTTCAAGGAAGTTTCTATTAAAAATGTCTAGCAAGGCACTACTTGTCCAGCCTTGCTTATTCAGAACACAGCTAGCTGCTCCTTGGTGTTTTTCAAGGCCTTAAAGGGATAAAGAGTCTGGTTATGGATACATAGGCAACACTAGTATGGTATTTCTCTCTCTCTCCAGAAATGGATATAAATAGAGGCATGTATAATTTCCTTTATCCGCTCTCTCATACAAACTACCTTGGCTTTGTAGCTCTAAGGTATAGTCCATATCTTGACCAAAAATCTTGGCAGGGTTCCTAACATGTAAATGCAGTAAAAGTAAATAAACATGATAAAAGATTAAACTTTTTCTGAAATAAGCTGAAGAAAAAAGTCTTAAAAAAATAAATCTAGTAGTAATTACTATAAAGCTGAATTCTGATATATACTACCATCATGTTCTCTTTATGATCAGGAAAGAGATTGCATTTTGCACATGTACATGGATGATACTACAAGATATGCTAGATCGACTAGAATTTTTTCCAACACTATGAGTTTGGGGACATTTTTTTCCTTGTTTGGTCTTGCATAAAGTAAATGTAATGGTAGATATTTATAGTATACTCAGGTCACTTTGTGCTGCTCTGGTAATTCAAGGAAACTGGAGTTTAGTGATAGATCAGTCACTACTTGTAAAATGTAGGAAACAATATTTAAAATTAGTTTGCTTTTCTGACCGGATCTACTCTACCTATACTTAAACAGTTCTTTTGTACTTTTTGGTCTACGCCAGTTTACTGGTAACATACCTTTCAATTCTTAGCACCGTATTTTTGTATAAGGGTTACAGCCCTAGATCTACTTTAAATTGGGCTGAAACCCATCCATTTTTCTAGCTAGATTGCAGACTAAATCACTCAAGTATTAATAATCCTCTTATGCCTTGCCATAACTCACTTAGACAGACAATTACTGCAAAAATGAATGTGAAAGAATCATAGAACAACTTATCACAAATATCCATAGGGCATATTCTCAGATATTCAGGAGGGGATTAGGGGGGGTGGAGTGTAAAAAAAAAAAACAAAAAAAAAATGAGGACAGTCATGCTAGTAGAGATCTGCCTAGGGGAGGCTAACACTAGGGCTAGACTAACTGAGGTGCTGAAAGTGCAGGCTAACAAGTGAAGTGCAGACTAACACATACTCAAACCAAGAAATCATTCCTGGTCCATCTCTCCTCTATTCACAACAACCTGTCTCCTAAGAGTTGGTGCTTTCAGCCCAGCTGAGGATGTAGATTACAGCCTTAGTTCTACTTTTCCTCTAACAATTCATAGGGAAAGAACCACAGCTTACTTCAGTACAAAATATGGAGGAAGAAATATGTTTCCTGAAGTCCTAGGATATAGTTACACTGAAAAATGTGCTGCTATGTGGGGATACCTAAACTAGCTATAAATGAGCTGGCTCAGGTAGAAGAAGCAACATAGCAGAATTCAGCCCAGACTAATCTATGCTGGAAAGTACATTAATACCCTGGTTGAAAAGCACAGCCATAAAGACTCATGGATGCAGTACCAGTGAAGATACTGTAATTTGGCTAGGGCCTTGCACTGCAGTATAGTTTCTTTCTTCTGGCTGGTAATCTTATCACTGCAATAAAAATGTACCACAGAAGTTCCTATCCTCTTGCTTTTATTTTTAGATCTCAAGATATGCACAGTATGTCCAACATAACATCACTTTGTTTGTCCATTAAAAGAAATCATGTGTGTCATTATGTGGAATGAGGAGTGGTATGTCTGGGAAGGAAGGCTGCAGCAAAATTTTCACATTATCTAAAAGTAAGTTGGTATTGTTTGCTCCTGTTCTGAAAGAATAGAAGAAACCATAGAGGTTTTAAAGACTTAAAGTTTACAAGGAAACTTGAGAAGAAAATAAAAAACTAAATCAACCAATAAGATGTCTAGCTGTACAAGCTATTCCATTACTGCAAGTCAGTGTTAGAAATATGTGAAAGGGATGAATTTTAAATTATACTTCATTGTAAAGTCTGCATTGTTCAGTGATAACCTACAAAGTACTCTCTTCTCTCTTGCAATTTTGCTGAAATATTATGCATTCAGAACAAAATATAAGAGCCCATCTTCCTATTTGTCCCTTCAAATACTAGGAAGTGAAATTCCTTCCAACTCATAATGATTTCCATAAAATAGTATATTTTTAAAAATCCTATCTTACTTCTAAATGCCAACCTCCCAAGAGCATACTAAAAGGAAAAATATCTTGTTAGTTAATTCTTCTGAGTCTCAGTTTCTGCCAGCATAGACACATGCCTGGCATCTCATCATAAACAGATCTGTCTAGATAGCAGCTACATAGAAACACCCACAGAACCACAGCAGAAGAAAAGGCATAAATCAGCCTTCTTTCAGGATAATAAAACTTAAGAATCCTTACTCACAATAATAATCTTTATTTACAGTAATCCCACTGTTCTGTGAAAAGCTTTTGAGAAACCTGTCACCCCACAGCAAACCATCCTCCCTAGTGAAGTACACAGGCTTCACAGCTTTAAGTCAGCAGCCACTGTAAAGTTAAAGCTCCAGAAGCCACATTAAGAAATGGGCTTGCAGCTAGTAGAGGCAAAGCAGAGTAATGTTGGCTTGTTTGAGTTGAATAGCATCACAACAGCTACTGAACTTTCTGTCCTCTTTCACCAGTCTCCTGAGCTCATGTTGCTTTTCAAAAGTAGGTGTAGTATGGCTCAAATGAATAAACTAGAAGAAACCAGAAAGAAGATGTTTTACTAATCCAAAGGACAGTGGTTGTAGTATGCCATCTCATCTCAGTTGGACAGGAAAAAAACACCCACATTAACTGGAAATGGGCTGGGAAGAAGGACAAGAGGAAGTCTAGATAGCTATAGGGTACCACTATGAATGTTTCTGCTTGTCTGTACTTCTATTTAGGCAATATATGAAATACACTTACTAATACCACCCACCCATCAGTAAGTTTGGAGCTCAGGTTTAGGAAAAAAGTTTGGTTGCTTCTCCCCAGAGCTACTAAAATATTAAGATCCGAAATGTCAAATGCCCTTATTTGAACATCTCTCATGTAGCTTAGTTAGGGATTGAGGGAGTTAAAAACAGGGAGGGGGGGCGGGGGGGAAGATACCTATATAATATTCTTCTAAATAAACAAAGTGCCAAAATTATGCAAACCATAAAGGATTAAAGTTTCTAGTTGCTGTTAGCATTAAATATTAAAAATTATGATCTGTCCAAACCATTAAACTGTAAAGAAATAAGCAAGATTTATACACTCTGGCTTTTTGAGAATTAAAAGGAAGGAGGTAGGGGAGCATGTTTGTTTTGTTTTGGATTTTTAAAGCTTTTACCCTGCAGCCTTTAGGGTTAGAATCTGTAAGATCTTCTGTAACATTCTTATACAATGACCTTAGTCCAAGAGTGACCAACCATCCTTAATTTTCCAAAGCAATCCTGAATTGTGGAGTGGTATCCTTCCATTCCCTGTATCCTCTCTAAAACAGTACATGTCCATTTGAACCTGGTTCCAGATTGGTGCTGGGCAATACTCTGCCACAGCAATGGCCTGATGCTATCTATGCTTATGTGGTGCTACATCCAAACCAACTCTGCCTTTTACCTACACTATTCTATTTCTAGCTCAGGAGAATGCCAACAGAAGTAGAGATGAAAATGAACACCTCCCCCAAACAGTAAGCAGAATAGCCATGTTCACATAGTGCTGTATTCATGGTATTTAGTTCTGTTTTTCATTGCAACCCACAACTAAGATGGTTACAGTAACCAAAATAGGGAGGTACTGTACACTACTGGCAATTTCAGAGGTCTGTAGAGCATCTGGAACCATACCTTGCATGTTACTCCCCAAAGATTGGTCACTTTGCAGGAAGTTCTGTATTTTTCACCCAGAAATTAGTTGTACAATTTAAGCTGGCTATACTGCAATGACAGCTACCACCATCCGATTAACTGCCAAGTGGCTTTAGTTACAAGAGACTACAAACCAGAAGGCTAGCTTCAGAAGAACATTACATTCTCAAAATATTGTGCACAATCTTTTTTCTCACTAAGTATTAATAATGGATTTTATTTCCTTTGGAATATTGGAGGCAAAAGAATCTATGCAATTAGGGCAATAGATCTTAACGAATGTTGCATTCAGTAAGCAAAAGCACCTCAAGTATCGTAACACCAGGGAGTGGCTCCTCAATGCTAGGCTTCCTGGGGTGCCTTTTAAACTTGTTGGTGCATGGGGAGTGCAGTTTTGGGGAACTGCTCTCTAACACTGGGGACTAGGGCTGTGCGAAACAGGCCGTATTCAATTTGGTTTTAGCTCAAACTGGGGACAGTGATTCAATTCGTCGATTCAGACCACTGTCCCAATTCACTTTGAAAAATCCAAATCTGAAGACTCAATGCCCCATAGACACAGCTTTAAATGTTTTTTCTACATACCCTGAGGTACCAGATGTGGCTTGTGAATGCTGTGATGGTGGGGCAGATGGAGTCTCCCAGAGTGCTTGGCAGCAAACCCAAAAGTGGACTGGAAGCACTTCTGGTCCACTTCTGGGTCCACTGGGCAGCATAGCAGACTCCTCCCCCCGCTCCCCCTCCCCCGGCTTGGTGATTGGCCGCAGGGGGACCCCAGGTGCCCCCCCAGACCCAGGAGGCACTAGTCATTGAGCTGGGGAGGCACAAGGGGGCCACCCAGAACACTCCCTGGAGGACTCAGAAGTGGACTGGAAGTGCTTCTGGTTCACTCCCAGGTTTGCTGCTGAGCACGCTGGGGACCCACCCCCATGCTCCTGCGGGATGCTCCATCTGCCCCACCATAACAGCGTTCATGAGCTGCCGGGTACCTTGGGGTATGTAGAAAAAACATTTAAAGCTGTGTCTATGTCCGAATTGTCAAATCTTTCCGAATCTCTCCAATTTGCAGGGTTCTGAATTGATTCTGAGAGGTGAAAGGGTCTCCTGATTTGATTCAGATTCAACCACTGAATTGAAATCAGCAACCAAAGCTTTGCACAGCCGTACTGGGTACCCTTCACACACAGCCTCTGAAGTACTGCTCTGGTAACTCCATTGCTGTTGCTCTGGCTATCAAAGAGCCAGCAGCTCTCTTTCCTCCTTGGGGGGAAGGAGATAGGGTGTGTGGAAGAGGGAAGAGCATACATGCCACATGTTCAGATTAATGTGCGATAGAAACTACACACATAGCTGTTCCACATTTAATGGGTAGCATCTTTGCAGTTGTTTTCCACACAACAAATTGCTTGCACATGTGGCATATTACAATTTATTGTGCGATAAATGTAAAGTCTGCCAGGGCCCCTAGAAACCTTTTCTCCCTTAGGATTTTCTTCATATGGAATAGTAGTGTCCATCAGTAAGAACATTCCATATCACCTACTGCTTTATTCACCTTAACAGTGTTGTGAGATCAGAAAAGTGAATATGACTGCAAGGAGAAGTCCACAGCATAGGACACAATCCTTCAGAAACATTTCTGAGAAGTTAATTAAATAGTGGTACCGATGGAGTAGCCTTGACTCGCAAAAGATTTTGTTCTTGATAGTGGCCCTTCTCTGAGAAATTGAGCAAAACTGAAGAGGAAAGCATTTATCCTTTCATATCAGAAAGGCCCCCTTTCTTGTAACAAGATCCACAGATTAGTTACATCAACCTACTTGCAGCTGGGGCAAAACTAGACCTGTCAGGCATTGGCAACAGGGAACTGCATGCTTCCTAAAGCTCCCCCCAGATGACAGCTTCCATGACTATGATCTTTCAAATCCACTCTCCTATATTAGAGATTGTGTTAAACAGACTAAAAGAGAAAAACAAAATTTTTTTCTCACAAGGTAAATTCTGCCTATATGTCAACAAACCCAAATCCTTGAGGTCAGTTTCCATCTCTTTTCTGTCTCCAGGGGACACACATCTGAGAACTTTTTTTTTTTTTTTTTTTTTTTTAAATAAAGGCATTTTATTCATACTAAAGGTCCACAGACTTGTTACAGTGGGGTTTTCATCACTGTGTCCCTTCAGTGTAGAAAAACCTTTTTCCTTTAAGTATGGCCATTCAAAATTGTTGCTGCTCCTACCTTGGGCACCTTCAAGAGTAGATTAGATAGGTACTTGGCTGAGGTTCTGTGACCCTGGCACTCGTTCCTGCCATTGGTGGGGAGTCAGACTAGATGGCTTGCTTTAGGCCCCTTCTGACCCTAGATACTATGAAAATGATTTGGTAGCTTGTAATATTATACATTATTAATGGCTATGTGGCTATACAGTAGATCGCAATACAGAAAACATGTTTACTCTATTCTGAATCTGTTACTAAACCTAAGGACAGGACATAGATGCTTAACTGTAAGAGAAATAGCTCTTACATTTGTTAGATTACAAATGCTATGAGACCTGAGCAGACTACATGAATTAAAAATCTGATTGGCTATACCAGCCGTGGAAAAACTGTACGTACAATTGGAATTAGATTTCTGCTAACAGGTGAGATAGTGACATACGGAGAAGATACCTGAAATTAGTGGATGTGAACTCTGGATCATTAAAGCAAGATTTTTTAGGAGATCAAAATTCCCAAACAAGCTATAGCAGGAATGAGATTATTTGTTTCTGACTTACCTCTGCCTCTCCTGTTAACATTCTTCTAGGCTGAGACCTTGTACCAAACTATATTCATCATCAGCTCAGGCTTAAGTGGAGGCAGAGAAAATGGAGGAAACTTCAGGAACCATTTCTTTACTGCCCATGACTGACAAGTCTAGCTTACTGCCAAGACGCAAAAGCATGCTGAAGTACCATAGTAACAGATACATGGACCATACACAGCACAAATATAGACATACCTAGGTTAATATAGATGATGGACTGCATTCTATAATCTTCCAAGTTCACTGCATGCTGCACAGCACAGAAGCAATTGCCCACACAAGCCCCAGAATAACTGGAAGAAGATGCCATAGTAGGAAGAAGGTGAAACACAGCCTTCTAGCACAAGTTCCATTCAAGTTCTGAGTCGGCCCCTGTGACTCGCACTCCACTGTGCCGTGATTGAGGATCAAGAGTATGAAGTCTCCAGTATGCCCAACCTCCAACCTGATGTGGCGGAGACAACCAGAGACAAACGTATGCTGTGTGTAATTCAACCAAAATATGAGATAACATAGTAAGCCATTCAGAGTGAATAGAAACAAGGTGAAGCAAACAAAGTGACTTGGCTACCGTAGAAAACTTTCAATGCTATGTATGCTAACGTAATTGTAATTGCAGATTATTTTGGATTCTATAGTGAGTTTTAAACCAAGATTTGTTGTTTAATAAATTCACATTATAAGCCAAATTCTGCAGTCTTTTCTCAAGCGAATTTCCCACTGTATTTATTGAGTTTTGTATGCTTGTTAAGTACAGGACTTGTCCCAATGTTCTTTCAGGAACAGAATAAATTGGCACCTGGCAAGCCAAAAGTATTACAAAGTCATAAATCTTAAGAACAAAAAAATAATTTGGGTGCTATCGTTCAAGATATAAAAGTTATCCATGAAAAACCTCTCCTTTCTGTCTGAGTAAAATATTTGGATGTATATATAGAGACCTTTTGTTATAGACATAGAGCATAACAGTGGAGTAACATGTATAGAAATATGTATATTATGATACACACTGGACATATAATGGCAATATATATGCAGCTGTAATATGGATTTTTTCACAGTCAGGTGGGTGGAAAACTGGCTTCTGGGATGAACCCAAAGAGTAGTGGTGGATGGGTCAGTTTCTAACTAGAGAGATGTGGGCAGCAGTGTCCCCCAAGACTCTGTCCTTGAACCAGTGCTGTTTAATATCTTCATCCATGATTTGGATGAGGATGTAGAAAGCACTCTGTCCAAACTCACAGATGACACCAAACTATGGGGTACAGTAACCACACTAGAGAGTGAATTCAGGCAGATTTGGATAGACTGGGAAGTGGGTGAATCAGAATAGGATGTAATTTTAAGAAAGGTAAGTGCAAAGTGCTGCACCTGGGGAAAAGGAATCACTAAATACACCTATAGACTGGGAAGTACCATTCTAAATAGCATAGCAGTGGAAAGGGATCTCCAAGTCATAGTTGACGCAAAAACAAACACGAGTCACCCATGTGATGAGGTAATAAGTAAGGCTAACCGCATTTTTTCTTGCATTAGTAGAAGCATCACAAGCTCATCTAGGGAGGTGATAGTTTCCATCTGTGTAGCACTGGTGAGGCCATAGCTGGAGTACTGCATGCAGTTTTGGGAGGTTTGTGGATAACCTGGAAAGGGTTCAGAGGAGGGCTACACATATGGTTGTGGACCTGCAGGTAAGACCCTATGAAGACAGATTGAGGGACCTGAATTTCTTCAGCCTCCACAAAAGAAGGCTGAGAGGTGATCTTGTGGCTGCCTACAAAGTCATTGGGGGTGGGGAGGGAGTCAGCAGGGAATAGGGGATACTCTGTTTATCAGGGCATCCCTCCAGGGTACTAGAAACATCAGCCATAAACTGAAGGAGAGTAGATTTAGATTGGACATCAGAAAGAAATTCTTTACTGCAAGGGTTGCCAAAATATGGAATACACTTCCAAAGGAAGTGGTCTTTCCCCTACCTTGGAGGTGTTCAAAAGGAGATTAGACAAACACCTGGCTGAGGTTACTTGAGCCCAGCGCTCTTTCCTGCCCAGAGCAGGGAGTCTGACTCGATGATCTAATAGGTCCCTTCAGACCCTAGAAATGTATTGGTCGTGGGGCTAGGCTTGTACTGGGGCCAGTTCCAGACCATGGTGTGATCCTAGCCTCAATCAGTTGATTGTCAGCTCCAGCCACATGCTAAATTTAAGGCACCAAACAAACCAGATAGAAGCATTCTACATTAAAATAAAGATCTGGATATCAAACTAAGGGGACCTCTTTACACTGATGTAAATTACCCACCAGAATTCCAAGTGGAGAGATGTGCACCTCTTTGGGACAGCCATTTCAAATGCCTCGCACTTAGACAGCAAAGAAGCAAGTAATAGTCTGTTTGCATTGAGCAAAATGGCTAGTCCATAAAGCCGACATCTGACACACCTATGTAAGTTACACTAGGGTAGTTTTATCCCTGATGTTTACCTGCATAATCCTCATGAGCTTTGATAAGTTGTTTTAGTGGTAGAATCTTATGTCACCTGCCTGTCCCTTGATTACACCAGTGTAAAGCCTGATTACACCTGTGTAATTATATCATCTGTCCAAGCCCTACAGACAACATATTCATTAATTTATAGATGCTAGTGTCAGAAGGGATCTCAACAGATCATCAGTTCTGACCCCCTGCCTAGGCAGGAAAGTGCTGGGGTTAGATGACTCCAGCCAGATGCTCATCCAGCCTTCTCTTAAAGACCCCCAAGGCAGGGGAGAGCACCACCTCCCTTGGAAATGCATTCCAAATTTTGGCCACCCTTACCATGAAGACATTTTTCCTGATATTTAGCCTAAATCTCCTCTCTGTCTGTTTGTGACCATTGTTCCTTATTACCCCAAGAGGTGCCCCACGAACAGATCATCTCCAATCCCTTGCTGCGTCTCCCTAATGAACTTGTAGGTGGCCACAAGTTCACTTCTCAACCTTCTCTTGTGGAGACCGAAGAGGTCCAGGTCCCTCAGTCTCTCCTCACAGGGCTTGTCCTGTAAGCCCCTAACCACACGAGTGGCTCTCCTCTGGACCCTCTCGAGTCTATCAACATCCTTCTTGAAGTATGCTGCCCAAAACTGGATGCAGTACTCCATCTGCACTCTGACCAATGCCACAAAGAGGGAAAGTATCACCTCCTTAGATCTATTTGCCATGCATCTGCTAATGTGTGATAAAGTGCAGTTAGCTTTGCTGATGATTTCATCACACTGACAACTCACATTCATCCTGGAGTCCACTATGACTCTGAGACTCCTTTCTGCTTCTGTGCTGCTAAGAGGGTCACTTCCTAGCCAGTGCTGGATACTTTTGTACCCTAGGTGCAGCACTCTGCACTTGTCCTTGTTGTACTACATCCTATTGGGTATTGCCCACTTTTCCAACCTGTCCAGGTGTGCCTGCAATTGTTCCGGACCCTCTGGAGTGTGCACTTCACACCACAATTTACTATCATCTGCAAATTTGGACAGAGTACATCACACCCACATCCAAGTCACTGATGAAGATACTGAAGAGAACAGGTCCAAAGACTGAACCCTGCAGGACCCCACTACCCACATTCTTCCCAGTCGATACAGACCTGTCAACTGCCACTCTCTGGGTGCAACACTAAGCCAATTTGCCATCCCCCAGATGGTGTAAATATTGTGTAAACATCTATGTCACAGCCTTTTAATTTATTAATGAGAACAGGATGAGATACTGTATCGAAGGTCTTGCTAAAATCCAAGAAAATGACATCCACCTCTACTCCTGTGTCTAAGCATTTTGTGACCCCTGTCAAAGTGAAACCAGATTTGTTAGGCATGATCTACCTGCTCCAAATCCATTTCCCTGCTGTATTATTTTTCCCATTGGACTCTTACAGATACGATCCTTCATAATCTTTTCAAAGACCTTTCCAGGGATAGAGATGAGACTGACTGGCCTATAATTACTTAGATCCTCCTTCCTCCCCTTCTTGAAAATAGAGACCACACTGACCCTTTTCCAGTCCTCCAGGACCTGACCCGAGTGCCACAAATGCTCAAGCAGCTGTGCCAGTGCTATGACACTGGTCAATTCTGTCAGTACCCTTGGATGCAGCTCATCTGGGCCTGCTGACTTGAAAACATCTAGTCCATCCACGTGACTCTGTACCAAGTCAGCACTGACAGCTGGTAGCCTGGTGTCCTTCTGATGCCCATCTAAGAACCCATTAGGAGACTTATCTTGAGCCCTGTTCAGGAACACTGAGGCAAAAAACTTATTGAATAGCTCAGCCTTCTACCCTCTCTCTCTTACCAATTGTTCGTCCTTGTTCAGTAGGGGTCCTATGCTGCCCTGCTTCTTCCTTTTACTCCCTACATACCTAAAAGAAAAAAAAAAGACTTTTTGTTGCCTTTAAAAGATGGAGATGCTAGGGATTGAACCCAGGGCCCCATACATGCAAAGCATGCACTCTACCACTGAGCTACATCCCCTTTCAAAAAACTTTTTATAAAGACTCTTGAAAACAGTGTCTTCTGCACTGAATCATGATCTGCCTAATGTTAATAATCTGGTTCTTGAAAAAGCCATTACTAATACTCTAAGTTTAGACTTGTGGTGATCACATGTGTAACAAAGTTATTTCCTATATCAGGCAACAGTTATAAAAGTATCAAGACTCAGTACTATGTGGTTTAAAAACCAAACTATCAAGGACACCTTCAGATCATATTGTAGCCAGATACCTTAGGAAAAAAAAAAAAAAAAATCAAGGATATCTATGAGGTTCCACACAACCAGCAACTATTTCTCCATCCAACCAATAATACAAAGCCCCAGGTAAAATCCGTGTAAATATGTTTAGTGAAAACGGGTTGTCACCAGTCAGGATACATCACAAATCAAAACCTGCAGCCACAAAGAAGTATGCATATACAACATGAGAAGCAGAGATGAGGCCTCAATTTTGTTACTGTATGAACTGCTGATGATAACTGAGTAGATCTTGGCATTGTGGCAGTCTTAAGATTGGAAAACTTAAAACTTTCCATAGCATTTAGCATACAAAAGAATTTCCAATTTCCCTAATGTACACATCATGCTGAAGTTCATCAGTCATTAAAAACCTCAGCTTTTTTCAGTGTTTCTTGTCCTAACAAGTTACAACAAAGCCTTGTTCTTTACAAGAATGGATAAAAACTTTAATAAAGAGGGGGAATGTATGCAGGGATGTCACAGGTACACATCTATGTATTTAGTTGACAAATAAGTTGTCATATACAGCCTGAAAAACATCCAAAAGCCATATAAGACCAATTGTGACAACCTAATGACATCAACTTCATTCCCATGCCATTATTAACCCCACTATGTTTAGATTGGCTAGAACACTGGAAATACATAAGTTTTATATTTCAGGATACAAAAAACATGAACAAACAAACCCAATGTCCCTGCCTTAAAGCCCCCCCCCCCCCAAAAAAAAAAAAACCCCAAACCCCCAGCATAAGCTAAGAAATGAAAAAAGTATATGCATAAGATATTTTTTTATTTTATTTATGGTCAGTTCCATTATTTGGAAAGGCATCTGAATCAAGTTGCTCTTAAAAGATAAAACTAGAAATTCAATTTCTATACATAGCAAACAAGAAAATCCATGTTGATATCACAGGGCATCATTCTGAAATGGTTCCAACTCTTAGATGTAGATTTCACGCCCAATTTGTTACCATGCTCATCAAACCCATAGCTTGCTAGAAAACATTTCCACTAGTTACTCCACATACTGCTAGGAAAGGTGATGGTGCAACATGCTTAACATCCAAACCATCGTTTTCCTCATGGTTCTCATGAGTTCCCCACTGCAGTAAGTTGTACCCTCATAGATACAGCTGCTGCTGCTTCTGCTCCTCTATGGGAAAGCTAACTGCATCTCAAGCAGGAAGAGAAGTAAGTTGTTTGGGTTTTTTTTTAGCAGAGAAAAGGCATACAAAGCTTCCAAGCAACCAGTGTATACCTACTGAGCAACTGCAGCAAGGCAAAGAAATAGTAAGAGTGCAAGAGGTCTGCAAGAGAAGCAACAAAGAACGAACTCCAGGCAACACCACCAATTGTTACCCATATCAGTGTGCCTGGCTACAAGCAGAAACATGGTCTTGTAGTAATACTATCTTGCAGAGATGCTTTCTATAATCTGGCACTACCAAAATGGCTAGAAGTATTAAAAGAAGAGAAAAGGGTAGAAAGCTGTATATAATTGTAATGGGAAAGATTTGCTGGGCTGTACAAGCGATGGTTTCTAACACTGGGTGAATACAATCTCTCAGGTTTTCATTTCGGAATCTTAGTCTCCATCAGAAGCACAAACCAGAAGCTGACTCATCAAAACCCCCTACCATCAATACAATTTTACCATCTGTTTGGTCTTTCACTTATCTCCTTGCTCCCAGATAGCATTGATTATCACGAACTGTGAGACATTAGCTTTAGGAAAAAGGGAAATAAAACACGTATCTATGTGTGTGTTCAAATGCTTGCCTTCTAGGGTACTGGCTGAAACATAATTCTGACTTTGCTTTGATTTTTCAATTTACCTTGCTGTTCCCTTCCTATGAATAGCCTGAAAATAAAGTGAAGTAAAATATAAGAAATAAATCAAAATACTTTTATAGGTATAATAGAATGACTGTGCTTCCTTTGTCAAAAACATCATTACAAGACAGATTGATGTCTGCAGTACACTTACTTAGAAAGACCAGATTGATGGTATTAGCCTATGGACTAGTCCTCCATAGGTAGAACAGGAAAACTAAATAGCTGGAACTGGGCTACACAAAATACTATTACTGCTTTGAGTGTCAGTGTTCCCATTCCCATCCCCATATTGCTGTTTTAGTTTTTAACTCACAAGATAGAAAAAAAATCCCACAAGCCAAAATACTACTGGGACTGGGCACTGAAGTGAATCACTAGATGATATATAGTTGCTCTGTGGATTATGTACAAAAGAATAAATGGAGAACTCCTGGACTAAACAGCCTAATAGGTTCCATCTAACATATGTCATCACTAATACAATTCCTAAATTTAATTAAAAATGTTTTGAAGTGCAACAAAATTATTAGGATGGAAACTAGTTTCAGATTTTAGCAACCAAAGCCCATTCTTCTTTTTATTTTCTAGGTTTCTATTAACAAATTCAGTCATGTTACCGGCAACATAAAATGAGGTGGGCAAGTCCATGCCATGGTAGCAGAAGCATTTCTACTTCATTGCTGTTGCAACAGCACTCAGATGCACAGACCCTGTGGTGCTGTCATAGCAGCAGTAACTGGTATGGCTAGACTATGTTGTGGCAGCAGGTAAGACTCCCAGAGCAGTCCCTGGAGCAGAATGTAAAACTTCTCCTGCCTTGACCCTACTCCTCACTCCCAGTCTTGCACCTCCTCCCCCTGCTCATTACGCTTCTTGAAAATGTTCCCATTTACTTCAATCGAATTACGCTTGTTGCAAATCTACCCTGCCTTCTGCCTGACTTCAGATTAACATCAAAAACTACCTCACTTTAATGTATCTGACAGCAAAACCGGCTACCTGCAAAATGCAGGAGCTAGAGAAAAAGAAAAAGGGATAGAAAAAAAGCAGAAAATGTGGCTTTAGTGTTCTCGAGAGGTTCTTTACAGCATTTCAACAACAATTATGGATAGTTTTTATATTTCTAAAAAGGAGTTGATTTTCCAACATTTTAGATTTAAAAACCACCAAAAAAACCCCTCACCATCTTCTGCTAGACACTGTATTACTTTGGGGTCTTTATACTACCTGTACGCACCAAGAAATTATTACCACCACACCACCTCGTGGGTATGTGGAAGGAGGAAGGGGGAGACAGCATAAAACAAGTAGTGAACACGTGCAAGCTCTTTTCATTTATATTCCTGTTTAGTGATAAATCATCCTTAAACAGTTTACCAACAGAAGAAATAGAAGAAGTTTTCATTATATAGTTGAGATTACAATCATTAGGCTTTTCCATCACCAAGGGTAAAACTAAAGTGCGAGGACTATTAAACAGTGTAAATGTTTCAACTACAAAAACAATTTTGTGGAATAGTTTTAAGCCAATCTACTGTGTAAATATAACAGCCAATAATTCTCAACTTTTCTCATTTTCCCCCATGCTGCTTTGGTCTAAATATATTCATTGTGTTTCAACATAAAATATGGAAGAGTCTCAAGCATCACCTATTGTAGAGTATGATACAAAGGCCTGTAATTAGGGAGAGATCTGGAGTTTTTTTTCAGCCCCACTTCCAACCTGCTACATGATTTTAAACAAGTACATTGGAGGGGGGGGGGGGGGAACCAAATCCAACCCCCCAACCTGAATAATCATAACCAGTGTATAGTGACTTTGTGAACTTCATTAACAGGGAACTGCTTGGAGATTAATAGGTAGAAGGCCTCTAGTAGTGTTTACAAAAAACCCTGGCCACTCTTGAAATTATGGAACAGTTTAATCTGAGTTTGTGTAATAAAGTAACTCACACATTGTGTTAAACAGAGTGCTGTAAATAAAGAGCTTGTGAAGCGCTTGGCCTATATAATGAAGCATAACATGGCAAAAAAATGGGTAGAAAATTCATATGGAAAATTAGATAATGAGATGCCTTCTAATGAATTCATTTTTATTAGGCAATCTAATAATTTATAATAAAGAAATAATTTGAACAAAATATTAATACAATTACCATCACATTCTACCTAAAAATAATAATAATTAAAACTAAATAACACCTGATCCACCATCCTATCATTGTTAAGACAAAGTTGGACAGCTAAATAAGTTATTTATTTGCTGTGGTGTTGGTTAAGAGATCTGCTCTCCTTTCAGAGACAATGAAATTAATTATATGATCTCTGTGACGTTTTGGAAAAGTATAGTAAGGGTATAGATAGATACAAGAATAACAATTTAGATGAGTAACACTTTATGAAGATACAACATTTATATTAGTGGTATGTCATGTAATCACTTTAAACCAAATTCTAAATCCTTGCTCAATGCAATTAAACTGGATTTGCTCCAATTCTTTTAATGATTTGGGGAGGAAAACATCTTTTCCCCATGAATAGAAAAAGAAAGCACCTGCTAAGTCAGCTCAAGGGGGATATCAGAAACTAAACCCATCAAATTCCACTACAGAAAAGTTCTCATAATTGAATCAACACAACTGCATCCCAATTTACTTTGCTCTTAGTCCTATTAAGTCCTCAACTTCTCTTACCTTTGGCACTGTTAGAGAGAGGCAGTTATTATTACATATAGATAATGTTTTACAACAATCTTCCAAATCACTACAGCAGCAGTGTTGTAAAATGCCTCAATACATTTTAGAATAATTAATATTGACTATTAAGAGTTTACTTAAAAATGAAAAGAAGCCATTTAGGAACAGTCTTCCACAGTTAACATGGGTGCAGATTATTCTTGTGAGAGCTCTGCAGACAGTAGCTACCACCTAAAACAACATAATGCTGCTAGATTTAAGGTTTCTGCACTAACTGAGGGTATGGAGGCAATATTTGGTGTGGGAGAAACCACTTTGAATACTACAAAACTGAGGGAGACCAATTACTTACTTGGCAGGCATTATAAATCAACTGGTGATCCAATTTTTTGATCCCAAGAATCTGTTGAAACATTTCATAAAGCTGTTCCTTGCTCAGAATAAGTTCCGATACAGCACTTAATGCCATTCTATTCGGCTGTTTGCAAAAGTCCTCTTCTCCCCTGTATATGGCATCGTATTTGGCTAGCCAAGAACTTAACACTGTCTCCTTGCTTAATCCATCAATCTCTGGCAAACTTCGGACCCTCTTTTCTATGTTTTTCTTAAAAACATCTCTAAAGTCATTTGCAGAGCATCCTCCACTGTGAACCATTCGGGCAACTCGGTCACTCTTGAGAAAAACCTTTTGAAACAAAACAAAAAATAAAAGTTAGATGCAGATATAAAACCCGATCAAACTAGTATACTGCAGTTACATATAAGTATTGTGCAATAAAAAAAAAAAGTCATAAAATGATAAGCATCGAAGTCTCAAATGATAAGCACCGAAGATGTTAAACTTTTCTTTTACATACATGTATATTGAATAGTTTTGGGGTTGTTTTTTTTTTTTTTTATAGGTTCCAAGTGGCTCTGATTATTTAAGAAGCAAACAAAACAAAAGAAATCTCTACCTCTACACAGAAATATCACAGCTAAGTATAACAATTTTGAATGAAAAATTATTTAATTTTTTTTTCTCCGAGGCTTCTCTCAACCATTCTTCAAGGAGATCCAAAACACCTTGGAAATATTCCCAATGTCCAGAACATATGGGTACGTTCCAACTGGAACAAAATAAACAAAATCTATTCCTCCTGAAGACAGAACAAACAGACTTTTTAAGCTCTACTACTATTTTAAAAAACATTAGTAGGGACCTACCAAATTCATGCTAAGAATGGGCTGTGCAGCAGCTCATTTAAATCTTGAAGGTTCCCCTGTGTGCTCCCCCCCACTGTTGATTAGTAGAAGGGCCTCACTGTTCGCTGCTCACTCCTGATCAGCAAGAAGGCAAAAACCACAGTTTTAAATATAGTGCCATTTTTGCCACTTACCACTAATTGGCAGCTCCAGTCTATTGCTGACCAGCAAAAACAGCACCATATTTAAAATCATGGTTTTTGCCTCCCTGCTGATCAGTAGTGGAAGGGGGCAAGGGGCACATGCAGCAGAGCTCAACCTGGCACTGAGGTCTGTGGCTGACCCTGTGCCCACCCGGGACAGCCCATGGCATGCTCCAGCCTGCACCCACTGGCCTGACCCTAGCCAGCATTCACATCTTCCAGCAGGGCTGCTTCCAGTGAGGCTGCAGCCACCCAGATGCTGCTCTGCTCCCTCTGCTTCCAGTAGTGGCTCCTCCTCCTGCCATGCTGCTCCAGGCCAGGAGGAAGCTTCCGCCAGGCAGCTCCTGCCCCAGTGCAGAGCTCTGGCTCCAGCTTCCAGCTGCCTTCCACCCACTTACCCGCCCAGTGTGATGAGCAGCCACCTCCAGGTGAAGGCTGAAGAATGGCACAGGCTGTTCTAGGCAGGGCTCGACTCCATGTGAAGCACCACAGGGACAGCCACAGACCACTGCCTGGGCAAGCTCTGCTGCATG
Organism: Caiman crocodilus; assembly: GCA_030014935.1. Taxonomy (NCBI): domain Eukaryota; kingdom Metazoa; phylum Chordata; order Crocodylia; family Alligatoridae; genus Caiman; species Caiman crocodilus. Next base: position 101,889,852 of record JAGPOW010001296.1, read on the forward strand.
TGCCCTCCCCCTACTCCTGATCAGTGGGGCAATGAAAACTGCAGTTTTAAATATGGTGCTGTTTTGCCAGTCAGCAACAGATAGCAGGGCTGCCAGGGCCCCTTGGCCAATAAGCAGCCAGCAGCAAAAATGGCACCATATTTAAAACTGTGGATTTTGCCTCCCTGCTGATTAGGAGTGAGTAGCGAGCAGTGAGGCCCTCAGTCCATAGGGAAACCTTCAAGATTCAAGGAGCTTCTGTGCAACCCACTCCTGTTGTGAATTTGGTACATCAGTAAAGGAAAATGCAGTCCTCAGAAAAATCTGCAATAGTACAGACACAAACAAAGAGCTACAAAACTGGAGGAGGCATTACAATAAGAGGTCCAAGGACAGGGGAAAACCATGAAGAAACAGCAGTTGTACTGAAAGGATACTGTAATCAGGGCTAACAGTGAACAGCTAGTGATTCCAGAAGAGATGCAGGTGGAGCTAATACAGTATAAACTAACACACAAAAACAAGAACATTCTCTGTGGAAAAAGACAAATGTATTAGAAGATAATAAAACAATAGAAACATAAATGAAAACACAAAACTGTGATAATATAGTTTTTGTTATTTTTTCAGAATTTAAATATCACTTCACCAAAAACAGTTTTCTAAACTCCCCCTCCCCAGTACGTGGGACATCCTTCATAGATTGATCCTTGAAGGTCCAATGACCTTCATATCCTTCAGATCTCTCTTACTAATAACTAATGGATAGAGAAAAGTATTTAAGCACAGCGTGTGGCAGGCAAACTGAGTTATGCTAAGGCTCTTAGCCAGAGTCTAGGCCTTCCCAGAACTAAGCAATAAAATTGTACTAAGTACCTTATAAAGCAGTGGAAAAAGCAAGTGCTGCAATTGGTACACTGGGTGAACCAGGTACAACAGCTTCCCTATAAGATTAAAAAAACAAAAACTGAGTAGAACTGGAGTACCTTATCTAAAAAAGAAGGTATGAAACCCGTGGATTGAACAATTTGGGATGAGAAAAATTACAAAAGTAAATGAACAAACGAAGAAAGCTATGTGTTCATGCTGTAACTTTGGGGAGGAAGGGATAACCATGGATTTTCTGCTTGAATAGCTGGAAATTCAGAAACAAACATCCCACACACCCGGTGGAGTACCCAGGGCCCAGTACCCCCAGAAGTTGCTGCTGTAACATCTAAAGGAACCACTTGGCAGGTCTTATGAGGAGGACCCCTGTAATAGAGATTAGGGGTTACTATTAAAGTTCACTTGATACCAAATCAGATGAGGGGCTGTGTCAATCCTTAGAGTCTCTAGCAAAAAGAATCCTATACATAGCTGGTAACATAGCTGATTATTAAGAAAAGTGTATAAACATATATAATTGTGATTGCACTGCTCTTAACCACCTTTCAAACAGTTTGCCTTCTTATTCTGGAAGTTCTTTAAGAGATGAATAGTTTTTGTGTATTTGGAAAGTACATAGCACATTATGGGCACAATGAGAAAACAAACGACAAAGGCAACAATAAAGTACAGCTGTGATTAAAGATTCCATTTTCCTTCCATGAACAGGAGTATTAAACAAACAAATAGTATTACTGTGCATGGCATAAAAATACCCAAAACAAATTAAATTAAAAGAGAAAGCAAAAGTAAAAAATTAGTTCAATTTGTAAAGTTTTTCTAAACACCCAAAATAATCTATATTGTCCTATTACCTTTAGATTAAAAAAAGAGTCATGATTAAAGCTTGATCTGAAAAATATTTCAATTGGAAATAGAAAATATTTCTATATTTTAAAAAAATATAGAAAAATATTTCTATATTTTTAGCTAATTAAATATGTTCTCTAGTTTCACCTCTTATCACAGGGTTTCTCCCAGCATACCCCCACTGCTGCTCAGGCTGCTGTTACAGCAGGGCTCTCTGGGCTCCCTCCCCCTTTGCTGGGTTTCTCTTCCTGCCCATGCCCCAAGAGGCAGGGCAGCAACAGCCTTCAATGCAGGGGGAGCCACTCACACAATGCACTGTAGTCAGGGCGGTACCCACTTGTGCAGTGCAGCAATATAGTGGAGAGAGTACCTGCCCACTGTGTTGGAGGGAGCCTACAGCCAGGGATGTAAGCCAAGGGGACCCCAGGCCCCTACAGCATGCAAGCTCCAGCTGCTAAGATTTGGACAACCCTGGTACAGCAAGTGAGGCTTTAGGAATCTAATGCTGGCATGATAAAAAAGTAGCTCAAATGTCACAAAACTGCCAAAAGATACAGACATCATTTCAAAACAAAACTCCAAAATACTGCAAATTTAGCCAATACCATTTGGCATAAATATATTCTGTTGTTTCCTTTGTGTAATCATTTACAATTAAAACAAATTCATCTTTACAGGATCATCAAAGAAAAGCAAATGTAGTAGTAAAGGGGAACTCATGCAGTCTTCACACCTGGTTCTCCTCTTATTTATTTATTCAATTTATATGCCACTCTTACCAACAGCTCAGGGTGGCTTACAATAATGGGAAAGAGCTCACAATAAGAGAACAGACTACCTTATAAAATAAGACAGTGACAAGAGAACAAAACAGTTTAAAATTAAACTAGATGCCCTAAGCATGATCTCAGCCTCAGTTTGCCAAATTTCTTCCCAAATAGGAAGATCTTACAGTACTCCTGAAAGATGTCCAGTTTCAGGCTCTGGCAGGCCTCAAGAGGCATCAAGTTGCAGAACCAAGATGCAACAGCTAAGAACAACCTCCCCTATGCTTTTGCCAAGCAGACTTGGGGTACTAATGGTACTTTCTTGACTTTCAGGATTGTACTGGGCTGTCTTTGACGGCAACAGATTTTCCAGCCCAGTAATGTAAACCCTATAAAATAGGTCCAAACCAAATGAACAGGTGACACACACATGCACGCATGGGCAAAGTCAGTCATATGCATTAAAGTCTTCACATCACTGTTTATTTCCAGTATAGCAGATGCATCTAGTAAAAATGTGGAATATGCACGATATATGAAAATCCCGACACTTCACTTTATCACTTCCTTCCTTTGTGCATATTGATTGGGACCGTGACAAGGAGGGACGTCAGGGTTGCCGTGCTCTCCCCTGCTGCCTCCTTTACCATGCCAAGCTGTCAGCTCACACCCTCGTGTTCTTGCCTGCCACGATTTTATTGTATATATTTTTAAAGGGAGGCTACCTTCCTTCTTGGCTACAGTTGTCTTGTCACCTCTATTTCTTCTATTGTAGTGTTTTCCATACTCCTCAGCCTTATGGGCTATGTGTGGCTCCTACCATCCCAATACCACGCCCCAAGTCTCGCAGATGTAATAGGTCTCTCTCTCTGTCTGTCTCTCTGTCTCCAGGGCCTTCTCAACAGTGTCACCCCTCTCTCCACAGCCTTCTCAATAGCTGCCCCCTTTTCTGGGGCTCACCACACCCACACCAGGACCTCTCAACTGCCCCTCTCTGGGGCTATGTACCCCGTATGCAATGCCCTCACTGATGCTGGAGTCCCCACACTATTGTGAGTCCCCTATGAGGCCTCTTCCATCCCCTAATAGCCTCTCCCAAACCACCAACGTAACCAATAGCAAACACAAACAGTAACAAACACCAGCCTCTTGGCTATCACATAAACATAAGCCACTAGCTATAACTATGCTCAGGCCTACTGGGTTCTCTATCCTACCGCGGTGACCAACGCTGCTCTGGCATCCAGGCTTAGCTTCTCTTTTCTGGCGGGGAGCTCCTTCTCCCTTAGCTGCTGGTCGGGAACTGCCTCCTGCCTGTGGTTTACATAGAAGCCAGGCCCTGCTCCTTCCTTTAGCTGGCTAGGCAGGTGCAAGTCATTAGCCCCCTTTGGTTGCCTCAGCAACCGGCACCTGAAGGGTTATCCCAGCACTTCTAGTTGCAGGCACCTAGTGGTTCCTTTACTTACCTTGAATTCATGGTCTCTGTAGCAGATAAGTAAAGGAACCACTCAACTACTCATCTAGAACTTCCATTGGCTTGCACAAACTACATGCAGTCTATAAAGTTCATGGACTAGTTTGTAAACACAGAATTCTCTCAAGAACAAAAATACTTTGTTGTGTCCTCCAGCTGTTGATCTGTAGAAGATGTGGAAGGCAGAAGCACAGTATCTGGTCACTGCAAAATGATTTAGGGAAGTGTTATTAACATTTTAATATTTGCACAGCTATTTGCTGAAATAAAACATGATTAGAATGTATACCAGATCCCCCACCAAAAATTTATTTGACTCCAGTGTAAAATAAATATGCCTCCTCCCAAAGTTGTAAGGGAACATGGGTTTACACCAAAATAAAACAGAGTGCATTTTCCCATTACCTGCACTAGGGTTTATAACTACTGTGATGCTGACAACAATAGATTTATTTTTAAATATAGAAAATAATGATAAGCAAACAAAGATAAACATGCTTAAGCAATACAAAAGAATATATCAGCATTTAATATGTACGTTGAATAAAAGATTTAATATGACAGAGAAGCAAACAAACATCCTGTTCCTATGAATGCAATTTACAATAATGTAATTTTTAGATTGAAGACAAAAACACATACTATTTCAAGGTATTTAACACACACACGGCCAATGATTAGAGAAGTAATAAAGATAAAGATTTAAAATACCTTGGAATTAAAGGCAATTAGCATACAAGAGACAACTCAAACATCTGTTCTGGTGGATCTGATTCAACTTCTCTCATGGTCACTAGCCCTAACTCAGGACCAACCTATTTGAACTGCAATTTCATTAGAGACACTATCTAAACCAAATATGTCACAACATCCTTAAACAGCTTGTACTTCAGATTATTTTTTAAATGAAAATTAAGATAATTTGTGTATATAGTATACATTAGTAAAAGTTTTGTTTGATAGAAAATGAAGTCACAGTTAAGAATTAAATGTGCCATATGTACTGCAAATTTGAAACAATAAATTAACTAAAAAGCTCTTAAGTATCTTGCATACCCTTACACTGAAAGGACATAGTCTTTCACTCTATACACCCATAGTTTCCCCTGGGAAATACCAAATATCTCTATGCAGCTTCTGATAAAGTCCTCAGTTTTAGAGAAATAAACCAAGTTAATTTACAGACTTCTCTGGAATCACTACCTCTAATACAGAGCTGTGCAAAACAACATATTATTTTTGTCAAAGTAAAACCTTCTCTATATTTAATGAAATGCTTACAATCTAAGGTCAGGAGGTCTGCTATTCAATTGAAGAAATCCAATTGAAGAACTGAGTTATTTTTCCCATAATATATTTCTTTTTTGTGTGTAAAAACATTAAGCAACGGATGCTTCATTTAAATATATCAATTTATATCATTAAATAGAGACAAAAAAACTTTAAGATAAACTTTGTTTAAAAAAGGAGAAAACTATACATGTAGCTTTTTCCACGAGACCTAGAAAGTACAAATCCAGATCAAAATTTAGATGCGACCCAAATACAAGTAAATTGCTACATTAAAGTTTCATACTAACTAATGAAGCTGTACAGAAACAAGTTACAGAACACAAGGTGTGTCCACACATGCAAGCACATGCGCTTGCAGCAGCTCAAATAGAAGTGGTACAAATTTGAGCCAGCACTTTTTGTCTCAGCTCAAGTGCTGGGACATGCATTTTGTTTTGGAACAAATTGTGCCACTTGGGGCAAAATAACCCTGCCTGGCTCCTCCCAGATCTGCAACCAGGGGGAGCTAGAGCCTGGGGCCAGCACCTGTCCCATCCCCAGCAGTATAAAAAGCTGCACTGTCTTGGCCCCATCCATACAAAAAGCTGCCGTGGAAAGCAGCTCAGGGCTACTCGCTCTCAGGAGCTTCTGGGGCTCAGCCAATTGGTACCTGAGGACACAACCCCTTATCCCAAATCCATTTTTAAAAATACCCCAAAATCCATGTTCTTCCACAATTAAGACAAAAGACCACTCTATACACACACAACGAGGGAGAGGGGTCAGTTGGGTAATGCTTTATTGGTATATGTACAATGTTAAAGCAATTTGGAAGCCTACCAGTGTCTCTATCATCCTGAAAAAATAAGTTCTAAATACCTATGTGTGCTTTTGGTTTGCTTCACACATGACGGATGTGTGATGGGGGGATGTGGTGTTTGCAGACAACGGTGTGTGGGTGTGGGTGGTGTAGGTCTGGGGCAATTGCTGGGGGTCTGTGGGTATGGAAGACTTTGTAGCAGGCAGCTATTCAGGAGGGGTGGGTCCCTTGGCCCCCCCAGTGTGCAACACCCCGCAACCAGCACATGGAATGCCCCCCCCCCCCAGCTCCTCCATCCAGGACCCATAACTGACCTTTCACAGCAGTAGCAGGGGGACTGTGCACCAAGGCCAGCTGGGTCTTGCCAGCCATGGGGCTGCTCCTGCAGCCCAGCCAGGCCAGTTTCATGGTGGCAAGACCCAGCATGGCACATGGAGAACACGTGCCAGGCCCAGCTGGGTCCTGCCACCCTTGGGGCTGCTCTGCCACCAACCTGGGCTCAGCCAATAGCAACAGGTCCTGGCGCAGCATGTGGGGACCATGTGCCAGACAGAGTTGAGTCCTGGGACCCCTATGCTGAGGGTGCACACTATGTCATCTTCAAGGTCATTGATGAAGATCTTGAACACAAGATGCTGCGGCTAGTAAAAGCGAGCAAAACACTGGCTTGCATCCATAGATGCTTCTCAAGCAAATCCCAGGATGTCATTCTCCCACTGTATTCGGCCTTGGTGAGGCCGCAGCTGGAGTACTGCATCCAGTTTTGGGCTCCACAATTCAAAAAGGATGTGGAGAAGCTTGAGAGGGTGCAGACGAGAGCCACGTGCATGACCAGAGGTCAGGAGAACAGACCTTATGATGACAGGCTGAGAGCCATGGGGCTATTCAGTCTGGAAAAATGCAGGGGCGATCTGGTGGCCACCTGTAAGTTTATTAGGGGTGCTCATCAGGATCTGGGGGAACATCTGTTCACCAGAGCCCTCCAAGGGATGACAAGATTGAACGGTCACAAACTCCACTGTGACCAATTCAGGCTGGACATAAGAAAGAACTTCTTCACTGTCCAATCCTCAAGGTTTGGAATAGACTGCTGCCAGAGGTGGTTCAAGACACATTTGGATGCTTATCTTGCTGGGATCCTATGATCCCTGCTGACTTCCTGCCCCTGGGGCAGGGCACTGGACTCAATGATCCCTTCCAGCCCAAATGTCTGAAAATTAACCCCAGGATTGAGCCCGGGGGCACTCCACTTGATATTTGCTGCCAACTACACATTGTGCCATTGATTACTACTCTCTGCATCTGATACTCTATTCAGTTTTCTATCCACCGTATAATCCATTTATCCAGCCCATATTTCTTTACCTTGCCTGCAAGAATGTTGTGGAAGACTGTATCAAAAGTCTTGCTAAAATCAAGCAAGACACCACATCCATTGGTCTCCCCACATCCACAGAGCCAATCACCTCACCATAGAAGGCAATCGGGTTGCTCACGCATGACTCATCCTTGATGAATCCATGCTGACTGCTCCTAATCAACTTTTTCTCCTCCAAGTGTTTAGAAATGGATTCCTTGAGGATCTGCTCCATAAAATTGTCAAGGTCAATAAAAAAGTCCTTTTTTCAGATCTGTGGGGAGCCGGAGGAAAAGCAAGGACAACACTGGACCCCTGCTAAACCAGATGGGACAAATGACAACAGATGCCCAGGAAAAAGCCAACCTGTTAAAGGGTACTTTGCATCAGTCCCATGGGACGCACATGCCCACTACGGGACAGGGATGCCCGGGTGAGGGAGATTCCCTGCCCTCCATCAATGTTGACCTTATGAAGGAACACCTTGAAACGCTGGACATCTGCAAGTCAGCCAGCCCTGAAAATCCACACCCCAGGGTACTCAAAAAGAGCTGGCAAGCATCATAGCCCAGCCCCTGGCATGGATCTTTGAGCACTCCTGGCACTCTGATGAAATGTCCGAAGATTGGAAGAAGGCCAATGTGGTGCCCATCTTCAAGAAAGGGAAGAAAATGGATCCAGCAAAGTCAGGCCCATCAGCTTGACCTCTATCCTGGGGAAGGTCTTGGAAAAGATTAAAGAGGGCATCTTTAACAGATGGCAATACCCTGAGGGATACCCAGCATGAGTTTGTTGTGGGTAGGTCTTACTTGACCAATCTCATTTCCTTTTACAACCAGGTAACCTATCACCTGAACAAGGGAGAAGAGATTGATGTCATACATCTTGACTTAAAAAAAAGCCTTCTATCTGATATCCAATGATCACCCCTTGGCAAAATTGGCCAACGCAGCCTCAGGTCCACCATGATCCACTGGCTGGGGAACTGGCTCTGTGGTCGGACCCAGAGGATGGTAGTTGAAGGAAGTCAATTGTCATGGTGCCCTGTGACCAGTGGGGTCCCCCAAGGCTCTCTCCTTGGACCTATATTGTTCAACATCTTCATTAATGATGTGGGCATTGGAGTCAGAAGCTGACTGGCCAAGTTCACTGACAACACCAAAAACTCTGGTGTAAATTATCCACACTGGGGACAGGAGGGTGATCCAGGCAGATGTTGACAGGCTCAGGAAACGGGCGGATGAGAACCTGACGTGTTTAATGCCAAAAAACGTAAGGTTCTCCACTCTGGGAGGAAAAACCTGTAGCATCCTTATAGGCTCGGCAGTGTTACACTGGCTAGCACTACAGATGAAAGGGATTTGAGGGTCATCATTGACCACAAGATGAACATGAGCCTTTAACGTGATGCAGTGAGTAAAGTGAGCAAAAAGCTGGCTTGCATCCATAGATGCCTCAAGTAAATCCCATGACGTCATTCTCCCGTTGTACTTTGGCCTTAGGCCGCAGCTGGAGTACTGCATCCAGTTTTGGGCTCCACAATTCAAAAAGGCTGTGGAGAAACTTGAGAGAATCCAGAAGAGCCACACGTGATCAGAGGCCAGGAAAACAGACCTTCCAACAACAGCTGAGAGCTATGGGGCTCTTTAGCCTGGCAAAGTGCAGGCTCAGGGGAAATCTGGTGGCCACCTATCAGGGATGTTCACCAGGATCTGGGGGAACGTTTGTTCACCAGAGTGCCTCAAGGGATGACAAGGTCAAATGGTTATAAACTACTACAAGACCGTTTCAGGCTGGACATAAGGAAGAATTTCTTTACTGCCTGAGCCCCCAAGGTCTGGAATAGCCTGCTGCCAGAGGTGGTTCAAGCACCCACATTAAATGCCTTCAAGAGAAATTTAGATGCTTATCTTGCTGGAATCCTATGACCCCAGCTGACTTCCTGCTCCTCAAGCAGGGGGCTGGACTCAATCTTCTGGAGGTCCCTTCCAGTCCTAATGTCAATGAAATCTATGAAATTTTTCCAGGGACTGAGGTGAGGCTGACTAGTTTGTAGTTCCCTGGATTCTCCTTCTTTCCTTTCTTAAATTTGGACACTATGTTTGCCCTTTTAAAATCATCTGGGACTTCTCCTGTTCACCATGAGTTTTCAAAGATGATGACTAATGGCTCTGCAAGCACGAGTCAACTCCTTCACCACCCTCAGATGCATCCCATCTGGCCTTGTGGACTTGTACACATCCAATTTTTCTAAGTAGTCCCTTACCTGTTTTTTCACCACAGAGATCTGCTCACCACCTCCCCAAACTGTGCTGCTCAATGCAGTAGTATGGGAGCTGAGCTTGCCTGTAATGACCGAGGCAAAAAAAAGAGTCATTCAGTGCTTCAGGTTTTTCTGCATACTGTCACAAGACTGTCGCCCCTCATTCAGTAAAAGACCCATACTTTCCCTAACCTTCTTTTTGGTACTGATATCTCTTGCTAGCTGCAACTCCAATTGCACTTTGGCCTTCCTTACTTCATCCCTGCATGCCCGAGTAATGCTCTTCTATTCTTCCCTAGTTATTTGTTCAAGTTTCCATTTTTTTTTTTTTTTATAAGCTTCCTTTTTGTGATTTAGTTGACTGAAAAGTTCCCTGGTAAGCCAAGCTGGTCTTCAGTCATACTTGCTAGTCTTCCTGCATATCGGGATGTTTTGTTACTGTATTCTCAGTAAAGCTTCTTTGAAGTACAGCCAACTCTCCTGGACTCCTCTCCCACTCAGACTGACCTCCCAGGTGGTCCTGCCCATCAGTTCCCTGAGCAGTCAAAACCTACCTTTCTGAAATCCAGGGTCCGTACCCTCCTGTTCTCCTTTCTTTCGTCAGGATCCTCCAGTCAATCATCTTATGGTCACTGCTGCCCAAGTTTCTGTCCACTACTACATCATCACCCTTGTTGCTCTCCCCTCTAACCTCAACCCAGAAACTTTCAACAGGCCTATCTCTAGTTTCTGGAGCTCTGAGTGATCACACAGCTCTTTTACAGACAGTGCAACTCCTCCTCCTCTTCTCCCCTGCCTGTCCTTCCAGAACAGTTTGTACCCATCCAGACAGTACTCCAGTCACATGAGCTATCCCATCAAGTCTGTGTTATTCCAGTTGTGTCATAGTTCTGTGATTGTACAGGGACTGTCCCAAGAATGTTCTTCCTCTGCACTCTGTTACTTCTCCCCTCTAGGATGGAGTCCTTGAAGAATAAACAGTGAAAGAAAAAATGGTGTACTCTAAATGCTGGCTGGCTCCAAGCAGAGGCTAAAATATTCTCCAGATGTTAGTCTCATTTCCTGGTTTTACCCAAATCCCTTGCCTCAAACAGGTAAGAAGATTAAGTATAGGAAATGTACCTTAAACCAAAAAAAATAACTTGCAAAAAATTGATCTGAAGACAATATGTATTTTCATGGACAGACAGATGTAATTTGACCAAAATATGGCAATACCCATATTTTAAAATGCAAATCTGTACTACTTTGTAAACACAGCTGCACAAGAAGGAATATAGTTGTGTTATACTAAACTCAAAGTTTTAAATTTTCATAAACAGTAAATTATTGACTAACTTAATACTTTTTCAAGACAAAGTTTTCCTAACAAATTTATATGATGCTATATTCTAATTAAAGTTATATAAAAAGTGTTGAACAAAACACATTCAGCATCATCTACTACTTGCCAAGCTCATTCATATTCATCTGTTATGTATTTCAAAGACATTCAAATTTAACTTTGGCAACTTGTTCTAAAAATGAAGAGTTCAAATTTTTTTCTGTCACCAAATTTGGGCTTTATTTAAGGAATACAAGTTTCATTTTGACATTTTACACTCTGGGTGTTCACATCGGAGCAGACATGAATGGCTGAGAAAAGTGTTCAACTGTCAGCTTTTAAAGTTATTCATCTACAGACGGTCGCTCTGTACCTCGTACTAGCACATATTCATTATGGTTATCCTCTTCATTAAGCGAAGTGTTGTTGGGAGCTTCATTTGGTAATACAGCTGAAAAAGGCTCTGCTTCATTTTTAACAGGTGCCTCCATTACTTTAGTTTGGAGAATATCACATTTGCAGACTGGGCATGTCCTGCACTGTAGGAGCCAGGGATCAATGCACTTCTCATGGAAAAAATGGCTGCACCGTAAAACACGCACGACTTCTTTGGACTTGTATGCTTCTAAACACACAATACAGCTCTCTCCATCTGAATCAGCTTCCTTATCACTCTCTTTTAATATGCGAAGCTCAAGACTACCAATAGCTTTCTTGACATCTCTCAATTGTTGACATCTCTGGATTTGAGTTCTTGCTGCTCTCAGTCGCCCAGCACAGCAAAAGGTAAAATAGGCAACTGTGACCACTGTACAGATGACAAGGGATCCCAAATAATGATTGAACCAGGAACCATAGTGTTTCCCTACTTCTATTTCTACCATTACTCTGACACCATTCTGAATCAGGTGCAAGATGTCCAGGCCTTTCAAGCTGCCAATCATAACTGCAACAATATTTTCTGCACCCAGAGAAATCATAGGAAACATTCCATTACCTGTCCCTGGATAGTTGTAGATGATCACACCAACTGCTCCCTTCCCTGCTGCCACTTTTATTTTGTTTGTGAAGGTGCAATGGCCCCTCATAATGAGGGCTATCCAGGTCTCTGCACTGACAGGCTTATTGAAGTTTGTGAAGGGGCTGCAGGCATTTTGGTTTGGTGCCTCTGGTGGCACCACTACTCCAGATACCTTTTTCAGTGGCGAATTTCTTCCAAATACTCCATTGTCTGATAGTTCCCAAACTGTCTTATTCCCTACTTGAAATGAAATGTTTAGGTGGGCAACCCAAAAGACAGTGGCTTGAGAACCAGGCAGGCTAAGCACCAGAAAGACACCAAGACACAGACTCAAGGAAGATTTGGTCTCTCTTCTCCATGCATTGGTCCTAACCAACTTCATTCCTCTCCTAGCCAAACAATTCCAATTCCAATAAAACAAATAAAAAATGACCAGACTCTGGTAACTGTGAGAAACTGAAGAGAATAAAACATTAGAAGTCTATACAGACATCCCTCTGTTCCCTGCACTTTGATAACTTCCTGGAGTTTCATATAAGCAAGATGGGGAAAAAAGTTACCTTTAAAATGCTAGACTTTTCAAAATAGTAATAAATGGTCATTGTTGGATAGTAGAATTGTGACATCATGAGCAGCAACCCATTCATTTGCATACCTATAACTATATTTAAAAAAAAAAAATCTCTGGTTTCTCTGTATTACTCTGAAAAAGTCTGCTTTCAAAGTACTTTGGAAAAGATCTAAACCCTCTGTTGCAGGACAGGGACCAATTTAAACTTCCTTTAAACTATAACCTAAAAAAAAAAAAAACAAAGCCCCAAAATATTAAATGTGAAACAGAATGTTACTTTATGCTAACTGGAGTTTTTACCACAAATTCATTTTATAACAGTGAAAGTATTATACTACTTAATCAAATTATTGTTACATTTGCATATCATAGTTAGTTTATTGGTCTTGCAGCATGAAAATATCAGCATGGAATTTGAAAAGTTTTTTTTTTTCCTTTAAAAAAACTTCAGTAACAAACTCTCTTAACAAAGCAGTCATTGCCCAGCTTCTGCTCACCTGGTTCTGGATCTCTGCCTCTGTTTGGTGTGGAAAAATTCAATATTACCACATTCTAAGCACAAAATATGATATTGAGGTTACAAGATAAGGGCCAGAAATAATTCATCTTCATTCCTGCTTCACCACTGGAATCTGTTTAATTGGCTACACTTAAATTACACATGCAAGCTGTTGTGCCATAGATGGTTAAGAACTTCTTCATAACCTAGTGGTGTCACAATCAGACCTCTAACACAACCTGCAAGAAACATCTCAGACAGCACTTGGAGGTATAAGGGGCCACTCATGAAGTCAGGGAGACTACAGATACAAATACATTAAGCAACCTTGGCCTTAAAAGGGAACTCATTTCAAAAGGAGTGACAGACTTAGACTGTTGAAATTCTGAGATTTTTTTTTCTAGGACCAGATACTGGAACCCTACATTAAGTTGCAAGATAACCAAGCACCAGATTGCTGTCAGATGGATGAATTCAATTCTGCCAAGGATATGGATGGAGTAAGAGGGTCTGTAGTTCCCAGGATCCTCCTCCTTCCCTTTCTTAAAGATGAGCACTATATTTGCCCTTTTCCATTGTCCAAGACCTCCTTCTACTGCCATGAGTTTTCAAAGATAATAGCCAGCGGCTCTGCAATCACATCAGTTTCCTCAGCACCCTTAGAAGCATCACATCTGGTCCCAGGGACTTGTACACATCCAGCTTTTCTAAATCATCCCTAACCTGTTCTTTCACTACTGAGGGCTACTCACCTCCTCCCCAAACTGTATTGCACGGTTTCATTAAAATACAACTAGCTCTCCTGGACTCCTTTCCCTCTAAGACTGGCCTCCCAGGGGATCCTGCCCTTCAGTTGCCTGAGGCAGTCGGTCTGCTTTTCTGAAGTCCAGAGTTCAAACTCTGCTCTTCTCCTTTTTTTCTTTTGTCAAGATCCTTTATACAATCATCTCACGGTCACTGCTGCCCAACTAGCTGTCCACTCTTACACATCCCCCACCAATTCTCTGTTTGTAAGCAGCAGATCAAGAATAGGACAACCCTAGTTGGTCTCCAACACTTGCACCAGGAACTTGTCTCCAATGCTCTCCATAAAGTTCCTTGATTGCTTGTGCACTGAGGTATTGCTCTTTCAGCAGATGTCAGAGTGACTGAAGTCTACCATGGGAACCAAGGCTGGTAATCTAGAAACTTCTGCTTGTTGTCTGAAGAAAGCCTCATCCTCCTGGTTTGGTGGTCTACAGCAGATACCTACCACATCATCACCCTTGTTCCTCTCCCCTCTAACCTTAACCCAGAGATGTTCAACAAGCCTATCTCCAGTTTCTGGAGCTCTGAGTGATCATACAGCTCTTTTACAGACAGTGCAATTCCTCCTCCTCTTCTCCTCTGCCTGTCCTTCTTGAATAGTTTGTACCCATTCATGACAGTACTCCAGGCATGTGAGCTCTCATCAAGTCTCTGTTATTTCAGTCATGTCAGTGTTTTGGCTGTGCAAGGACACCCAATTTTTCCTGCTTCTTTCCCAGGCTCCATAAGGTAACTCCATGAGGTAACAGACACCTGAGGTAACTAGCCGATTGTCTTACTTTCTCAGCAAGAATGAAGAGGCCTCCCCTGTTGCCCCTTCGTCCATGTTATTCCTCCAGGTTTCCTGCTTCCTCACTTACCTCAGGGCTTTGGGCTCTATCCCCCAGTGAACCTAGTTTAAAGCCTTTGTCACTAGGTTAGCAAACCTGTCTGTGAAGATGCTCTTCCCTTTCCATCACATGGATTCTCTCTCTTCCTACCAATCCTTCTTCTTGGAACAACATCCTATGTTTAAAGAAGCTGAATCCCCAGTGGTGACACCGCCTGTGAAGCCATGCATTCATTTCTAGGATGCATCTGCCCCTGTCCAAGCCCTTCCCCTTGACTGGAAGGATTGAGGAAAACACCCCCTATGCTCCTGTCTCCTTCACTCTTGCACCCAGAGCTCTGTAGGCTTGCTCAATCTTTTCAGGGTTACTGCTGGCAATATCACTGGTGCTCACATGAATAAGCAGCAGGGGGTACTAGTCAGAGGATTAGACAAGTCTCAGTAATCCTTCTATAGCTCAGGTCCAGGCAAACAGGAGACCTCCCAGGACAACAGCTCAGACTGGCACATGGGTCCCTCTGTCCCCCACAGAAGTTTTCAACAACCACCACCCATTGCCTCCTCGTCACAGTGTGGGGGGGGGGAAAAAGAGAGAGAGAGAGAGAGAGAGAGAGAGAGAGAGAGAGAGAGAGAGAGAGAGAGAGAGAGAGAGAGAGGTGTTTGGAAGTGGTAGTGGCTCTCCACTCTCCAGCTTTCTTTCTGGGTCTTCTAATCTGCTGCCTCTTGCTTCCTGCCTCTTTCCAAGCAGGCCTTCCCTAGCAAACTCTTCTGTAGCTGACCTGTTTGCTGTTCCTTGATCCTGAAGGGTTTCCATTTCCCTGAAAACTTCTTTCTACTCAGCAAGCTTACAATGAAGGATTATGAGACAGAATTTCAAAGCAAACTGCCTAGCAAACTCCCCCTTGCTCTGGACTCTGGTTAAACAAGAGGCTTACATCTTGATCTAGCTGCTGAGTTTTAGCTGCTTAAAATAAATTTATCTCCAATTTCACAGTCCAAGCGTGGGACCTGGCAACATTTTTGCAGTCCGAACCCAGCATGACACTCCCATGCCACTGACTGGCTGAAGGGCACTGGAAGCCCCACCCCTCCCTACAGAATCCCACATGTATTAAACACATTAATTAATGGCTTTCACAGGCTTAATCCCAATTTAAGCCAGTGGGAGCCACTGACACATTATTAAGCAGTCTGAACTGCTCTTAATGGCTTTCATGGGCTTAACCACAGCTTTGTCAATGGTTTCCATGGGCTGAATAAGCAAATTAAGCCATGGAAGCCATTAATTTAGACACATTCATAAGCAGTCTAGGCACCCAATTAAGCTCTAAAAAATGAAATATTTTATGACAATGAAGTGATACTATACACACGAATTGTAAATAATACTTTATAAGGTATTATTGTAAATAATACCCTCTATACACCTTATTAAACAAAATTATAAGGAGGAATTTACTGAAATTCAATGCTAACCTTAAGACGAGCAGTTCTCATGCTATGTATTAAATGCGAGCACACTGCACCCAGCCACAGTAGCTGAAGATATTCTCTGTCTGTGGGGTGAATGTTTCTCCATACATTGAGATGGCATGCTCAGTGTCCACTGAATTCATTTGAATGATGAGGCAGGGTCTCTTGCCAGGGTCTCTTGCCAGGGTGTAAAGATGTGGAAACCAGTCACAGAATCCCAGAACATGGGCACAAACACAGGCATCTGACACTCGTTGACAAACTTCATATATGCAGCACATTTATTGTCATGCTTTGCCCCCACCCCTAGCTTGCTTTCACCACCTTGCAACTTTTGCAGGGGGTAGCTGAGGGTCACAACTCAGCAAGGACACATGGTTAGGGTCCAAAATGTAAACAGCACTAAGGAAGGGACAGCCGGCCTTCTGAACCACAGTAACAGTGACAGGTCATACCTGTAGGAGTGGTGCAGCTTCACAGCTATTTCCTGAAACAGGTCCCTTCTGTGCTGGTTTTCATGAGCACAGCTCAGCCATTCTTGTGATGCCCTGTCTTTGACCCAGTTTATCAAATCCATCAGTTTGTTGTGCACATGATGGATTACAGCCTGATGGCTCAAACCACATCAGGAGCTCCATGAGCCAGGTAGCACTGTCAGCCACAAACATCACTTCACCTGGAATGTCACCTCACCTTAAGAAATCACGAAGCTTGAGCATGCTGTGCACGCTGGGTGCAATTTCCAGCTCCTTCTCTCAAGCTGCTGGTAGTGCTGCATATACTTGGTGTGGTATACAGCACTGAACCAGGAATTCCAGCATGTGAGCACAGATTCTTGTGGCAACAGCATGGTGGCATAAAAGTCCCCACTTTGACTAGCAATAGACTCCCTGGACCTTATGACCTGGACACTGCTTGAAGGCTTTCTAGAAAGAAAACACCATGCCTTGGGGAACAGCATGCATCAGATGTCACTTACTAAGGACAGAAGGTGTGCATTTCAGGTGACGTGAACAGCATTAGTCAGCATTCCTTGGAGCATTTTGGAGAAAGCTTTCCACATGCACATGGCACTGTCAGACAGGAATGCTGACATCCTGTTAGGGTCTACCCCAGGGATGGGTGAAATGGTGGATACAGCAGCAGCAGCCCCTGCCCATGTCCTTACAGCTAACTTACAAAGGAGACCCCAGGAAGGGCCAGGCTGTGACAGCGTGGGGCTAGAGTTTCCATAGAGACCTGCCCAAACAGTGCTGGCAGAACGTGCAGCTGGCAAGGAGCTGCCCCAGGGCTGAAGTCAGGATTTTGTGGTGATGACAGCATAGTCTGCCTGGGCCAGGGCCGTTCAGGCAGTGGATCATGGTTCTGCCCTAGCTCCAGTTCACACTTTCACTGCCACAATCCCAGCCCCAGCCCTGGAGCAGCTTCCTGCCCAGCCATGTGTCATGGCTCCACCCCTTCTGGGATGTCCATGGAAACCAGCCTCAATGACTGAGCAGGGGCTACTGAGAAATGGGGTCCACCATGGGGCCGGATCTGGCCTGCAGGCCAGAACTTGCCTGCCCCGATCTACACCATAGCTGATAATTACCTTCACAATTGCTTCAGACACAGTAGAAAAAAAACCTGAGAGGTGTGAGGTGGATCAGCTCATTTCGAAACAGGCAGGTCCTGGTTGGCCCGGTCCCCATTTCAAATAAAGTATACAACACGCAGTTGTACTGAGGGTCAGTGGATTCATCAGCCACAATGGAAAAGGATGATACTTTCCCACGATAGCCTTCATGGACTGTAATTGTGAGACAATCACTACAGGGAGATGGTCCTGGTGGAGCTTGTTGGTACACAGAAAACTGCCAGATTTTACCATGTTTTGTTTCAAGTAGTCCCTTAACTTGGGGTGATCAAGTTTCTTCAGCAGGATGCTTGCTGCCATTAAAGCGCCTCACCTTGCCAAGCTGCTTTCTGTGGTTCTTTTAAAAAGGGAGGATAGAGTCACTTGCTTCTGGCTGTGACCTTCAGCCTCTGCCGCAGCCATCCTCTCCATGTGTACCTCAAACTCCAAGTGACAATCGATGCTGGTTTTCCTGGACAGATCCGGAGTCTCATTGCAGGAGGTACAGAAGTCTGCCTTGGTTTGTATGCAAGATCCCTGAAGGATACGTCTTGCATGGTGACCACTAAAACTAATTTTCGGGTCTTGGAAGACTTCTCCGTACTCACTTCTGCTCTCTGTCAAGCAGGAGTGAGCAGGTATGCTGCAGGAACACGCCTGTGGTCACTTTAAAAGCTGGCACCAAAACCCTTCTGGCTTCACTGGCTGGCCCCTGACTGGCTACAGGACTGAGACTACATCAGGGACTCAGCCTCCAATTTGCTCCCTCCCCCACTATGCTCCAGGATGCCAGGGCTTCCTGCCATTTTCTGTTTTTACACCTCCTTTCTCCTCCACTCCCCACCTCCCAATTTTGCCTCCTTTCAGGTGGTGTGCACTCTGTCACAGAAAACAACTAAATTCACAGGTTCTGCAAAAGTTGCAAGGTGGTGCATTTGGTAGGTCCCTAATTATGCTAAAACTTACAAGTACTCCCTTCATGGAACCTCAGGGCTGAATTTCTACTTTGGGAAAAAAAAGAGCTGTGAAGTGGTAATAACAAAGGAGTGACAAAGATGGCTTTGCTTTTCATAAGCTCTTTTCATAAAACCATGTAATACTTGATAATTCTGTATATCTACTGTGTCCAGAATCATTCTGAAGTCATTCTCCACCAAAATTTATTCAACCATGTCCTTTAATCTGCAAACAGGCTAATAATTTAAGGTTTTATGATACATACACGGGGACAATATTTTTTTTTTTTTATGGTAGACCAATTGTTCTTAACACTGATTTAAAAAAAACAAAACAGTGAAATGCAAAAACTATGCACCATAAATCTATG
This sequence comes from Caiman crocodilus, assembly GCA_030014935.1. NCBI lineage: Eukaryota > Metazoa > Chordata > Crocodylia > Alligatoridae > Caiman > Caiman crocodilus. The sequence goes on from JAGPOW010001296.1 coordinate 101,908,987, forward strand.
CTTTTTTTTTTTCCTTTTAATTGAAAACTTAATTTTTATAACTAAGCTTCAGGTCTTATTAAAAGGTTGATCAATGCATCAAAGCCAATAATTTTATGTAAGGGACTAACATAATGAAATCTCTTTCAAACAAGTTGATACTTGTCATCTGTTCCATCTACATGGTCTGACACCTTGCTTTATTCTGGGTGTGCACTGAAGTTGTAAATAATATCTGTATATACAACACTGGAACACTGCAAGCAGTAGGATGATCTCAAATTACTATATTTTCTTGAATCAAAATGAGGTTTCTTTCCTCATTCAACATGGGGAAAAATGTCCCTCATTTTGGTCCCGAGTACAAGGCATGGGGCAGACAGATGCTGAAGCTCTGGTTCCAGCTCCAGACTCAACCCACCATCTGCTGCCACTTATGCTCAGTCATGGGGGATGATGTGGGCAGACAACCAAACCAAGCATCACCTGCAGGAGCAGCCCGCCTAAACCGATGACAAGAGAAACAGGTAATCAGGTAAGTGACATGGGCCTGGGTACCACTGGGATTAGGGGGGCAGTCCATTCATCCTCAGGAGGCCTCAAATGCCTCTATACTAATGCCCGCAGCATGGGGAACAAGCAGGAGGAACTAGCTGTCCTGCAAGCCAGCACCAATCCAGACATAGTGGGGCTCACCAAAACATGGTGGGACCCAATGCATGACTGGACAGCGAATATCAAGGGCTACAGGCTCTACAGGAAAGATAGGACAGGTAGGAAGGATTGGGGTGTGGCGCTCTGTCAAGGAGCAACACATCCACAATGTGCATCACTAGGGCAGAGAAGAAGCAAATGGAAGTGCTATGGGTTAGAGTACAAGGGGGTCAGGGAGAAAGGGACTTAACGGTGGGTATACAGACAAGTAGTATACACACAACAAGATGTGGTTAGGTCTTGCTGATTGCTTCCTCGCATTGGCAGCTCATGCTCATCCTGGAGTCAACAATGACTCCAAGATCCCTTTTTGCCACTGTGTTGACAAGAAGGGTATCCCCCAGCCTATAGATGTGTTGCTGGTTTCTTCTCCCTAGATACAGTACCTTGCACTTGTCTGCGTTGCATTCCATCCTATTCTCATCCACCCACCATTGTAACCCATCTAGATCTAACTGGATTCTGTCCCTCCCCTCCAGCATCCCCACCTCACCCTACAAATTGGTGTCGTGAGCAAATTTGGACAGTGTGCATTCCACACCCACATCACTGATAAAGATGTTGAACAGTACAAGCCCCAGGACAGACGGACAGACGCGGAGGGGGCAGGGGCATAGTATGTGTGTGCATGCATGCATCAAGTGCTCACCACATACCCTACCATACACATGCACCCGCACTCCCCCTCGCACTGCCATTCATGCAGACCCCCCACACCCACACTCCAGCCACCCTTCCTCCACACATCCCCCCACAAAACTCATACCCACCTACAGCCCACATATCCACACACACACACCCACATGCTCCATCACCCCACATACCCACACATCCACAGCCCCCCACAAACCTATACTCACCCCCCACAGTATACAAGAGTAAGACTTCATTTTAAGCTGTTGTGCAATCAATTCTACATACACTACACAAACATGTGAAGCAGGGCAAAACTATTTTTTGAAATCAAATTAATGAATGTTTTAAATGTTCATTTATTAAAATGTAATTGGTGTTTTCCTTGTTCAGAGATAGCAAAATCCCCTGCTGAAAGGAGTACTTCCTGGGGTAAGGACAGGGACTTCTGATGGCAATGGTCAGGGGCTAGGGGGTAGAATTTCTGGTCCTAAGGTGGCAACCAGGGGGTGGGGCACCTGTCAAGGGGCAGGGCTACCAATGCAACCTGCAACAGCTTGCCAAAACTCAGTAAGAGGCCCTCTGCCTGAAAAAAACTGCCCACCCCTGCACTAAAGAGACAGTATTTGAAGATTGTTATCATTCCACTTTTTAAGCACCCTTTTTCAGAAGCTGAACATGCCTAGATCTTTTAACCTTTCTTCGTATGACTTCCTTCCAAGCCCTTATCTTTGTTGCCCAGCTCTGGACCCTCTCTAACTTCATGTCTTTTTTAAAATGTGGAGCTCAGAACCATATGCAATACTCTAGATGAGGCTTAACCAGTGCGAAGCAGAGAGGGCCTGTCGCCTCCCACATCCTGCCCCAAACAGAACATTATTTGCTGAACAGTTATACCATTCATCCATTACTACTTCTCTGAACTCATACTAGAAAATATTAAAAGTGATTATTCTTCTCATCAAGCATATTGATTCTTAGATACTGTCAGTTAAAACCCATTTCCTTCAATTCTTTTTTGAAATGTCAGAGTTTCACAATGGGCATTTTCTATATTTTAACAACCAAAGATCAATGCATGTCTTGTGAAAAATGCCTGCAAATTAAAGTACATACATACTACTAGTATAAATTTTTCTCCATTCGGATCAGTTTCCACATCACCTTTTTTAATCTGTACAACTGAAGATGCTCTAGTTATCCAAATTTCTCTTCTTGATGGCTGTACTCTACTATGCCACTCTACTGCAATAATCAGCTATTCAGTGAAAAAAAAAAAAGCACTGTGATTATAACAGCTACCATGAAAGAAATGTGTTCATATCTTTTATCTAAACGAAATGCTTTGTTTCCATATCAACTCCTGCAGTTACTTGGATACCCTTATGAAGCAGGCATAAAATATTTGCTTTCCTTTCAAATTGACAATTGCAAACAGTATCTTCTGCACGCTGCTGAAACTCAGTAAGTGCACTGTTGCCTATATCTGAATAGTTGATTATCAAACTAATGGCTCCATTCTTCACAATCACTTTTATATTGCCCTTAAAATTACAACTTCCCCTTTCAATGAAGGCTAACCAGGTCCACAGGTTCACTAGCTTTCTGAAATATGTCAAAGGATTGAATGTAATTTGGTATTGCTCTTTTGGTGGGACCAGCATTCCAGACCACCTTTTTGAAAGACATCTCTCCAAACAAATTTATTTATTATATTAAATGGGCCAATTACCCTCCTGTAAATGTTAGGCTCAAGTAGGTGAAAGAAGTTGTAGTAGCTTGAGAATGCAAGCTGAATAACAAGAAAACATTTTATACCAGTAGCCAGAAAAATGCCAGCCCTCTTTCCCATATGCCAGTCCCAAGAAACTTTATTCTGTCCTCTTCCAACAAACAACAGAACTAATGAAGCAGAAAATATTCATTTTTGCATGACAAAGTAAAAAAAGAGTAAAGGAATGGTAAGGAAGGCAGCGGGAATAAGATTTCTATTTGGATATTGTATTAGATTAATTTTGTTGAAGAGAGAGATGCAGTAAATGAAACTGAGATCAGTTTACAATTTTTAAAAAAATCTTAGTAAGTCTGTTAAGAAGTAGGATTGTGACATTTTTGGTTATAACAGATTGCACCATTTTATTTACAGATTGAAATGTTATTGGCTAGAATGATGTAAATACTGCCTGGGAAATGATACGAGGCCTGATTTCACTGCTGTGTGGCCCATTTATCATTATAACTTCACTGTGAAAAGAAAGGTTACTTAAAAGTCCCTAAAGATTTGAGTAATTGTCAGTAAAATATGCTTTTCTATGCAACAATTATCTCCAGCTACAAAGTTAAATTAGCTATGCAAAAATTTTAAAATTTCAAATAAGCTGAAAGCCTTAACTGTATACACCAGATTTAGAAGGGCTAGAAGAAGCAAAATTGCTATACCCAGAAGATTTGAATATTAAAAATGTTTTGCCCAATAAGATGCTGCTATTAGCAGTCCTGTTCTGACCTATTTTAATTTCAAGACAACCCTGAGACCAATTGGTATCAAAGGAATCACCGATAAAAAAAACCTTTGGTCTTACCTAAGTAGCAAAGAATTCTAAATTTCCTCCTCCTTCTATAGAAGAAAATTAGATACGGAATCATAGAAAATGTGGTTTGGAAGGGGCCTTCAGAAGTCATCTATTCCAACCCCTGCTCAAAGCAGGACCATCTCTAATAGGTGTGTGCGAATCAGGCCCTATTCAATTTGGATTTGGCCCAAATCAGGGACAGTGTTTTGATTTGTTGATTCAGATCATGGTCCCAGATTTGATTTGGCTGAATCCGAGTCTGAAGATTCAATGCTGATTCAGAGAACCAGCAATTTGGACATAGACACGGCTTTAAGGGGGGAAGAGGGGGGTTGGTTTCTTTTTTTTTATTTATTTATTTATTTACTTTTACATTCCTTGAGGTACCAAGAGTGGCTCATGATTACTGTGGTGCTGGGGTGCATGGAGCATCCTAAAGGAGTGCAGGGTGGCCCTCTATGTGCTCAGCAGCAAACAATGTACTTCTGGTCCACTTCCAGGTCTGCCAGCGAGCATGCGCCCTCCCCAGACACAGGGGGCCCGCGTGTCTCCCCCAGACCCAAAAGGCACCAGCCACTGAGCTAGGGGAGCACGGAGGGGCCACCCAGCACGCTCACCAGCAGACCCAGAAGTGGAGTGGAACTACTTCTGAGCCACTTCTGGGTTTGCTACTAAGCATGCTGGAGAGCCCTCCATGCACCCCAGCATCGCAGCATTCACAAGCCCCTGCTACCTCGAGGTACGTAGAAAAAACATTTAAAGCTGTGTCTATGTCAGAATCTCCAAATCTTTCCAAATCAATTTGGACAGATCCGATTCGATTTGGAGAAATTAAAGGGTCCTCTGATCCAATTCACATTCAGAGATCCGGCCACTGAATCAGGTCGGATCTCCGCTGAATTGAGTCAGGTACTGAAGCTTTGCACAGCCCTACTAACTATAATCATCTCAGCCAAAGCTTTGTCTAACCAGTTTTGAAAACCTCCAAGGTTAGAGCTTCCACTACCTCTCTGAGTAACCTGTCTCTGTTTTACTACCCTCCTAGCAAAAAAGTTCTTCCTAATATCTGCTCAGTATCCTCTTATTAGATCTAGTTATATGTATTTGAGAAAAAAAAACCCTCTATTTGAAAAAGCAAGCTTAGTTTTAGACTTGCTTCCACACACCATTTATAGTGTTGGTATTAGTTGGTAACAGTTGGTATTAGTTAATAAAGTATATATAGTTGGTATTCATTACAATTCATTGCTTTATTTTAATATGATATTTCATTTTAGAGCTTAATTAAGTAAGTGCTTCAACTGCTTAATAATAATGCATCGATTTATGATTGCCACAGGCTTAATTCCCTGATTAAATCCATGGACGCCATTAATTGATGCGTTATTATTATACAGTCTAAGCCATGGTTAATGGCTTCCACTGTATAATAACAATGCTTAGACTGCTTAACAACGCATCAGTTAATGGCTTCCACAGGCTTAATCAGGGAATTAAGACTGTGGAAGCCATTAACTGACATATTAATAATAAGCAACCCCTGATTTGGGGCCATCTGGCAATCTGCAGGGAGGGGCAGGACTACCAGGGCCCCTTTGGCCAATTAGAGGGATTGGGGGGCGGGGGGGAGGAGAGGACTGCTGCACTCACTGCAAAAATGGTGGGGTACCCCACACAAACTGAAATAGGTGGGCACCTACCTCAAATTTGGTAGGTTCCTACCTATAATAGAAGCTCAGTGTCATCCCTCCCTTCTGCTCTCTCTTCTGATCTTTGGCCAGAGACTTTCAACACAGCTACCTTCCTCTTCAAATTGCACCTCAGAAGATATATGCATCTCTTACATACAGGAAAATGTGTATACATTTTATATTTTCATCTCTTAGAACTTCTGATTATGGTATCCAAATACTACATCTTACCTCACAAAATCACAACGGCATATAGGATGAGAAAAATTATGTAACAATATTAAATACTCCTCTGAAGAACTTGTGATTTGAATTTTTACTCCACTGATTGAACAATGGAAATATATAGCCACTGCTTTTTTGTCATTGTAGAAAGAGTATTTTGTCAGAGATAGAGCAGCTCATCATTTCAATACAGGTATTTCCATTATTGCTATTTAAGTTCAGTGGCAGTAACTTTTTCTCCCCTAAAAAATGATTGAGTAACTTTTAGAGTACAGGAGCATCCAGCCATGTATTTTTAAACACAAGAGCAGACAGCATATGGACACCATGTTACTACAAAAATCTGCTTTTAACCCCTAACGCTTTATTTTAAAAGATGGTTTGAAAATTACACCATGTCTGAAGTGTTCCAGAGATTATGCAATTTACAGCTATAAAACCTGAAAGTGCTAGTGAGAGCTCAAAGAGCAGTTTGGCAAGAGAAATTGCAGTAAAGTATCTTGAAAGTTTGACCCATAATCTCTTCTGTCAGCATGATTTTACCTTAAAAAAGGTGGTTTCCATAAACTCCTAGCGCAAAGGGTGCATGTTCTAAGAGAGTACCTTTGAGCCATGTAACTCCCCAGAACATCACTGACAGTTGGACAAATGCCTTCATTTCTACCTAAGTGCTCTGAGAAAGCATTGCAGGTTTGGGAATGCAAAAGGTCCAGTTAATTTAGAAGGCATGGAACACATGTTAAAAAGTTTAGAAACTTAATTCTCCTGTTCATTTTAGCATGCAGACTACTTTGCCTTACCAATGTGCCTTAGATCTATATTTGTCTGAATGCAAGATGCCTTCAAATTTAAGATGAGTCCCCAATAATTAGATTCTATATATAGAAAATATAGAACTAAGTTATAATTTTCCATATAAAGAATGCAACTCTTGGAGGTTCTCCTTAAATTGGTCCCTCTCCCCTATTGCTGCAATGGAGCAAGCAATGGCATGGAAGAAGGTGATGGGGGAATCAAGTGGCCTGCTCCCCTATCCCTTTCAGCCTACTCCCTTGGCACCTCCCTGCCCTGCTGCTGCCTCTGTTCCAACCCCACTGCCTACTCCCTCCCACCCCGCAGTTACCCTCTGTGGCTCACTGCCACTTACCCTCTGTGGCTCCAGCTCCACTCTGGCCAGGGGCATAGGGCACATGGTTTCTCCAGCCGCCAGCCACATAGAACCTGTTGCAGCAACAGCTTCAGCCCCAGCCCCAGCTCTGAAGCAGGGCTAGAGCTGATGCTGCTGCAACCACTGGTGCATGGTTTGGTGGGGGCTGGAGAAACCACATGCTCCGTGCCCTGGCAGGAGACAGAAGCACCAGCAGGGATGGGGCACAGTGTGGGGCAGGGCCAGAGTCAAAGCAGCTGTGTGTCCCCACTCCCACCCTGGCTTGTATCCAAGATAAAGGTGCTCCCCTCCACATATACACCCTCAATGTTAAATGTGGAAAAAAACCCACCTCTTGGATTGGAGTAAATACAATAATTCCTTTGGGAAACAGGAAAGAACTGTTACATTTTGTTTAAGCTGAGTTTGCAAACTTGTCCATCACTACAGAAGGCAGGGCAGGATGATACCTTAGAGCAGAAGCAGGCAAAGTAAAGCCCACAGGCCAGATCAGAAGCACAGTGGAATCTGCTGGGAAATGGAATCTGGCCCACAGCTGGATTCACCATTTTGCCTACCCCTGCCTTAGAGAATAACTATTGCCTTCTACCCAACTTCAGACGAGGGGTGAGCAATTATTTTGGCTGGGGGACCATTTAACAAGTTTTGGTGAGCTGTTGAGGGCTGCACAAAACCTTTTAGAAGATACAAATTTTAACAAAAGGTAGTTAAAAAAATATATATACTAAAAATCTGCTGAAGCTTCCTTAGCCTGATGAAGGGTTTTTGAACCCAAAAGCTTGCTTAATAACTATTCTCCAACCATTTGGGTTGGTCTAATAGAAGATATCAAATTCACCCAAGGAACCTTGTAAACATCTGTAACACATTTTAATTTTATTTCAAAAAATATTTTTGTCCCAATGTTTTTTGAGGGGGTGTGTGTACATATATATCTTACTCTTATAGAAAGTAGACCCTCACCATTTGCGGGGGATACATTCTCAAGATCCTTAGGAATGGCAAAATCTGCAAATAGTGCACTGTGTTCATAAACACCATCTGCATTCATGAATGCAGTGCTCCTGGTGGCTGGGGGGGGACACAGCTGCACTGGCAATGGTGGAAGCACTGCAGCACCAACCAGGGAGCTCCCAAGGAGCTCCTATAACTGTACTTAAGATCCAGGTTTGGCATTCACGAATATTTGAAACTGCAAATGCCGAACCTGTGAATAGCAAAGGTTTCCTGTAAAAAGAGAGAGAGAGAGAGAGAGAGAGAGAGAGAGAGAGAGAGAGAGAGAGAGAGAGAGTGTGTTTGAGTGTACGTGGCAGGAGAAAATGTGTTGGGTGTGCATATGGCAGTGTGTGGGGAGCTGCCTGAGCACTAGGTCGAAGGAGCCAGTCAGGAGTGGGAAGGGGTGCAGCAGAGCTTGCCCAGGTGGTACAATGCAGACACATTCCACATCCTTGCCCAACTGGCTTGTGGCTATGCCCATGGCACAACACATGGGGCCAAGCCCCGCCTGCTCTTACCTAGGACACCCTGAGCCACACTTCCACCTGCCCTGGCCCCATCTAGTGCACACAGCTTCCTGGCAGGGCTGCTCTTGGGGTGGCTACACACACCAAGATGCTGTTTGGCTCCTCACATCTCCAGAGGTTCCTCCTCTTTTTTCCCCCTGCTGCACCACTCTAGGTGGGGGCGGGGGGTGCAGGGAGGATGCTGCAGCCAGGCGGCTCCTACCCCAGAGTGCAGGGCTCCCGCTTCTGGCTGCCTTCTACCCACTCTGTCTGCCCAACATGAGCAGCCACCGGTGAGTGGCCAAATGGGTGGAAGGAAGTTGGGAGCCCCATGCACTGGAGCAAGTGCTGCCCAGCTGCAGCTTCTGCCTCACCTTCTGTGGAGCAGCAGAGGCAGGAGGGGGAGAAGCTGCCAGAGGTGGGAAGAGCTGAGCAGCCCAGGAAGCTGTACATGCCAGCTGGGGCCGGGGCCAGGGCCATTTGGCCACACAAGCAGGAGCATGGCATGGGCTGCCCCACATGGAGTTCAGTCCCATGCAGAGCTCTGCAGGGGCAGCCATGGGCTGGATCCAGTCAGCTGGTAGGCCGTATTTTAACCACCCCTGTTTTAAATGAAATGCAGCTATCTAGCTCTCTCTTGTCTAACGTTGGAAAAGGTAACAGTAATATCAGAGAAGCATTCAGAAAAGACGCCATCTTTAAATGCTAATTCTCTATGAGAATCTCAACTGTTTAACATATGTGCATGGCAAATATTAACTAAAGAATATCTTACTATCTAAAGAATATCACTGTCACATTGACAGAGAAGCCAGAGAGCATGTGAATGGTGACTTCATATTTCTCATAAACAAAATGGTATACATTGATGACTTTGTTTCCAAAGACTTCTGTGCTTGCATGAGAGAGATGGGAGCAGTTAGTAAATGGGGGCAGGACAGAACATACAGGAAGATGACAAGAAAGAGTTCAAGGAGAGGACTAAAACCAAATGTTTTCACCCCAGCAAGGCAAAGAAAGGCCCTCCATTGCCCTGAATTGAACTACAGGCCTGGGGGACAGTGGCCTGGAACACTTGGAGACTGGAACCCCCTATGTCTAATCAAGCTGGGCAATTTGTAGGGCATTTGAAAAGGTAGAGACATAAGGGAAAGATGGCACGAAAGAAAAAGGAAGGGAGAAGATTGACTGTGGATGGTAGAAATTGAAGGGAAAGAGGCTAAATTACAAGAGGGAAGACAGAAAATTAAAAACAGATAACATTCATAATGCAAAATATAATGCATTGTTAACAAAGTTTATTGCAACTTTTTTTTAACAATATCTTCTTCTATCATAAACACATATATCCCTTATCTCTTTCAGCTCTAAACTGTATCATCAGGTGTCAAAAAACTAATATATTTTTTCCTTGATTGATTTTTCATAAGGATGATTAATTCAAAATGCTGATGGAAAAGTGATAACACCCAAGACTGTTCCAAATAACTTCTGAATCTTAAAATCCGTCTTTAGATTTGATAATCACCCAGCTGGCTGCCCTTTAGACAGCAATGCTTTGGTGGCAAGATAAATGAAAGTTTGGACTGTAATCTAATCCCTTTAGATTTTAGCGCACAAAGTGTAAATGCTTGTAAATTATCCATTTTTTATGCATTCCAATTATGTGTCAAGGTTCACATAGATTTAATAGCAGCTTTGAGGGCAGCATGGTGTTTTGAAAGGGAGGGACAGAGTACGTGTCATAGTTTTAACCTTTTCACAGCTGTTCCTGAATTGGCAGTAGCTTTGGCTAAGTAGTCAAGATTCAGTCACATGGCCAGCCATGGCTCTGGGAAAATACATCCCTTCTTGATTTTGCCTTTGCGAAACAAGATCCTTTTCTTACTTGGGAAGTGTGATAGGTGGTAAAAAAGAATATTTTTCAATGCCTCATTCTGCAGAGCACTTCACTTCCAGACACGACTGAAGATAAGAGGACACTTCATTTAAAATTCTCAACTGGAGCTGTGGAATGACAAAGCATCCAGATTTTGTTCTGCCCTGGAAAGTTTTGGATATAATTCTGCAATTTCCTCTGCTTATTTAAAGGATGTCGTACAGTGTTAATTTGTTAAGCTACTGAGTCATAATGAATATGCCAAGAGCTTCTGCGGACATATGCTGATACATAGCGTTGCTTTTAACATATTGTCACTTTCAACATACCATTGAACACAAGAAACAGTCTCTTTGAAAATCAGTTAAACTAATATTTTTATCATGTGCCACTATACAGAGTATAATAATCCTCTGTGAACTTAACTTATTCTTCCTTTGGCTATAGAAATAGCCTGACTCTGAAGCTAATTCACTGAGTACACCTGGCAAAAATTATTCCTTTACTTAAAATCGCTGCTATTTTTAAGGAGTCACCAGAAGTGGATAGTTAACACAGAATCATGGGAATGCTGTATTTTTTTCCAGAAGCTTCTCTTTCACTCATTACACTTCAAATATTTTCTACAAGACAACCTTAGAGTGCAGTGGTGTCAAACTCATTTGCTCTGTGGACTGACCAACACCATCCTCTGTATAGTGTCCGTGGTGCCGATTCCAGCACGTGAGCCTCACAAAGCATGTGCCACCAGCCCCTCCCCAGGTTGCCCAATATCTGTGAGAGGCTGGACCTCACGCTGCAGGCCACACAGAACATCAATGTAGGATGCCACATGCAGCTTGTACCCTGGACCCCTTGTGCTGCCCGAAGCACAAGGTCCACCCCAAGTTCTGCAGGTAGAGCACACTTTGTGCCAGGCCCAGGGGCTCCGTGCACACCAAGCTCCAGGGCCAGCTGGGTTGGACCCACTGTATATACTGGCAACATAGGGCCAGTCAGCGGGGCACTGCACACAACACTACCCTGTGCTGGCCCTTTTTCTGTGGGCAGTGTGCATGGCTAACAGCCCTAGGCACAGCACATGCCAGCTTCGGGGCTCACTGCGTTGCACATGGTCCCACGGAGAAAGGATCCGCTGGTACCATGCAGGAAAGAGAAAAGAGCGTGGGACCGGAGTGCAGCTGACTGGCTTGGGGGAATGGTCTGCACAATGGCGGAGGTTGAAAGACCATGAGCTGTGAGAACAGCCGGGCTCTCTACAACCTGCGGTGAAGTTACTAACAAACCAATTTTCTTCTATCCTGCTTCTGGGGTGATTTACTACACCTTCTCTCACTGGGGAATTAACTTCTTATTCTTTCATCATTCCAAAGTGTGGCAGGTGAGCCGCAGGGAGAGAGATTTTGTTAGTCACCCCCAACCAGCCACAAGAATATTTAAGTCTTGTTCATTCTGCTTTAAAATAACTGTAGCATTAGGACTTCAGCTCCTTCCAAAGGAATTAAGAATGTTTAAATTCTTTTCAAAAGTAATTCTAACATAGCAACTCAGTGGACATTTTGAGGATTCACATATTGTAAGGGGCTGGAAGGGACCTCATAAGATCATCGGGTCCAACCCCTCTGCACTAGGCAGGAAAGACAACTGGGGTCAGGTCACCCCAGAGAGATGACTATCCCATCTCCTCTTGAAGATTTCCAGAGTAGGTGACTGCACCACCTGGACAGAGTTTATTTTAGTCTGGATACCCTGACTGAAGAAGTTTTTCCTAGAGTTGAGCCTGAAGTGGTTTTCCAGGAGTTTGTAAACATTACTTTTGGTTTTCACCCAAGGGTGCCCCGGCAAACAGTTGTTCACCGAGCCCTTGATGCATTTCCCTGTTGTAGTGGTAAGCTGCTACCAAGTCCCCTCTCAGTCATCTCTTTTTTTAGGTTGAAGAGGCCCAAGTCCCTCAGCTGTTCTTCATACAGGTTGCTTTGTAAGTCTCTGATTATATGGGTGGCTCTTCTCTGGACTCTCTCAAGCTTTTCCACATCCTTGTTGAAGTGTGGCACCCAGACCTCGACACAGTACTCCAGCTGTGCTCTCACCAATGCTGAGTAAAGTAGAAGAATCACTTCCTTGGTTTTACATGAGATGCATGTCAGAGTATCGTGTGCCCTGTTGGCTACAGTATCTCACTGACAGCTCATGCTCATACTCTGGTCTATTATTACCCCTAGATCCCATTCAGTTGTGGTGCTAGTCAAGTTAGCACCACCAAGCCTATTCGTATGTTGGGGATTGTTTGTCCCCAGATGGACTTTACACTTCTCAGTGTTGAACCTCATCTGGTTCTGAACCAGCAACTATCTAGCCTGTCAAGGTCACCTGCATCTGCAGCCTATCTCCAAAAGTGACCATGCTCCCCCATAGCTTCGTGTCATCTGCAAATCTGGCCAGTGAGCTCCTCACCCCCTCATCCAAATCATTGATAAAGATGTTGAAAAGCACAGGCCCCTGAGGGACACCGCTGGCCACCTCTCGTCAGGATAATACAGATCCACTTATAAGAACTCTCTGGGTCCTACCCCACAGCCAGTTTCCTACCTACCTACCTGTCAAGCAATTTAAGCCCACAATCCTCCAATTTTCTCTGTGAGAATATAATGGCATACCAAATTACAGGTCTTTTGGAAGTCTAGGTATATAATGCTGACCTTCTCTCTCTTATCCAAGTGGCGAGTTACCTCGTCACAGAAGAAGAGATTGGTAAGACAAGACCTGCCCATGACAAAGCCATACTGGCTGTCATTCAGAAACCTACTTTCTGCAAGCATATCACACAGGCTCCTTGATGAATTTTTCCTGGGATTGAAGTTAGGTCAATTGGCCTATAGTTGCCGGGGTCCTCTCTCCTCCCCTTCTTGAAGACGGGAACAACACTGGCCCTCTTCCAATCTTCAGGCATCTCCTTCAAGTGCCATGAGTTTTGGAAGTGTTTCGCCAAGGGTCCAATGATGACCTTGGCCTGCTCCTTCAGCACTTTTGGGCGAAGTGCATCTGGTCCTGCTAACTTACAAACATCTAACTTTTCTAACTGATCATGCACCAGCTAAATGGCAACCAGTAGGAAGGCAGTCAGTCCTGCCATGTCCCCTCTGAACCTTATCCGGCATGATTTTGCCCTTGGTCCAGTGAAATCCTGAAACAAAGTAATCATTCAGGAGTTCATTTTTTCCTGAGTGTCAGTAACCAGCTGTCCTGAGGTGTTAAGCAGTAGCACCATGCTTTCATTTGTTTTTCTTTTGTTCCCTACATACGTAAAGAAGGACTTATTATCCTTGATTCCCAATGCTAACTTAAATTCAGTCGCTGCCTTAGCTTTTCTAACCAATAACGGAAGCAGCCATTAGCCTCCTGCTAAAGAAAAGCTACTATATTATGCCAAGATAGGGCTCAACTTTTTTTTGTAATTGTCATTGGCCTATTAGTCAACATATTAATGCATTTTTAATGTTCTGAAAAGAACTGCACTCATGTCACCTCCAATGTTAAATCCCAGAGACTTAAAGTTAGACTCTAATTCAAATGCTCATTATTTTCTGTTATTTCACTTAATTTATAATAGTACTTTGACTAATGCATCCGATTTTTCATTTTTATTATCACTTTTTCTATGCTAGCCTGAAAAGTTATTTCCCACTTACTTGGGGAAAAAAACAGGCTTGCTATGATTTAAGTAGTTACTATAAACTGTAAATGAATTTTGCCCCAGAGTATTTGAAAATATTTTTATTACCTACCTGGTGGCCTTTGAAATACACAACTCATGATCTGAGGCTTCTTCTAATTTCAAACAGGCATCAGTTCTCTATCTGATGCCCTGAAAAGCCCATAGCAATTCTTGTGAGGGTATTCAGTCACACTTCTGACACAGCCAGATGACTCCTCATTGCTATGACTATTTATGAAAATGGCCACGTCACTCTTCTCTTACAACCATTTGAAATATAACAAGCTGCTATTTCAACATATTGCAATGTGCACAATGCAAAAGAATGGATTACAACATAATTAAACAATTCAGATGTTTGGCAAAAAAATAATCAACACAATAGCTGCTCCAGAAGAGATGTAGGAATAAGGGGAAGGCAAGTCAAGTACGTGTTATCACCACAAGAATAAGTGTTACCAGCTGCTTAAAACAGAAAAATCATTTTAGGAAATTATTGTTAAACCTGTGTTATGGTAATACCCAGTGGCCTACCAATAACATGGGGCTTCATTGTATACACTGTATGGACACAAGAGTAGAAGCCTCTGTTATGAGTAGTTTATAGTCTAAACCAGTGGTACTCATCCTTTCAGAGCAACAGGCCAAGTGCTTCTGATTCAGCTGCACTGTGGACTACTGCTCTTCTCCAGAAAAGGAGGGTGGGAAGGAGAGAAAGAGAGCATACCTTCCATAAGCAGTGCCTGCCATAGGGGATGGGAAAAGGAAAGAGCAGAGAGGACTGCAGAAGGGATCAGCTGCAGGGTAGGGAAAGATATGCACTCACCTGAGCTGCATAGTGCTGACCCCTTGTGGCCTCAGACAGATCCAGTCACACTGGGGGCCAGATGCAGTCCACAGGCGAAAGCCTGTAAACAATCTAAAGAATAAGAGCGATAGTACCAAACTTCTTGTTAGCTTTGACTTCTGGGGAGGAAGGGCACAGGTTAGCTAGGACCAGATAAGCTCCAGGAAAAGGGACAATGAATGGAAAGGAGGTGAAGGGGCAGGATGGGGGAGAAATGAATAAGAGGAAGACAGGCAAGGTGAGCAGGCATAGCAAGGGAGAGGAGGTTCTGAAGGAAGGAAAGAAGGAAGTTGGAGCCAACAGCCACAATCTGGTCAAACACCATAGGAAGTTGCATGAATACAAGCCTGTAAGCTTTGACCGTTTCTATAGATGTTCCTACTAGCTGATGTTCCTGGCTAGTTCTTCTTTACAGATGCCATCCTTCCCCAACCCCAAGATGTTACAGCAGGGAAAGGTGAGACACCTAAATTCCTCAATTACAGGGAGGGTAGGGCCTTGCCTGGACAGTTCTGAATCCAGGGTAGTGCTGCTGAAGGGGTGATGGCTCTTTTGAGCTAGTGCCAACAGTCCCTGTTCAGGCTGCTTCTGTAGCCAGACCTAAACTATTGACATTACACAGTTTAGAGCAATTCACGGTACTCCACTGAACAGAAAAGCAAACACAAGATTAGGAGGACTTTTACTAGGTTCCTTACATGGAAAAATACAATTATGCAGAAAAAGAGCAGTTATGACAGCACATTAGCGTTCCAAAATGTATAGTATGAATCCAACACAACACACACAACTGGAATGACTCATACAGCTAGAGCACACTAGAAGATGCTGCCTCTGGATTAGCTTAAGCTACCAGTGTGCTCTTTACTCAGTATATCCAATTGGTTTTGGCAGATGTTTCTTCACATATTAGATAGTGCCAAGTTCAGCATTTATAATCTCCAAGGTAATGCACTTTTGACAGATTCCATTTGGAATCTTTCTGCATCAACAGTATATCAAAGCCTGAAGCTCTCAGACACAGAGCAAGGTGCAGTAATAACAGACTACATTCTAAAGCAGAGGCTGGAAACCTATGGCTCACAGGCTGGATATGGATCACAAAAGGGTTAGTATCTGGCCCACAGAGCTGGGCCAGCAACAGAATTCAGCAACCAGGTGATTCAGCAGCATGGGAATCCACAGCACAGGGCACCATGGCTAGGGACAGAAGTTACACATAAACCAGTATAAGTGATCAGAAACTGGTTCAAAACTGTAACACAACACAAGTTCAGTGCACGTAAACCTGTTTCAAAATGGCCAAAACTGGTTTAATATAAACCTGGATGGATGAAATATCAGATTTAACTGATTTAGGATAAGCCAGTTTATGGAATTTGTCCCAGATCCCCTCCAGATTCAAGTTAACTCAGTCTCCCAGCATCCCAAGATGCTTTGCAGGGTGGGAGGGCTATCCTTAGCCCAAACTATTTGCTTCAGTTGAGGAAGCAGGCACGCTCAAGTGTTCCCTACCTTCTAGCCTGGACCACTACAGGCATGTGGCTGCAATCAAAAGTGAACGCCTGTTCAGTTGCTTATCGGTTCAATCTACATAGCTCAGACTAACCTGCAAAGAATAAACTGATTCAGCTTTGGGTTTTTTGATTGTTTGTACTTTACCTATGTGACCATATATGACAATGGAGGGATTTGGCAGGATTTCATGGCAGGGCAAATCAACAGTGTCCAGGTTGCAGCCCTACATTAGAGACCCACTGCTCAAAGCTTGCTGCCTCCTTGTTCTAGAGCAGTGGTGTTCAACACTTCAGGATGCACAAATGGCCCAGCCCAGCATGCAAAGCCATGTCATCTGGCCCACAGGACTGGAAAAAACTGGCAGCAAGGGAGGGGCAATTAACATTGCCCCGCTCTCCCACCACCAAATTTCTGGAGTCCTGGGGAGCCCCTCAGGCCAGATGACATGGCTCTGAAAGCACCACTGCTCTAGAGTACTAGAAGCAATACAAACTGCAATATCTAAAAACCTACAGTGCTGAAGAGAATCTAGGGCAGAGAACTTTAGTGGAAAAAGTAAATGTGCTTGATGATTTCACTGCTCCTGTAAACCTTTGCAACTTAAAAACAGCAGGCACCAAAATAAGACTATAGTCACTGTGGTATATGACCAATCTATACAAGGAATCTTTGCAAAAGTAGGAATTTTTTTTAGCAGCAGTAGAAAAAGAGAATCTTATCCAAACTCCAGAACAGATTTGCTCTCAGTTCAAGTCATATTGAGAACACATTTCAGTAATTTCTCTCACTTCCCTAGCCTGAACAAGAATAAATTGACTCTTTCATTGGCACTTGGAAGCTTTAGTTGCGGTATTTATAGTTCACAAAAGGCACAATTTCTTGCATCGTGCAAGTCATTAATTATTACTGCGTGTAATCAATTTTAGTTTGTAAAATATGGTTTTCACAAAATCAAACTGCTTAACTAAAAACCAGCTTATATAAGCACACAGTCTAGTGAAAGAAGCATTAAATGCTTGATTTACTGCAGATCAACTACTATTAGTAAAAATTATATTACACTTAAAACTCTACAGGGTCAAAAAGATGAAAGTAAGGCTTCAGATTAAAAAGAAACCAATTGGGTGTAACAGCATTACTTTAACTGTAGAAAAAACAATGCAAGACTGCATTTCAGATCCAGGGTATAGAAATAAGTCAGTATTATCTCCCCAAAATCTTAAACACAGAATCACAAAGAAGTAGGGCTAGAAGAAATCTTCAGAGGTCATCTAGTTCAACCCCATGCCAGAGACAGGATCATCCCTAACCAAGCCATCCTATACAAATGCACTGTCTAATCTATTCGTAAAAGTACACCATCAACCCTGACACAACCATAAGGTGCAACACAACCTACCACACAAAACATGCAGCTAATTATGGTATTGCTCATAGGATTTCCTATTCCTCCCATAGTATTTCAAAAAAAGATAAAAAAGGGACAGCACGCAGTTCCCACTTCTCCCTCTTCCTCCAATTATAGCTGGGAATGCTATAGATTGTCACATGACCCTAAAAAGCTAAAATTCCTCCTCTGTGAAGTGAATAAAAGCAATATGCTCTACATAGCTAAGGAAGTGTGGATACAGAGTTTGGTGAACATTAAATAATTCAAATAATATATAGCTGATGCACTTTTAATGAACACTATTAACTTTTTTTTATTTTTTTTTAACTTGTATAACCAGGTACATCAATACCCACAGCAATAAACCTGCAAATAAAGCTTAGAGGCTACCTCTAAGCAATAAACATTGCCAGAAGATAAGCTTCAAATTACATAGGTTATTTGGTACCACCAGAGAAGCATAAAACAAATAAAGCTGCTCCATATCTCCTTCATTTTATTCTCTAAGGCCAGAAACAGGCATTACACTTTTACTGGTATAAGTGATCGGAAACCAGTCTATACCCATAACAGAACAGAAGTTTAACACAGTCTGGTTTAAAAATTGTAGAACCTAGTCTAAGATTTGCCCTTTTCTGCCCCTGCCAGCCCCATCCTCCAACCAGAAGGTGAGTGTGTGCTCTATTTGCTACCAATCTAAACTATGGCACTTGCAGAAAACTGTGCAACTTGAATCAAATCCACGTCAGGCTTTTTGAATATCTGTATCTAACCTAATTGCCTCCTACATGTTTGTTCTTTCCCTAATAAGCACATGCAACTCAACTTCCTCTTTTCAGTTTGTCTAATTGTTGAATACATCATTAAACATAAAAACTACCAGATCTTTGTCTTTCATTTTTCGTATGTGACAGCTAGCATCTCACAAAGAATTGCCTGCACTCAGTTACCACCCTTCCTCTCTCATTGGGACTGAAATCACAAATGCCCTGAGCGATAGCAACCTTTGATGCTGCAAAGAGTTTAAAACAATCAGGGCCCCTTTTTGGAGCCTAGGGACCTAACTCAATGCTAAAATGAAGCATTTATATGTCAGATCAGAATTCACACACCTGAAGCCTCTGTCTGAACAGCCTAATTACAGCAATCAAAAAATCCTCTGGCAGAAATGCTCCAACTATCACACTTTACTTAAAGCCATATAAGTTAGAGTGGAAGCAAATACAAAAGATAAATCATGGTGGGGGTGTGGAACTGAAGTGTCTGCCCACATTGGCCAAGGTCAGCAGCTGGGGGGCACTTCTGCACTTGAGGAGGCTGTTGGAGCAGCCCCTCTCCCCAGCCTCACCCCAGCAGTCAGCAACAACAGCTGGGGGAGATGAAGGAGGGGAGGGAGTTCCCCCCACCATAAGGGCCCCCCCCAACAGCTTGCTGGCTAGAGTCTTAGAGTGAAGCAAGCAGGATCTACATGGTAGGGAGGCTCCCTTCCTTTCCCACCACCCCCACCCCAGCCTCTAGACAGCTGTAACCAGAAGCTGCAGCACAGGGCTGCCCAACCTGACGTTTTGTTACACTAGGAATGGAAACCAGGGGGTGAGGGTGAGAGGAAAAGGAAGCCCCCAGTCACACAGGCCTGGCCTGCCCTCCCACCCCAACTCCTGCCAGCAAGCTATAGGGGGAGAGGCTCTCACAGCAAGGGATGCTCCATTCTTCCACCTGGCTATGCAGGAAGGAGACAGAGCTTTTTCCATCTCCTCTCTGTGGCGGTCTGGGGACAGAGCTGGGCCAGTACTCACACACAGCAGATAAACAAAACACCCAGCAAGGGACTCCTGGGATGCTGAGGGAATGCAACCTACCTTAACTTAGGATGGGATGTGGTACAGACATTCATTAAAGCACTCTAATGTAAAGTGCTTTAGTCTGATACCACATCTATCCAGGGTTAACTTAGAGTGGGATCCATCATTTTTAAGCACTTTATGCACCATAAACATCTGCTGTTACAGCTCTTAAGTACTTTCTGTGTGATAAGCATAACTTTTGCACCTAGCCTAAGTGATTATGTCACTTATTCAAAGACAGAACAGGAAATGGAGGAAGGTAGTAGTGACAGTGCCATTTCCCTTTGACACAACAGCCTAGTTGTTAAAGTATTAAGCCAAGAATGTGGGAGATCCAGGCTGAGGGAGCTGTAACCCATATTTTCTACTTCCCAGGACAGTGAACTAATGACCAAGCAGAGGAACTCTCCAGCCCTGCGGGTGAAGCTGCTCCATTTTGCAGGAAAGTAATCAGGCCAAAAAGAGAGGGAAGAACAAGCAGAAGCGAATTTCTTCAGCCTACTGATTAGGACACTTGGGAACATGAGAAGACCTGTGTCACAATTCCTGTTTCAAGAACTCTTGTATAGACGTATCTATATTAGATAATTTTAAGTATGTCAATATTTAAAATTTTAATTACAAATTAATATCTCTATTTATCTATAGCTAAACAAATATATAGAGAGAAATGTATAGATGTTTATATCTACCTAAACCCCTGGTTTAGGTAATATGTCAACCTTGTACCCCATGGGTACTTGGGATGTCCTCAAGGGGTACTCAGCAGCAGATGCTGCCACTGCCAGCACTTCCACCGCCACTGGCACATTTGCTGATCAGCCGTGGGGGAGCCCCCAGTTGCTATCTGGCCTCTGGAGACCCTTCCCCCTCCCCCCCCCCCCAAATACACTCAACTAGCTGCTGTGGGACTCCTTTCTCAACCAGCTGCTGGGGATACACTGACCCAAGAAGGTTGAAAAACCTCTGACCTAGACAGATAGATAAAAACTATGCCTCTAAAAAAGATGCAATGACTGTTTTATGTGAAACAGACAAGTGTTGCTATCTAGGAGCATATAGCTGGGAGAAAGGATAGCAGTTGTCCTTCAGGGAAATGAATATTCTGGGACTAGGCAGGAGAGAGATTAAAAAAAAAGATCACATACTGAAAAGATTTTACTGTACAACTGTTGGAAATAATTTGATTCCAAAAATCAGCATATTTTCAGTGCCATGATTCAGCAATTTTAAAAGAATATAGACTATTAGATCATCAAATCTGACCTTCTGGTTACCAAATTCCATTCTATTTTCCCTTAACTCAATAACTTGAACCTGATGAAAAGTTAATATATATCAGTCTTCCAGAAGACTATCCAGTCTTGATTTCAAAGATATTCAGAAATGAAAAGATATATTTTCTCTTGGTAAATATTTTAATGCTTAATAACTGTTTAAAATTTCTGTAAGAATTCTAATTTGAATTTGTCTTGGTTCAACTTGCAGATATTGCTTCTTGTTATGCCTTTATCTGCGAGATTAAAGAGCCCTTTTCTACTCAGTATTTTCCCTTTGTGCATGTACTTAAACACTAATCAAGCTGCCCCTCCATCTTTTTGATTTGTAAAACAGATGGAGCTCTAAGTGTTGCACTGTCTAGTGTTTGCTTCAGACCCTAAACCATTTTTAAAACTATAGTACCAGAAGAGTCTATATTGCCCTTGTGTCAGCCTCACCAAGGTTATATGAAGACATACACTAGCTCCCTTCATGGACTCATTCCAAAGTGGATTAAAGTAAAAAGGGACTTTTTGTGGTTAATATAAAAAAAGCATCCCCAGGGAGATTCAATGTGGACTAGTTAGTGTGTTTTAAATAACTTCCTTGTTACAAATACTAAACACTGCATTTCTGCAGTTACCTGTGTCAAATAAGTATGTAATCTCATTTAAAAATATTTTTTTCCATAAAGCATTGTTGACTGGTTTTAATTTTACTTTAAACGTTTAAATCTCTACTCATTTGATTCCTACATAAAAATTTCCCATTACTTTGACCAAAACAAGCATCAAGCTAGGCTCCCTAAAGTTGTTTGGATCGCTATCACTTCCCCTTTTTGAGTACTGTCACATTAGCACTCTTCCAGTCTTCTGGAAATTATTCAGTATCTCAAGATCTATTAAAAAGTGGAATTATCAACTACAGCCCCCTCAGCTGGCTTTTTTAAAGACCCAAGATATCTGCCCATTCAAAAAAAAAGTCTATTCTCAGGTCCACTCTAATGAAAAGCCTTTTAGTACATCCTTCATTTTGCCAAATACAGAAGTATTTACTGAATATTTTCTGTACCATAAGCAAAAATTGTTATTTCCATCTAGTAAAGGGCCTCTACCTTCGTAAGAATTTCTTTTCTTCCTAATTATGATCTAAATACCTTTGTATATAATCTGCCAGTCCTACCACTTGTGACTGCATAATCATGCCCCGCTGGTCATCTAAAACTGGCTAATTGTTCCGGCAACATATTTCTCCCAATCCATTTCAGCTTCTTCAGCTTTAAAAAAATTCATTCATTACATACACCAAATGTTATGGATGTAATTTGGTCACTCTCACTAGGCAACCATCAACTTTCAAGCCTAGTGATAAATTCATGTTTACCAGTTATAATGAAATTTAAGAGTTACTACTTCCTGGACGCAATAACTTCTGCCTGTTAGGAAAATTCTAAACTTTCTAGAGATGCTAACAATGTTTTACTACTGACTAAGACTGGTAGACTTCTAATTGTAGAGGAACTCACCGTCAGCAGAGAAAGCACACCAGTCTGTAGGAGGACTTGCCCTTGTGAGAAAAACAATTGCTGTTCACCCAGGATCCATGAACCTGAGTGTGGGGTTAGTGTTCTGGCACTAGTCTGCAATTTATGGGATATATGGGAGGAGGGACTGTGGGAGTTACAGAAGTTTGCAACTCAGGGCCTTACTCCTGCCTATAAAATCACAGCTGAGCTGAAGTAGGGATCAAGGCCATTTCAAGTTTTAAAAGCCTGGGAGCCATTGACCAGTGGATTGAGAAAAAGCAGAAAACAGAAGAGCCTGTGCTGTGTTTTCTGTGCAGAGTGGAGATTTTATTCCTTTGATCATGAAGTAGATAGCAACTATGACAGAGGGGAAGACCGCAACTGTAGCTGAATATGGAAGCTGTGGAATGTAGATCATCCCTGAATGGGTTCCTAATACAAGCTACATATTCATCAGGTATGATTTGATGAAAATCCTGTATGACCAAGTCAAAGTGCTAGAAAGACAACTAAATATAGCATGAAGTTTAGTCTTCATTTTGATCATGACGAAGAAAGTGAGACAACTGAGAAGTCAACCCCCCCACTCCAAAACCCAACCCTAAAATAATTAAAAAGCCTGACCTACTGGACTCCCTTTCAGACTGGAAGATTAACTTATGAAGGCATCCTGTCCTGAGAAATAGGCAGAGAGAGACTAGCTAGTGGAAGAAAAACAGAACTGAAGAAAAAAAAACAGACATTAGAAACTGATAGGAAGAATATAGCAGAATCAGGTAAAGAAATGGCATAGAAGAAGAAAAGAATGACTAGTCCAAAATGGACAGAGTGGTGGAGCAGAAAATGGATTTCTAGTATAAGCAATACAAAGTGCCCACAAGTAAGGCCAGAAGTTATTTAAAAATCACAAAGAACATTAGCCAATTACTAAATCCCATATGCTGTCGATACGAAATTCACCAATTAAGCCAAATCAACCATTCTCCAAATTAAGGCTTTTTCCTTAAGGGTGCTTACATGGTTATCAAGAATGGATTGGTGCAGGGCAGGAACTGTTAGGCAGCCAGAATAGCAGTGGGCAGGCCTCTCCTTCTTGTGCCCAGAGGTGTAAGTAGGGGTAGGAGAGGGAATGGGAGAAGAGAAGAGATGTCACTGAGCATGGAAGAAAGCAGAGGGAGTGCCAAGAGCTGGGGGTGATGTAGCTCTTGCCTGATTTGTGGACTTCAAAAAAGTCTTCAGCACAAGTTGCTGCTCTTGCACCCCCTTTTTAAGTATCCTGGATCTGCTTGTAGCAATGAAGTTGACTTCTGTAGTGCTCTCATCTTTTCTATGGCTAACTGTATTTTTATATGTATATACCTACATCTGTCTAAGTATGCAAACTTAATACTATCTTTTTTTCTAATGTAATCATTAGATGCTTTCCCCGTAATGTCTTTGCCCTTGATCTAGGTATACATTTTCCTGTTCCCCTCTGCTTTAGATAACTGGTTACTCCACTATCAGTCTCTGATATGTCCAATATCCCTCTGGCCAACTGCCTCCCAGAACCTTTCCTCACTATTCCACAATTAACACAGAGGTCTTATTGAGTGATGTTGAATACCTTGAGCATTACTTCATTGGAAAGAAGAAACTTGGACCAGCTATCAAGCTTGTGGCTCATCTGGCAGCATCCATTAGCAATAACTTCTGACCTGCCAATCCTTATGTGCATACAGTTCTGCTAGTTAAATTGTACTACAAGGTCCCTAGAAAAGTGGCAAACCTCACAGTAGGAACCAGAAATGATAGTTAAACAGTTGTAACATTATTTAAATTCTGATTTAAAATTTACCGTTTCTGATACTATAAAACTATGTTATGCAAAGTGTAGGGCAGAAACAAGTTTTGTTTCAAGTGGATGATATAACTGATAAATACAGAGCTATTGCAAAGAACCACTTGCAGGCCACTCAATTTCCTTGCTAAGGTGCAATTTTTTAATATGGCTGAAATTGCTGTAGGTTATTATGCAAATGCTGTAAGAAAACTGTCCCTCAGTTACACTAAGCCTTTCTTTGGCATAAGTTTTCAGTCTTTTTAATGAGATGTCAATTACTTATGCAAATTCAAGGCAACAAATATTAAGGGTTGCCATCAGCAGAGTTTAAGTGCTATATGCTACCTTCAAAAAGGCTTTCTTTGTGACATTTAAATTCAGTAGTCATCTGTTATACAGCATGTATTTTGCATATAAATTCTGACTCTCAAATTGGGAAAAGGTAGCAATATAATTTTTCATCTAAAACATGAACCTTAAACTGCTATTATTTCCAGTAGTCCCATATATTATTCTATCAAGCTGTTCTAAAAATTTGTTTTGAATAAGGGGACAACAGCAAATTGTTCTGATACTCCATTGTTCAGAATATGCTAGGGACTAATTTTTAATGGCTGAATTTTAATGAGTCACATCAGCCAATACCGATCTGTTATGCAGCCGGGCAGCATGGAGAGCAGCACCCAGCTGGTAAGTCTGTTGGTGGGGAAGGGGCAAGGTGGGAAAAAAGCAAGAGGGGTGCAGATCAAGGCCCCTGCAGTGAGGGAGTGGGGCTGCAGCAGAGGCAGGCACTACACAGCCAGAGCGGAGCAGGGGAAAGAGCTGCAGGTGGCTCATTTTGGGTGTACAGGGGGTGGGGGAAGGGACAGCTCTTGCTGTTGCATGCACCCCAGAAGGGCATGGGGGGGGGTTGTGCCCCCGATTTGCACATGGAGTGAGACTGGGTTGCCACTGCATGCTGGGGCCAGGGTGATGCTGTGCTTTTCCCGGCAAGGATTTGGGCTGGGCTGCGCAAGGGATGAGCAGCAGCAGTGTTGGGAAGTTGCTATGGGAAGGCTGTAGCCCCTGCAAAATTCACTGTAGGCACTCTCCCAGTGCCACCACTCCTTGCACAGCTTGCCTCAACCCCCCACAAGGAAACCTCAGAGTCACCTCAGCCCCAGCCTGCAGTGTAGTCCCGGCCCAACTCCTGCCTGCCCTCCACTGCCGGGATGAGCCTGGCACCGTGCTGGCCCCAGCTCACAGCTGTAGCCCACCCTTGCCTTGGGCCCAGATCTGGGGGTACACACACCCCCAAGCCTGCATAGCAGCAGGAGCTACCACCCCCTCTCCTCCCTGCCCCTATACTCCCTGGGCGATGTGCTCATGGCTCAGTCCTGCACTCCACAAGGCTGTGCAGTACTGCCCAGTCCCACTCCCTTCCTCACCCCTGGGGCCTCTGTGTGTATCCCCCATGCCCCTTCCCTCACAACAGACTTACCGGCCAGACTCAGATACTCCCCACACTGCTGGACTATGCTCCTGGCTGCCTGAATGCTGCACAGCAGCTGCACACATGCACAGGGCATTTACCGGCGGCATTAATCGGCCACATTAGCCTAAAAAAGCCAACCGGCAATACAATCTATTTTCCTTATATTGGTGTCAGTCTGTAATGGGATGCATATATCAGTGCAACTCTAGTATATGCTTGGTTTAATAGCTAGAAAGACCCTGATTTTAACCTAACTTGTATAAACAGAAGGTAGCCTGTGTAAACAGAAAATCTCAACACAAAATTTCCTGTGAGCAGATGTATAGTCCTTATGCAATGCACTCAATCTTCTGTTCCAATACTATCACCACCACATTTTGGAAAAATGAGAAAAGGAAAGAAAACTGCACTTATAGTGGACATTAAAAAAAATTAGGCGGCATATCAAGCTGAGTGACAGCACAATGGTATTGCCTACGGAGATATGCCAGTAATAATGTTAAGGCCTGTAGCAGCTACAAGATCAACAACATCAGTTTAAAGGTGCCCTCTTAAGGTGTTTTCCCTTCTCTTACATTTATCTGTGTAGCTACAAAAAGACGACTGCAATCTAGAGCAATTTGCATGGTGTAGGACTGAAGTAGCAACAATAAGAATATTTCTAGAGCTTGTTTCTACCTGCCCATGGGATTATGGAAGTAGGACAAATTCACAGATGTCTGCTATAGCTAAGCACTGAGCTTCCAAAGTGGCAATTTGGTGCACTGCCAGGTGGACAGTGCAAGGATGTTTTAACTAAGTGGATTTTCTGAAGATAAACTCCACATTTTCAGAAGACAGCAAACTGTAAGTCTGGCAACTCCTCCATACATGGACTAATTGACCTAAGAATGAAACATTCAGTAGTTTCTATTTTAGGTTTAAATAAGGACTCTCTTGTGAAGTGGAGTTATTTTGAATTGTTTTTGTGATGTGTTTTAATCATTCCATGGGAGCACGTACAATTCCCCTTCTGCTTTGTCATCTCCTTTTTTTCCCCTCTGTGCCTGCTCAGCCCATTGTTTAGATATTAGAAATTACATTTTAACAGGTTTTTAATGGCCTTCTCACTTGACCTGATTCTGAGAGACAGAGAGACCTCATTTCCTACTGACTTCAACTAGCACAGAGGGCATTTCATACATTGCAGGATCAATACAGTTTTCTCCACAGTTTTTTATGGCTTTAAAGGAATATCAAAAGAGAAATGCTTAACATGACTGTCCTCAGGTGCCATGCTACTGGTGTAACTTAAACAGAGAAGTTAAAGTGCTCAGGGCTATGTCCTTCTCAAACAGAACAATGGAATAAATGCATTATCTCCAGCTTCTCCCTACCCCCATTCTTTATGTGAACTAATGAAGCTATTCCTGTAGCACAAATGATTTCGCAAACAGTTAAGTTTGTATAACTGCATCATATTATACCACCCATTGGCAGTCCACTGACATAAGTTGAATTTCTCTCCTTCAAAAGAACTACCAATTCCTTTGATGCAACTTATTTTGTGAAAAGAGAGTGCTGTCTTAACAATAGCAACATGGACAAGTTAACAGCTGATCATCTGCCTTTTCTAACTTGATATAGTTAAATGTTGTTGTTAACAGTGCATTAACAATTATTTTAATTAAGGCTAATCTGTAGACTAAAACTGCTTCTCTAATAAATGCACTAATTGCTTGCAAAACATTTTGAAAATATTTTCTTTATCGTTAACCTCAACACATTAACACAAACAGAGCTTTTTTTTTTTTTTAATATACTTCTATTTGAAGTTTTCTACTGACAGGACATAAAAAGTGGTGATAGGGGGAACATTTCTCATTACTTTTAAACATTTTCCAGTGTTTAAGAAACACCCCCAAAGAAAGGAAAATTGCACTTTCATGGCAAGCTATAGAGAAGATAGGGAGAGTAGCAGGGAGGAGATGAGGACAGACTGGCATGAGGCTCCTGCTTGCATGGCATGAAGAAGCAGGAGTTGCACTGCAGCAAAGAGTAGACCACAGAGGATGATGATTCACTGGGGGGGGTCAGTCTGAGACACTGATTCACAACCAAGCTAGCAGGCTAACTTGAGATCCTGTCAAGGGTGACTTGAAACCCTGGGCTGACTTGAGATGCCATAGCCGTGAGGTGTCATGCAACTACAAATGGATCACCTTGCTGTCCACCACAGGAAAGATTGCGAGAACCCTCCTGAACCGACTTCTTCCACCTAATGAAAAGCTCCTCCCAAAGTCTCAGTGTGGGTTTAGAGCATCAAGAAGCACAACTAATATGATCTTCACAGCTCACCAGCTGCAGGAGAAATGCTGGGAATAACGTAAGCCTTTCTACATAGCCTTTTTAGACTTCACAAAAGCTTCCAACTATCAGCCAAGAAGTTGTGTTGAGGATCCTTCTGAAGTATCCACCAAAATTTGTCACCATTCTCTGCCTACTCCATGACAATATGTAAGCTGTAGCTCTCAGTAATTGATCTACCACAGCTCCGTTTGAGGTTATAAAGGGAGTTAAGCAGTGGTGTATCATCACTACAACACTTTTCAACATTCCTTGCTGCAATGCTACATCTGACCACCAACAAACTTCCAGCCGGAATGGTGCTAAACTACTGAATGGATGGTAAATTGTTTAACCTCAGCCAACTCTGAGCCAAAACCAGCACCATCATGACATCAATCATTATGCTGAAGTGTGTGCTCACATGGAAGCAGAATTTTAGGCAACTGTCAATGTCTTTACCAAGACATGAAAGAAAATGGGACTGTTGCTTAACATTCAGAAAACTAAGGTCCTCCACCAACAAACATCTAATGAACAGTCCCCAGCTCCTGTAATCCAGATCCACAGTGAGACCCTGGTCCCTTCTTGGACCTCAGAAGCCATATCTTGCAGACGACTGACATAGATGAAAAAATCCAACACTGCCTCAAATGTGCAAGTACAGCCTTCAGACACTTGAAGAAATAGGTATTCGAAGATCATGACATCATATCTGAAACCAAGCTCATGGCTTGTCAAGCATTTGTGATCCCCACCTTGCTGTACAGAGCTGAAACATGGACAATGTATAGGAGACATCTAAAGTTGTTGCCAGGCATTGCTGCCTGTGGAAAATCCTTTAAATCCAGTGGGAAGACAGACAGATTACTATTAGCGTTCTCCTGCAAGCAAACACCACAACACTGAGGCAAAGATCATCTGACATCAACTGCATTGGGCCACCTATGTCATCTGGATGTCCTAAAAGAAACAACTTTTCCTGGACCAAATCAAGAATCCAGCACCACCCAGTGCACACGGAAACATTTATGAGCTGCAATACAGTCTGTCCATCCCACATAGGCCTTGTCAGACATCTTCAGACACACAGATAAGACAATCATGGAAGACGATCATCCTCAACTTTGAAAGACTGACAAAAAGCACTGTGCAAACTGATTCACAAACGAAACCCAAAGATTTCAAACAGAACTCTACAGTATTAAAAACATACTGACTTTTTGTGATTTTGTTTTTAATTCTTTGCAACAGAAAAACTGCTCTATTAATTTTGCTTAGTCAAGAAAAATGGAGTAAAGAAATGAGAGCTGGAATTTCTAAGGGGTGCCATGAGTCTAGACAGGTTGAGAAACACTGGTCTGGGGCACCCAAGAGGAAGGACAATGGTGGGCTGCTGCATCTCTCTGTTTCCCCTGGTAGCCCCTAGACAGCAGTCCTCTAAAGACCAGTCCTAGGGCACACATTAATAGGGACAGAGGTAGGCCTGCTACAGCTCCCCTTACCCTGGTTCCCCACATCCACCCTGCTTTTCCTGGGCCACTCATTCATGACCATACCTCTTTGGCTTCCCAACCTGGGTATACAGGCTAAATACAGATAATTAAAAAGCCTGAGGTAGAATCAGTCAAACCTTCTCAGGTTTCTCCAAAAAAATTAAAATATAGATTAGGAAAGAACAGCATACACATTTTCTCATCAGTGCAGCAGCAGGAAGGAGGGCAAGCTGATAAGGATGCCTGCACTGACCCAGGCCAGCAGGCTGGTGGAACTCCTGCAGGCCTCCCAGATTGCCCGACACTCATTCTCAGAGCCCTGCATTGCCCCTACACATAAGAATCAGATTCTGTACTGCCCTGTCTCTCCAATCTAGAGCAGAGCCATAGCTGGCAGGGCTCATGACCTACCTGTGGGATGCACCATGGGCCTGATGACTTTGTGCAGAGAGCTGGATTTGGCCCATGAGCTGGATGTTGAGCACCTCAATCTAGAAGATTGGTTTGAAGCTCTCAGAAATATAGAAAAGTGAAAAGTTTCCAGTCAAGTGGGTAAGTACAAACAGCTACACCACCATTTATGTCCTTACTGGGGAGCAAAGGGAGGTTCTAGGATACTTTTTCAGTCTTGGACACTGGTACCAAGAAGCATAAAGCCTGCCTTTGAGGCACATATACACCATGCCTAATGGAATCCACACTGACAGGCAATCCAAAAAGAATCTAATAACAGTGTAGGCTGGGGCATTTTTTTTGTTCTTCATTCATCTCTTCATAGATGCTGGTGATGTCTTCCCACTATCCTGCCCACAAAGAGTCCCTATTATTTCAATTTTTTTTTAACAATTACATTTTTATAGGATTGCCTAATATGCTCTTTACTTTGAAGGGAGCTTCTGTGGTTTCTTCCTTACCAGCTACCATTTGTTCCCTATTAGGAAACAAGGGAAATGGAGATATAAAATTAACTGTGTAAATCTGGAGAAATGGTAAGACCTCACTATGCGTCTCAAGATGCCTAATATTAGAGAAGATTATTTCCCCTTAAGGAACAAGGGCCATGGAGGAAGGCTAGAACTCTTCAGAGGATACATAAACACGGAACAAGATGGAATTAAAAGGAAATAGAAATAAAAACAAGCCATTTAGGAATTACAATTACATTAATTTTCTGACAGTAAAATATTAAAGCCTGGGGCACAAGGGCAGTGGAAGGTGACAGCAACAATTAAGAGAATAAGAGATTTAAAGTCTCACATTCACAATTTTTCTCATCCAAAGAATATTCTTTGCAGTTAGATGGATGAATCCAAGTGGAATTTGAGTTACTCAGACCCTGGGGTTTTTCTCTACTTTTTCTTTTCACAGTTGAGCGTGTTTATACTTGTTAGAACAAGAGACTAGTAAGCACAAGAGAGCCATTTGCATTTTGTGTCATTTCTGCTTCTCCTCAACACAAGCAAAATAAAGGTATAGAAGAGAACAATTGTGACAGCAAAATAGCTTTGTTTCAGCAACAGAAATGAAATTAATTCTAAAGCTAAGGTTTCCATATTTAATTAAACCTTCACTTGTATCCCAAAGAATAAACTTTAGATATTAACTTCTGAATTTAGAAAAGCATACAATTTAATGTGCAAGGAAAATCTTCTAAATTACCAGAGCACAGAAAAGTTTCTGCATAAGGAAACGCTGTTATGGTGAGACCTAATTGATGAACATAATCACATCATACCTTTATTCGTGACAGTGTAGTAGTGCTTGTTTGAACTTTCCTTCTTCATAAGTTGTGCCAAAAATGTCACTTAGCACAGGAGTTTGAAAGGTGCGGTCTCAGACACCTCATGCCCCCTGCCCCACAAACATGCACACTACTCCAACAAAACAAGAGTTTTTATTTATGTTCAGTTTAAAATATTTGTTTAGTAGCTAAACCAAAGAAAATTCAAGAGCAGCTGACCATGAACAAGTATGAACATACTTACTTTGCCTTAAACAAAACAGAATAAAGCTGGTTAGTCCTTTTTCAGGCTACTTCACCAAATCTAGTAAACACTGAGACTTGAAGGTAAGAGTATGGGTTGCTCTTAGTGAGGAATAGTCATACTATTACATTAAAACAAAAAAACAAAAGACAGGACAAACAGTATGCAAACTGTGTACAGTTAGTGCATTTCCATAGTATTTTATTGTTTTGTGTATGCCACAGTACAATCTGGATGAGCACAGACAGAACAATTGCAACAATTCAGAAATGTTTCAAAGGACTGGCTGTACAAACATGCAAGCCCTCTGAAATATTGCAAAAATAGCTGAAGCACTACAAAATGCGTCTTGGAATACCAGCTGTCCAGCTGCCCATCTTGCACTGGGTCCCATGGTATTACCAGCTCTTCAATGGCATCTTATTGCATGTCCCCCAAGTCTACCCATTTCCAAACCCAGAGCTGGGGTTATCCGTCTCCCCTGCCAGACCTCTGCCAGTTCCTGGGGCCCCTGCTGCTACAAGAGATAGGCCCTCCAGCCAAGGCCCCTCAACCTCTGCTGGGCTGAGAAGGGGAGAGGAGTGGTAGAGGGAGTTAGCTCTATTACTAGTAAACTAATAATCTAGCCCCAAGTAGCCCCTGCCACAACCCCTCCTACTCATCTCTCAGCTCGGGGCTCTAAACTCTCCCCTCTTGTCCCTGTGGTGGAAAGAGGGGAAGGAAGAAGTGGAAGAGTGGAGAGCAGAAATGTCAATCATAAATCTCCTCTAACACTTTTTGGCTGACACTGGAACATACTGCAGCATTTTAAAAACTAGGGTTACCATATTTCCAATTACAAAAAAGAAGACACCTGTCATGTACACAGGGGTGTGGGGGGTATATGATTGGGAGGGGCAATGATATGCCAGCACCCTGGCCCTGCCCATTCCATTGTCCCTTGCTCCCAAGACACAGCACCCCCCACAGCCCTGCTGCTGCCCATCACTCTTGACACAGAAAACCCTGGCACTGCCAGTGCCCCTCACTCCCAACCCGCAGTATCCTGCCTCCTGGGCCATGCTGGTGCCTCTCACTCCCAACCCATGGCTCCCCATCCCTGCTGGTGCCCCTCACTCCACAACTGCAGCCCCTGCCCTGCAAGCCTGACCCACAGCCCCCTGCCTTCCACTCAACCCTTCACTTCCGAGCCATAGGCTGTTTCCTCCACCTTCCAGGAACCTATTTTTCTCCACAGTGGGCTGCTGCCTACAACCCAGCCCCCTCTACCAGTTGCAGTCCCACACTGCATTGTGATCAGATGCTCCTGCAGGAGGAATAGATAGAAAATGGCAGGTGCTAGGACCTCAGGGGTGCCTTCTCTGTTGTGCCAGAGAAACTAAACTGAACTCGGTAGGTGCTAGTAGGACCCTGAGGACATTTTCACTGCAGGGGGCTGAGGGAGGCGCACAGCTCCCTGCTGCCCCTGAAGGGTCCCTCCACCCAATTCATCTCCCCAAGCCTGCTGCAGCCCCAGTGACTGGAAAACTTCTCTCAGCAAGCACCATCCCCCCTCTCCCCACTATACAACTGAGCTGCCCAAAATCCCAGACATTTTATCATATTTTTAAAAACTGCCCACACAGAGACTAGGGAATCCAAAGAGGTCATATCTGGGAAAACCCGGATGTATGGTAACCATACCAAAATGCTCTAGCCAGGGAACATCACTGAGACACATGCCCCCCATCTAACAGCTCCTTTAAGTGTTTCCAAGTGCACTTAACTTGGAAACATTTCTGATTGTTATGTCTGTTCACACCCCCCTGATAAGTGAAACAACATAAAAATGTGGAACTAGACAACTATAAAGCTGATTTCAATGAACTCAGGTGATTAATCAAGGATGCACTGCAGAGTAGGAGTTTTGAAGACATGGAAGCCCAGAAAGGGTGGCTGTACCTTAAGGAAATGATCCTTCAGGCACAGAAGGAGATGATCCCGATGCGAGGAAAAGCAGGGAAAAGGGGTCAGAAAGCTTCCCTGGCTGACCAGAGAAATCCAGAGCAGCCTACGGGCTAAAAGGGGAGCGTATAAAAAGTAGAAACAGGGAGAGATTACCGAAGAGGAGTATACCTCCTCTGTTTGCACTTGTAGGGAGGCAGTTAGACAGGCCAAAGCTACCAAGAAGCTGAGGATGGCATCTCAAGTTAAAGATAACAAAAAATTGTTTTTCAGATATACAGGGAATACAAAGGAAGGCCCAGGGTGGAACAG
Organism: Caiman crocodilus; assembly: GCA_030014935.1. Classification (NCBI taxonomy): domain Eukaryota; kingdom Metazoa; phylum Chordata; order Crocodylia; family Alligatoridae; genus Caiman; species Caiman crocodilus. The sequence goes on from JAGPOW010001296.1 coordinate 101,942,808, forward strand.
GACCCCTACTAGATGGGCATAAGCAATTGGTGATGGACAGGGGGGTCAAGGCTGAACTCCTCAATGAGTTCTTTGCCTCAGTGTTCCTAAGTGAAGGGCAAGACAAGTCTCTCACTGGGATTGTGGAGAGGCAGCAGCATGGCACCAGACTACCATCTGTAGACCCTGAGATGGTACAGAGTCACTTGGAGGAACAGGATGCATTTAAGTCGGCAGGCTCGGATAAGCTCCATCCGAGGGTACTGAAGGCACTGGCTGACGTCACTGCACAGCCACTGGTGGAAATATTTGAACACTCGTGGCGCATGGGCCAAGTCCTGGAGGACTGGAAAAGGGCCAATGTGGTCCCCATTTTCAAGAAGGGGAGAAAGGAGGACCCAGGCAACTATAGGCCAGTCAGTCTCACCTCCATCCTTGG
>JAGPOW010001296.1:101943325-101970051 GCA_030014935.1 Caiman crocodilus
CCAATGTGGTCCCCATTTTCAAGAAGGGGAGAAAGGAGGACCCAGGCAACTATAGGCCAGTCAGTCTCACCTCCATCCTTGGCAAAGTCTTTGAAAAAAATATCAAGGCTCACATTTGCGAGAGCCCAGCAGGACAAATTATGCTGAAGGGAAGCCAGCATGGGTTCATAGCAGGTAGACCATGCTTGACTAATCTAGTCTCCTTTTATGACCAGGTTACAAAATGCCTGGATGCAGGAGTAGGGGTTGACATCATATACTTAGATTCAGGAAGGCCTTTGATACGGTATTCCACACCATACTGGTGAACAAGTTAAGAGGCTGTGACTTGGATGACTACACAGTCCGGTGGGTGGCGAATTGGCTAAAGGGTCGCACCCAGAGAGTCGTAGTGGGTGGATCGGTATCGACCTGGTGGAAGGGTGTGGGCAATGGAGTCCCGCAGGGCTCGGTCCTAGGACCGATACTCTTCAATGTCTTCATCAGTGACTTGGACAAGGGAGTGAAGTGTACTCTGTCCAAGTTTGCAGGTGACACAAAAATGTGGGGAGAAGCAGACACACTGGAGGGCAGGGAACAGCTATAAGCAGACCTGGACAGGTTAGACAAGTGGGCAGAAAACAACAGAATGCAATTCAACAAGGAGAAATGCAACATGCTGCACCTAGGGAGGAAAAACGTCCAGCATACCTACTGCCTAGGAAATGACCTGCTTGGTAGAATGGAAGCAGAAAGGAATCTTGGAGTCCTAGCAGACTCCAAGATGAACATGAGTCGTCAGTGTGCCGAAGCCATCAGAAAAGCTAACGGTACTTTATTGTGCATCAGCAGATGCATAACAAACAGATCCAAGGAGGTGATACTTTCCCTCTATTGGGCACTGGTCAGACCACAGTTGGAATACTGTGTTCAATTCTGAGTGCCACACTTCAAGGGAGATGTGGATAACCTGGAGAGGGTCCAGGGAAGGATCACTAGTATGGTTAGGGGCTTGCAGGCCAAGCCCTATGAGGGGAGACTGGGGCACCTGGATCTCTTCAGCCTCCGCAAGAGAAGGTTGAAAGGTGACCTTGTGGCTGCCTGTAAGTTCACCATGGGGGCAGAGAAGGGAATTGGTGAGGTTTTATTCACCAAGGAACCCCTGGGGGTTACAAGAAATAATGGCCACAAGCTAGCAGGGAGCAGATTTAGACTAGACAATAGGAAGAACTTCTTTACAGTTAGAGTGCCCAAGGTCTGGAACGGGCTCCCAAGGGACATGGTGCTCTCTCCTACCTTGGGGGTCTTCAAGAGGAGGTTGGATATGCATCTAGCTGGGGTCATCTAGACCCAGCACTCTTTTCTGCCTATGCAGGGGGTCAAACTTGATGATCTATTGAGGTCCCTTCCGACCCTAGAATCTATGAATCTATATTAGGAAAAAAAAAAAGTAAAATATTTTAAAATAGTTATTGTCCAAATCTCAAAGAAGTCGACAAAGATGAACAAGTTGAACTGGATCTAGATATACTTGTGAAAACAAATGGAAACTGGGGCAGTAATAAAGAACTTCATGAAATCTGGCAAGCTATTTCTGCCACAGTACTCTGGAATGCCTGAAGCTGAAGAAGGGGTTTGTGAAAACCATCAAAAAGGAGAACCTGCAACTGTTAAGATAACATCAAACAAAAAATACGTTTTGGGTAATTCCTTATGCTCGGAGGAAGAAGATAATACTGTACCCACCAGGAAAAATATACATTAGTGATCATATTTGAAGTAATGGCAGAGGCAGAGAGATCCATTACAAAGTAAATCCCAATTCTCCATTAGAAGTATTTATAATTCTATGATCTGGATGAAAATGCAGACACCATTATACAGTAGATTCAAGTACAAGAATGCATAATTTGCTGTGAGTGTTTCAACACAGTCTAAATTAAGGATGCTCACAATTTGAGAAAGCAGAGTTTTCTTGCCACACCCTTTTTTTTACCACAGGTTAAATAAGGGAAGCTGCTCACAGGCTTTAGACCAGGAGTGAGAAAATGAGGCCTGCAGGCTGCATGCAGTTTACTGGGCCAGTCTATCTGGCCCGCAGGGCCCCTAAAAAAAATTAGAAAATTATCTGCCTGTCATGTGGCCCCTGATGGCTTGCCAAAACTCAGTAAGCAGCCCTACACCTGAAATAATTGCCTGCCCCTGCTTTAGAGTAAGCCTTAGTCTGTTTAGATCAGCACTGGGTCTCTACCAGGCCCCAGTAGTCTTGATTCAACCCTTAAGCTTGATAAGCCCTCTCTGCCTGCCCATACCCTGGAAGTATATCTGTAGCTTTAGGCTAGGGACAGACATTATACATAAACAGATTCAAGTAGTCAGAAACTGGTTTAAACCTGTAACAGAACATAAATTCAGTGCACATAAACCTGTTTGAAAATGGCTGAAACCGGTTTGAGGTAAACCTGGTTGATAGTAACAGACTTAACTGATTTGGCTCAAACCGGTTTATGCAATGCCTGTCCCAGACCCCTTACTGATTTAACTTAAACCAGAGTCTTCCAGCATCACAGATGCTTTGCAGCCCTGGGCAGGGCTCTCAGCTCCACAATACAGCTGGCCCTACCCTTCTGCTCCCTGACTGGTGCTCCAGCAGAGACTGCAAGCACAGGACCATCTGCCTGGCTTCTCCCTGCCCCATCTCTGCCTCACCACTCACTGCTCAAGCAAAGATCCCTCCCTCCTCTCTTCCATAGACAGACCATAGCCAGCAAGGGGTACGCTAGCTAATGCCGAGAGGCGTCTGTGTAAAGCAGATAGGACAAAGGCAGACAGGACAGTATCTTTTTGAATGCTAAATCGACAGGTAATTTTTGCTAATGTCTCTCATTCCCTCTTTGGAAAAAATTGTTTAAGAAGAGTTTGAAGTGAGAGGGGCTTTTGTTTTGCTAATGGGATGATAAACACTCTGTAATTCCCTGTTATTTAAGTAAATGCTGTGTAACTCCCTGCTGGCTCCCTTGCTGGTCAGAAGAGCAGTTGGGGGGGAGGGCGAGAAAGAGAGAAACCCTCTCTAATTAGAGTGTCTTGCCAGGCCCTGGCCATGCCCCTGCCCCAGCTCAGTACTGTTGAAGGGAAGGGAGGGCTTCAAGCACCCCCTGGCTTCAAACCTGAGCCACTGAAGGCATTTGCCTGCATTTCCTCAATCCAGAGTGGATGTCTGTGACTATGGACAGATATTTAACCCTGACCAGACAATTAATCTAACCTGGCTAGGCTGAACTGGTTTGAAACTGGACAGACATTCTCTCTGGACTGAGGAAATTCAGACACATGCCTCCAGTGGCTCAGGCTAGAAGTCAGGGGGCTCTAGAGCAGCCCTCCCTTCCCTTCTGCAGAGGGCTGAGCGGAGGGAGATATGAGAGAGTCTGGCCCGGGCTTGACCGTAGGGAGGTCTGCCTGCATGGTCCCAGGCTTTTCTCCGCTGGCTGCTTAAGGGGCAGGAGTGTTGCCAGCCTCCAGCCTCAGGCTAGCACTCTGAGGTGGGGGATGGAAGGTGGGGGGTGCAGTGAATGCATCTATTGATGATGCGAAGCTTTTTAAATCACCCTATCTGCTTTGTCATATTGTATGCAGCAAACTGACAGGAAAGCAAGTAAGCCAGCTGGGGGATGATAGTGATAACAGTCTTTATCACCCAATTAGCAAAACAACGGCTTCTCTCCATTACTTCAAACTTCTAAATAGCTTACCAGCTGTCCTGTTGATCATCTCCAAACAGCTCTAAGCAGTCACTATTCTGTCTGCCTGCCCCAGTGAAACTGGAGAGAGAGACACATACAGACACCTCTTGGCATTATCTAGCATACCACATGCCTAGGATCTATGGGTCTGGGATCCATGTTGTGGGAGATGGGAGGGAGAGAGGGAAGGATTTCCTACTTGAGCAGCAAAGGGGGGAGAGGAGGTTAGGGCAGGGGGAAGCCAGGCAGACCCTGCTGTGTCTGCAGTCTCTTCTGGAGCTTACACAGCATTAGCTAACATACCACATGCTGGCTATGGTTTGTGCTGTGGCAGAGAGGAGGAAGGGATCCTTACTTAAGCAGCAAGTGGTGAGGGGGCAGGGAGAGGGGGCATGGAGAAGCCAGCAGACCCTGCAAGTCTCTGCTGGAGCTCCAGCCAGGGAGCAGAGGGGAGAGGCCAGCTCTACCATGAAGCAGAGAGCTCCACCCAGCCCAGAGAGCATGCCAGGATGCTGGGGGACTGCAATTTAACTTAAACCAGCAAGGGGTCTGGGACAGACATTGCATAAACCATCTTGACACAAATCAGTTAATCCTGATGATACATTCAACCAGGTTTATCTCAAACTGGTTTATGTGCAAAGAACATCTGTTCTGTTACAGGTTTAAACTAGTTCCTGATCACTTAAACCAGTTTGTGTGTAATATCTGTCCCAAGTCTGTGTGGTAACACACTGTTTCAGCCTAGCCAGATTAGACGGACTTGCAAAGACTGAATCAATTCAGTCTCAGATATTTTGAATGTCTGTCCCTAGCCTTGGAGAATAACCTGTTCAAACAGGTATAAGATTTTTGTAGGCTGTTACCTACAAAACCTTAAGTCCTCTGTACCAGTTAATATCAAGGCTACCACCCTCCCCTGCTTTCTGCTCGATTTCAGACTGACATGGTTAACTACTTTTCTTCTCTCTTCTGCAAAAGAAAAATTAAATATTCAAAAAGAAGACAACCAAAATAAATGCTTGACATTTATCATTCAGTAGGATGGGTTAAGGAAACTTAATTTATTTAATCTTTTTAATGTGTTAAGTAGGAGCATGATAGTCCTATTTAAATATCTAAAGGTTAATAAAGTAAGGAGAAGAAAATGGACTATATATAGATTAAAAAACAAATGAGCTAAGCAATGAGCTTAAGTTAATAAAGGAAAGATTGAACTAGGAAATTAGGAAAAACTGTCTGGTGACAAGTGAATTCAGAAAGCAGAACAGTTTTGTTAATGAGGTAGTTATCCCTAACTAAATAGACATACTCCAAGCACTGGTATTTACTAACAGACTGGATAATTAATTTCTTTCTATGTTGTTGTAAGATCAGATATTTGTCCACAAAAAAAATAAGATGAACAGCAACTTTAGGCCTTAACTTCAGCAGTTTCCTGCTCAATGAGGTGGTAATAGACTTCAAAGGGAATATGAAATGAAAAGAGCTATCTTCACAGCATTCAAACCCTTACTTCAGAGAATACAAGCTTGTGAAGAAGCTGATTTCCCAGTTTGCCCCTTTGCAGTAAAGCAGAGTGATGGGAAATGTAAATCAAAAAAATATCACAATGGAAATATTTATGTGGTCAGTGCCAGACCCTATCTACCACACAGAAAAAGTTATTCTGAGACCATGAGAATTTCTTCTCTGCTAAGGTTAATTATAGAACATATAAATAAAATGTGATCTAGAGAGATCAATATGAATGCAATACCTTGCTTCTCATTACTGACTTCTGGATTAAAGCCAGGCATTTTTATGACCTTTTTTTTTATCCTTACTGTCACACACCACCTAGCTTGGTTTATTTAGAGATTATCAATTCACCATATTTTTTAAATGCTGCTTTTCCAAGACCGTTTAAATTTTAAAAGATTTTGACAAGCCATATCTCTCTATGGATTTGAGAGGTAAAGTTTTCTATCACGAAAGTAAAATAGTATCAGATAATTTCAATCCAAATACATAAACAAAAGTTACCACGCTCCCTCTCCTCCCCGATATTTATGAAAGCAAAATAAAACTTAAGGTAAATTCCAGTCCTAAACATGGAATATAGTATTGTATGACTGTACAGAAAAGTATGATTTCCTTTCTTTTGTTAAACTCCTTACTGTTGTTCTATTTGTACAGCACCATAAAGTGTAAAGTTGTTAAAAAAAAAACCCAATGTCTAACCTAACAGAAGAGTGCTAGAACAAAAAAGATACCCATGTATGTTTGTGAACAGAAAACTTAGAGTACACTGGTCCGGGATGAGAGAAATCCACAGAATAAAGACAGATTTAACTATTATTCTGATGTAAGCATCCATTTGCTGTAAGTATTCTTTGCAACCAATTTAAAGAATGTCAAAATTTTCACTTTTTTCATTCGGAAGTAATGTCCTCAAAATTGTAAAGGGAAAAGGCAGCAAACTGCAGAAGGGACCTGTAACAGGGAGCCAGGAGCTCCCCAATATTTTAAGGGAAAAACAGCAACAGAGAACTCCCCAAGTAGAGGAAAAACATTGCCTAGATGAGCTGGCTGCAGGAGAATAGGCAGCCAGGGTTTATAGGTTATGAATGCCTATTGCAGAGCTGGCAGCTACGCAACAGTACAATAGGGCAGAGCCCTGCGTGGGGAGCAGGGGCACTGCTCTAATAGCTAGACCAGCAGCCCATTAAAATGAAGGAAAGGCAGCTGTGTCAGAGCTAGACACCGCCTGACTAAAGGGGCAGGGTTTAAGATGCAAGTCTACTGCTCGTAAGGAAGTAGGATCCAGCATGGGTGGCAGGGAGTTTTAGCGGTTCAGACAGGGAGGTTACGTTTATGTTCGGATGCAGTATACAGAGAGTTTGTTAGAGAGAAGGCTTACTCTTTTGTTGTAGTTTACCAGAGGACTGTTGTGCCTAACAGGGAAGGATGGAGATCCCAGTGGTGCCTGAGGGGCATGTGGCTGCTTTGAGCCCTGCCAGGGACCAGGTTCAAGGAGCTGGAAAGGGCTGAAGCTGAAGGGAGCTAAGACCATAACCCAAGAGGGAGTAAACCAGGGCCAGGGGACCAAATGCTAAGAGGAGTGAAAGCCAGGCCTAGGGGCCCAAAGCCCAAGGGCGAGAGACCAGGACCAGAGGTCCAAAGCCAAGAAGGATGAGACAAAGGTTGGTGCCCAATAAGCCAAGGTTCAGTGCAGTGGGCTTGGCAAAGGAGCCAATGAAAGCAAAAAGGTGGAAGCCCCAACAAGGAAGTTGAGGCCTGAGGTGGCCTAGTATGGTTTTGGGGGACAGAGTGCCTCACCTAAGTGATAACCAGTACAATCCACAAGGCATGATTGGAGGTCTTTAAGAAGTGGCTTGATGCCTACCTGACTGGGGTCATTTGAGCTCAGTATTCTTCCTGCCCAGGCAGGGGGTTGGACCTGAAGATCTGCAAGGTCCCTTCTGACCCTACTTCTATGATTCTATGGGCAGAGCTGTAGGGGAGGCTGGAACCATAAAATTAACCATTAAAGCAATTAGTGCCCTGAGAGAGACTGATGGGCCAGGAAGGCCCATCTAGCTCTAGGAGGACAGCAGTGGTTTGGGAAGACCTCGGTAGTGGCTCAGACAGATTCAGTTTAGGACACCTCCTTTCTCCTTAGGCAGCTTCCTTTCTCCCAGTATAATGACAGCAAGGCATGACAGGTAAATGGGTGAAACAGAGAAGGTGTTCACAGAGCCAGGGCAGAGCAGGCATTGCAAAGACACCAGGGAACATCACGGGCACCCCTAAGGCTCTCTCCTGCTACAGGACTGAAGTAGAGTTATTTGTGATCTTTCTTTATCCATCACCACCAATATTTTGGGGACTTAGTAGATATCTGAAGTCCTAGGAGATAGATGGAGGCTACCATCATACAAGACTTTTTCAAAGGAAGATTTATGGACAGTAAATGTGACTTGTGCAATAACTGATTTTCAGTCTATAGTTTCAGCTTCCAGAAGATAACAGGGCTAGGAGGTATTATTTGAGTGCTATTTTTTAATAATACCAAATTAACTCCTTTTGAGTTGAATACTTACTCCTCACCTCTCTCTTTCCAGGATTATGGGAATGACTGGTCCTTTGGTCATCCAGTCAAAACACTAACTTTGCATTTTAACTTGTAATCCTCAATAAACTGACATGAAATGTCCAGACTATTACTGTTGAAGTATTGAAGACCTTATGCAAATGCTTGTCTATGTCTACAGCAAACACATGGTTCATCCAATAAAAACAAAAAAACCCCAAATACAAAACACCCCACGCACAAGAATTCTTACCTTTCACATCTCCTGGACCACCACAACCCTACCACCTCACCTCAATGCTACCAAAACATGGAAGATATTAAAATCTACCACCTACAATGGCAAAGTTTTCTACAAGACACAACACAGTTTCTCAACAAGTTCCAAGACATTAACCACTTTCCTAAGAGGGCCATAATTGCAACCTGGATGTCACCAGCCTATACAATAATATCCCACACAATGAAGGCACAGCTGCCCATCTGAAATACTTACAAGGAAACAGACTTCACGCAGATTCACAAATATAACATTGCATGAATCATCCATTTCTTCCTGACCACAACTTCACTCAACAACCGATACTTCCTCCAAACCATGGCACAGCTATGGGCACAAAAATGGCTACCCAATATACCAACATCTTCATGAGCCACCGGGAAGAACAGTTTTTAGCATTTTTTTATACCAACATGCACTATAGCTGTTCTACATAGACAACTATCTTTGAAAGAAACACTCAGATATCTGCAGCAATCTACTACAAGAATCTTCCACTTTCACGTGACTAAATCGCATATCCTTGAGTCTTACCTACCATCCTACACTTGAATCTACAAGAACTACAGCCTATATTTGAAAAGGATCAGATCCTGAGAAAAATTCCCAACTCCTGGCCTTCAAAAAGCCCCCCTACTTTGCCCAACTCATCATCAGAAATACAGCCAGTTGATCAACAAGCACCTAATGAGAGCCAGCCCTGCATCAACAATAAATGCAAGATCTGTCAACATACCTCTACTGCCACAACAATCAATGCTTTCCACAACAAAACCACTGGAATCCAGAAATCATACATGTTTATCTCAGAATGTGGTATGCCATATCCAGTACACCAAATGCCATCATGGAAACTATATGGATGAAACTAGACAAAAACTATGCACCAAAACCATAGTCAGAGAAAGTTAGGGTTGGAAGGCACCTTAGGAGGTCAATCTGATCCAAACCCATGCTCAAAGCAGGACCATTCCCAACTAGATCATCCTAACCAAAGCTTTGTCTAGGCAGGTTTTGAAAACCTCCAAAGATGGATCTTCCATAACTTCTCTGAGTAACCTGTTCCAGAATTGACTACCCTCCTAGTAAGAAAATTATTCCTAATGCTGTATCTAACCTAAACTTTCTTTGCTGCAACTTGAAACTGTTGCTCCTTGTTCTGCAACCTACCACCACTGAGAACAGTATAACTAAGGGACAGTCAATTATTTCAGGTGGAGGGCCATTTACTAAGTTCTGGCAAGCCATCGAGGACTGCATGATTGGCAGTCAGGGGCAGATAAATATTAATTTTCTTAATTTTTGCGGCACCCCACAGGTTGGATAAAATGGCCTGACAGGTCACATTTTGCCCACCCTTGGTCTAATTCCATCCTCTTTTGAACCTCCCTTTAGGTAGTTGAAGGCTGCTACTAAATCCCTCCTCAGGCTTCTCTTCGCCAGACAAAATAAGTCTAGTTTCCTCAGTCTTTTCTCATATGTCATGTGCCTCAGCCCCCTCACCATTTTTGTTTCCCTCCTCTGGACTGTCTCCAATTTGTGCATATCCTTTCTGTAGTGGGGGGGGGGAAGGGAGGGGGCAGACCCAAAACTGAACACAGTGTTCCAGATGTGGTTTCATCAGTGCTGAATAGAGGATGAATTATCACTTCCCTTGACTTACTGGCAACACCTACCAATGCAGCCCAGTATGCTGTTAGCCTTCTTGGAAACAAGGGTGCACTGCTGGCTCACGTTCAAATTATTGTCCACTGTATCTCGCAAGTCCTTCTCTGCCGACCTGCTGCCCAAGCAGTCAGCCCCCAGCCTGTACTGGTACATGGGATTGTTCCCACTTAAGTGCAAGGTCCTTGATGAACCTCATGAGATCCCTTTTGGCCCAATCCCCCAAATTGTCTAAGTCGCTCTGAATTCTAGCTCTACCACCCAATGTATCTACTTCACCTCCCAGCTTGGTTTCATCCGAAAACTTGCTGATGGTGCACTCTATGCCATCTTCCAGGTGGTTGATGAAGACAATGAACAAAACCCGTCCCAGCACCAACCCCTGGGGCACTCCACTTGATACCAGCTGCCAACAAGACATCGAACCATTGATTACTACTCCCCAAGCTTGACACTTGAGCCAGTTTTCTATCCACCTTACAGTCCATTCGTCCAACCCGTACTTCCATAGCTTCCCTGCAAGAATGCTGTGAGGGACCTTATCAAAAGCCTTGCTAAAATCAAGGTACACCACATCCACCAGTCTCCCCACATCCACAGAGCCAATCACCTTGTCATAGAAGGCAATCAGGTTAGTCAGGCATGACTTGCCCTTGGTGAATCTACACTGACTGTTCCTAATCACCTTTTTTCTCCTTTAAGTGATTAGAAATGGATTCCTTGAGGATCTGCTCCATGATTTTTCCAGGGACTGAGGTAAAGCTGACTTGTCTGTAGTTCCTTGAATCCTCCTTCTTCCCTTTCTTAAATATAAGCACTATGTTTGCCCTTTTCCAATCATCCAGACCTTTCCTGATTGCCGTGAGTTTTCAGAGATGACGGCCAATGGCTCTGAAATCACATCAGCTAGCTCCCTCAGCACCCTCGGGTACATCCCATCTGGCCCCCTGGACTTGTACATGTCCAGCTTTTCTAAGTAGTCTCTAACCTGTTCTTTCAGCAGTGAGGGTCGATCATCTCCTACCAAACTGTGTTACCCGGTACAGCAGTCTGGAAGCTGACGATGTCTGTGAAGACTGAGGCAAAAAAAGCATTGAGCACTTCAGCCTTTTCTGCATCCTCCATCACAACATTGCCTCCCCCATTCAGTAAGGGACCCACACTTTCCTTGGTCCTCCTCTTGCTACCTACATACTTGGAGAAACCCTTCTTGTTACCCTTCACATTCCTTGTCAGCTGCAACTCCAATTGTGCTTTGGCCTTCCTGACTTCATCTCTACATGCCCGAGCAATGGTTTTGTATCCTTCACTAGTTGTTTGTTCAAGTTTCCACTTCTTATAAGCTTCTTTTTTGTGATTTAGTTTACTGAAGAGTTCCCCAACAAGCCAAACTGGTCTTCGGCGATACTTGCTAGTCTTCCTGTACATCGGGATGGTTTGTTCCTGCACGCTCAATAAGGCTTCTTTCAAGTACAGCCAGCTCTCCTCGACTCTTCTCCCCTCAGTCTGGCTTCCCAGGGGATCCTGCCCACAAGAGTTCCCTAAGCGAGTTGAAGTTTACTTTTCTGAAGTCCAGGGTCCTTACTCTGCTGCTCTCCATCCTTTCCGCAGGATCCTGAACTCAAATCATCTCCTGTCACTGCTGCCCAAGTTGCCATCCACTACTACATTCCCCATCAATCCTTCCCTGTTTGTGAGCAGCATGTCAAGAAGAGCATGGCCCCTAGTTGGCCACTCCAGCACATGCAACAGAACATTGTTACAATAAGGGAACTCCAGGTGCTGACTACTGGGGCACACATGGAGGAGGGAGAATGAAAAAAAAAAAAGCAGCTGCTGGCATGTGTGTCTGCTTCACCTTGAGTACCTAGCTGTGTCCCTACACTACTGCCTGAAAACTCTTGCCCATGGTTATACCAGCCATACAGCTGGTTCAATAAAAGATATCATCTACAAGAATTCTTGCCTTTCACACATCCCCTAGACAATCACAGCAACCTTGCCACTTCAACATCACCATTCTGCACCAGTGACATGTTGTTAAAATATTTTCATAATCCTTATCAGTATTGTAGTGGTTAAAAAGTTATAACAAGATTTGATTACCTTTAAATGTCCAGAAGAAAATCTTTATGTGTGCATTCTAAGTTGCATAGTGCAATTTATTGTTCCACACTGTAAAAGCAAAGCCTGGAAAATTTGTTTTCTACCAAGAGAGCAAAACAACATCAGGATTAGCAGAGAAATAATTAAAACCAGACAGACTACATTTACTGTTGCATAACAGTTTAAGCCATTTCTTGTTTTGTAATTGCTTATTTATTCATTAACCAAATTCTGCATCTCTTCTAATGAGCATATACCAATCTCATCTACTGCTTATAAAGCAATGAAGGTACCTGACTATCCAAAGCTAATTAATCTACAATTAAAATGTCAAATCTGCAAGAGTTCCTCATTCTGCTGAGGCAACTGTCTCTACAAAAGGTGAGAAACAGGGTTTACACTATAGGCATTAGGGAAAATGTTCATTTAACTCCTTAAGTGATTTCTCTAACTGTTCCAAACAGACCAGAAGACTTGTGAAGCTGAGGATAAATACAACTATAAACACAATGTACTGTCGCTACATTTGAAAGTTGGAAATAAATTTGTTATAACAATATAAATAAAGTGCCTGTGTAATATTAATAGGGATCATACAAGAATACCAATGCAGAACAGACTTAAATGGCTAGCAGAATTTCAACAGCCTAGAGAATATACACCCTACTGCCAGATAGAAAACTAGTTTGCATATCTAATATAGTATAGCTTCAGCTGGAGCTGAAGTAAACGTATATAGATTAGTGGCAAAGTATTTAGCTCATGAAAATAAAAGAATGTAGTTATTCCTAGCAATTGTAATAAACTGAAGAAACTGGTAACTTCAGAAGTAGTACATAAATAATGCAACAAAGATAATGGCAATTGGAAATAAAGTCTCATGGAACTGACATCTTCACTGACTGCCTATCTTGCATGCATACCAGCCTGGCCCCTGGCTTCTTTACTTTTCATTCCAGCCAAGAAGAGCACACACCAACTGCTGAAACTTCCTTAGCCTGACAAAGGGTTTTTGAGCCCAAAAGCCTGCTTAAAAATTGTTTTCCAAATATTTAAGTTGGTCTAATAAAAGATATCAGAATCACCCAAAGAACCTTATCTGCCTATGTCCTTAAACCAACAAGGCCCTGCCTTCTGCTCCCTGCCCTGTGCTCCCACACTAATCTTTCACTTTTCTTTCTGCTCCCTATTCTGTCTGCTACTGGGCTGCCTGCCTCTTCCCAATATAACACACGCAGGTTGTCTGCACCACTTGTGCTGCAGATTAGCTACCCCTGGTCTGTGAAATATGTAAGAAGCAATGATCTTCTGGGGGGTAATACCTTTTACTGGGCCAACTGTATATGGTTAGGAGAGATCTAGAAATTGTAAAGGTTTTTCTTCTATCACTTAAAGTTATTGCCCAAAAGAGGCTTGGTATAAACTTTAAACTTCTGCTCAATTCCCAAGAACTTTAAGCACACAGAATCACTGGACAAATCAATTTCCATCAAGCATGGTAGAAAGAATGCATATAAAAAGTATTAACACCATTTCCTGAGATATCTTGCTGTCTTTATGTTTATTGCTGCTCACTCACATCAGGAGGCACTTCTTCACTATCAGGGCGGCTAGGATCTGGAACCAGCTTGCAAGAGACGTTGTGCTGGCTCCTTCCCTGGGGGTCTTTAAGAAGAGGCTAGATGAACACCTTGCTGGGGTCATTTGACCCCAGTGCTCTTTCCTGCCTTGGTAAAGAGTCAGACTTGATAATCTGTTCAGCTCCCTTCCAACCCTACCAGCTATGAAAATATGGAACTCCAGGGGCATGCCAGTCAACCTGTGGTAATAAATGGCCAGTATGCGCACAAACAAGAAGCAATGCAGCTTGAAAAAGAGTGAAGTGTGTAATTGATTGTCTTGGTTCTGTTCCAATTAATGTCAAAGCCCAAGATGATCAATCTTGGATCAAATCTTAGAGAAATAAATTTTGTTCAATATATCTGCCCTTATCTGCTAAAAGGCTCATCTGACACTGGTACAGTTGGAGTCACTATTTTAAAGCATCGAGGCAATATAGTATCTCAATGTGATGGGAGTAAATCACTGTTTCCTAATCTTTCCCTCCAAAATGACTGAAACACCTTTACTGAAAAATGTTCTCAAGTATTTCTCAAAACCTTCTTGGCTGAGCAGGAATATCCAGGAGAGCCTTCAGAGGAAAAGAGGCCTACAGGGTGTGGAAGCAGGGGGCAGCCACCAAGGAGTATACCTGCTTGGCTTGCGCTTGCAGGGAAGCAGTGAAGACCAAAATAGATACAGAACTCAAGTTGGCAACAAAGATTAAGGATAACAAAAAGTCCTTCTTTAAGTCCATAGGGAGCAGGAAGGCGGCACAGGGTAACACAGGGCCGCTACAGAATGGACTAGGGCAACTCGTAATTGATAGGATGGAAAAAGCAGAGCTCTTAAATAATTTCTTTGCTTCTGTTTTCCTGGACACAAATACAAATACACCACCCAATGAGTCTTTAGTCTGGAGTGAGAGTAATACCACTCCACCAGCAGTTAGCACTGATTCACTGAAGGGGCCCTTGGAAGGGCTGGATGCATTTAAGTTGACAGGCCCCGATGATCTTCACCCAATGGTACTAAAGGAATTGGCTGATGACATAGCAAAACCACTGACGCAACTGTTTGAGTGCTCGTGGCACTTTGGACAGGTCCCAGAGGACTGGATAAAGACCAACATGGTCCCCATTTTCAAGAAGGAGAGGAAGGAGGACCTGGGTAATTATAGGCCAGGTAGCCTCACCTCCATTCTTGACAAAACCTTGGAAAAAATCATAAAGGATCACATTTGCAGGAGTCCAACAGGTAACACAATGGCAAGGGGCAACCAGCATGGGTTTATAGCAGGTAGATCCTGCCCAATTAACCTGGTCTGTTTTTATGACCAGGTAACAAAGTGCTTAGATGCAGGAGCAAAAGTAGACATTATTTACCTGGATTTTAAAAAGGCTTTTGACACCATTACATCCAATTCTTACGAGCAAACTAAGTAGCTGTGATGTGGCTTTTCTCACAGTAAGGTGGATGAAAAACTGGCTTATGGAATACACCCAGAGAGTGGTGGTGGATGGGTCAGTTTCTCCCTGGAGGGATGTGGGCAGTGGTGTCCCCCAAGGCTCTGTACTGGGACTAGTACTATTTATCTTCATCAGCAATTTGGATGAAGGTGTTGAAGGCACCTTGTTCAAATTTGCAGATGACACAAAACTGAGGTATAGTAAACACACTGGAGGGCAGAGAGTGAATTCAGGCAGATTTGGAAAGACCGGGGAAGTGGGTGGATCAGAACAGGATGAAATTTAACAAGGATAAATGCAAGGTGTTGCACATAGGGAGAAAAACTCTCCAACACAACTAGACTGAGAGGTACCATTCTGAGCACCACAACACTGGAAAGAGATCCGAGTCCTGGCTGACAGAAAAATGAACATGAGTTGCCAGTGTAATGAGGTAATAAGCAAGGCTAACCGCACTCTCTCTTGCATCTGCAGATGCCGTCACAAGCAGGTCTAAGACAGCGATAATCCCCCTCTATACAGCATTGGTAAAGCCACAGCTGGAGTACTGTATCCAGTTTTGGGCACCGCACTTCAAGAGGGATGTGGATAACCTTGAGAGGGTTCAGAGGAGGACTACTCATATGGTTGAGGGCCTGCAGGTAAGACCTATGAAGACAGACAGAGACCTGAATCTCTTCAGCCTCCACAAGAGAAGGCTGAGAGGTGATCCTCTGGCTGCCTACAAACTCATTTGGGGGGGTGGGGGGGTCAGCATGGAATAGGTGACACTGTTTACCAGGGCACCCCTTGGGGTTACCAGAAAAAAGGCCACAAACTGAAGAATAGATTTAGTTTGGACATAAGGAAGAAATTCTTTATGGTAAGGGTTGCCAAAATATGGAGTGGGCTTCCAAGGGAGGTGGGGCTTTCACCTACCTTGAAGGTGTTCAAGAAGAGATTGGATAGGCATCTGGCTGGGGTTACTTAACCACAGCACTCTTTCCTGCCTGGAGCAGGGGGTCAGACCTGATGATCTACCAGGTCCCTTCCCAACCTAGAAAGCTGAAATCTATTTGGCCTGAGGCAGTCTCCTTGAATTAACATTTAAGCAGAAACAGTTAAAGTCTGAGAAACTGATAAACAATTGGGATGTGGAGGGGAGGTCTTATAGTAGAAACGGTCAGGCAACAAAATTGAACTGGTAAAGCCTCTTAAAACCTATTTTTGAAAGGCACCTTCATACTGTAAAAAGACTAACATAATTAATATATCAAAATGTACTGTTGAGTCAGCTTACTACACATTAAAATGTATTAAAAATGACCTCTTCAACTGAATATAATATTCCATTTCCAACATGGCCTATACACAATGTTTGAAGAAAGCAAAAAGTCATCCATGCCTTTTAATGCGCCTAGACAACTGTGCTTGACTACGCCATTACACACTAATTCTTTAACATTTTTATCAATATGTTTCTCTCGTTATATATCAAGAAAGTGATCACCAAAAACTCGGTGATTTGTCAAACTTTTCTGAAATTTAAACCATTACATTTACATTCACATTCATTTTTTATATTTTAATCAATCTGGTTGCATCTCTTTCTTAAGTGTTCTTCATTCTAATGGTTTCAGGAACCATTTTCAAAAGGGTAATAACACACATTCCTTTTTTTCAGAAGATATCTCACCAAAATAGAAATGATACTGAAAAGAAACAAACTATCATAGAAACCCAAAATACTGTGATATTTCTTAACTTATTTTCAACTCCCAAGCATACGAAAAATAAAAACAAAAAAAATACATGTGCATTGCTGTCATAGCTGAACTAACTGGATGCATGTAAATGATATGTTTTTGGAATTATTTAGAATAGAATCTAAAAGTATAAAAAAATCTGAGGTGTATAAACTTTAATGAATAGAAGAATAAATCCTGATCAATAATACACAAATAAAGAGGACACTTAAAGGAATTAAAAGGATTAATTAGCAAGGGAAGAGAAATATTTCTTTACAGTGTATAGTATAATTACATGATGGAATTTGAGGTTGAGACAAATAATGCAAGGAGATAGAAACATAATTAAACACTTATGTCAGTACACTGGGATAAAAATTGCAAAGCCAGTCAATTATATTCCAGGATATAAACATAATTTATTGTTTCCATTTTATTAAGTAATGGTGTAGTCAAGCACTGTTGTCTATGTGCATTATAAGGTGTGGATGACTTTTGTTTTCTTCAAAAATTGTGTATAGGCCATGATGGAAATGGAATATAATATTCAGCTTAAGTGGTAGTTTTTAATTCCATTTTAAATGTGTAGCAAGCTGACTCAACTGTACCTTCTGATATAATAATTATGTTAGTATTTTTACAACATGAAGGTGCCTTTAAAAATAGGGTTTTTTAAGAGGTTTTATCAGTTCCATCTTGTTGGGCTGAAATTCTTTATAAATTCTACACAGGCGGATATTATTTATTTTAAAGTTTTAGGGACCTCAGTTCAGCAGTTTCATACGATAAGGAAAGGGAACAATTTTTTTTTTTTCTGCCAGCCACCAACACAAAACTTTTTACCATTTGGTGGAAAATTACTGTGTTATCCTTGCTTTAAAGTATGAAATGAATTCTGATAAGTGGGTACTGCCCTGTAGTCAGATGCACTTTGTGATTCTCACAGAAATCTGCTCAATTGACTTGACCAACTTATAAAGATTCTTAACTCGCTCCCCACCCCCTTCCTGCCCATATATGCTCAGCAAAGTTTTGATAAAGACTTGTGGGAAAATTCTCTGAATATGATGTCTTCACTGAGCACATGGGAACTCCACAGAGCCCTGTGCCAAACATACTGGAGTACACCCTAGGCTCAAGCTAAGCAAGACATTTTGGGGTTGAGGTGGAACTAGACAACAAAAGTAAGGGGAAGGGGGTAACATCACATCACAGGAGCAGATAGCTGCCTGATGGCTAGACCTCTATGGGAGGGATGGCAAAATCTGCACATATTGCTGATCCTCAACTCCAGTAGTGTACCTAGGTGGGGAGGGGGAGAAGGCAGGGGAAGAGATGCAGGGCACCAGCCCCAGGCACTTTACAAGAGGGGGAGCAGAACTCCCCCGCCCCACCCCTCCAGCAATTTTTGTCATGAGAGGAATAGTTTTCATGGGTGGGTAGTGCAGGGCTAAGTAGGCACAGCCCTTCATCCAGAACAATACTGGTGGGAGCAAAGGGGGAAGCAAGTAGATGGTACCCTTCCCAATGTGTCTGCCATGTCAGGCACAGCTCTGTACCCAGCAGTATACCTGGGCAGAGTAGGAAAGTGAAGAGAGCATGGAGGGAATCTTCCAGGGAGTTTGCTCTGCAGGGCTGCTGCAGTTAGTGTACATCGAGCCTGTCCCGCAATGGTAGGATGAAAGAAGTTGGAGGCAAGGTCACAGACCTGGCGATAAAGGTGAAGGGATCTACAATCAGCAGTATGTCTTCAAAATGAAATTAAAAGGTGACTGATAAAAAGAAAAAGAGCTTGCAAAAACATGTAATTATAGAACATAATGGAAGAAGAAACAGCATAAGAATAAGGTGTGAGGAAGGAAAAGCCATTTGCAGGTAGCAAACTTAAGTGGGATTAAGGGGTTTCACTGTGCAGTAAGCACACACACAGACATGTATGCTTATTGCACAGTAAATACACTAAAGCACAGTAACACATCTCATGTAGACATGCCCAACCAGGATGGTTCTGGGTTTGCCTGCCTTGAAAGTGAGCATTGTTTCCTCTTGTTGATAGTCTGCCTCTGGCATGATGTCTATGCCAGTGGTTCAATATTAGTCTATTAATATGTTCAGTATTATTCAAGGGGCTTTTTAGAAGCTTTTTAAAAGAAGCTTGTAGGAAAAGTGTTCCCAGAAATTTCATTCACCTAATTTTTCATCTTTATTCCTAAAATGTGTTACTTTTTTCCACCTCTTTCTTCCCCATTCCCTTTAGGTCACGTCCCTGCTTATTCTGGATTTCTTTTATGTCTCTGATTTTACCTCAGACAAAAATATTTAAACAAAATATTTAAATATTATACCTCTTCATATAGTTGAAAACAAAAGGCAACCATCTGTGTAGCCAGGGCACTTGGAGCTCTCCATGCTCCCCCCAGTTAAAACAAGCCAAGAGACATGCTGCTACATTTTGTAGAGAGCAAAAGAAGGAGATTTTGAAAAAGGTTAGAAAGGCTTCTAAACCTACTTTGGGAGGGTATAAAATAAAACAAAACAAGTGTTCCAAGACCAGTCACAGGCAACATTAAAAAGTGAAATCATAGCCTCTCTTCTAGAAGCAAACGTAAGATACTGATGGAGTTCTCTTTAACTGATCTTTACATATCAAGCACACCAACACATGATAAAAGGTAAAAAAAGTAAAAGGAAGTCTTAAAATCTTTGAGAAAGTAAACACAATGGAAAGAATCCTGGAATCTCATCCTGAGCCTAACACAGACAGCAAGAAATAATACCATAATACTGAATGGCCAAGGGGAAAGAAGATACCAAAGTAACAGGACAGAGATTGGAAGAAGTGGGAAAACCTAGGGAGTACTGAAGACTGTTTGAATGGGACTGAATAATGGCATGGGGCTTAGGGTGAATCTTCATCTTTTAGGAAATGTGCAAAAATAAATATCTTCTGAGGTTCCGGCAGGAAGGGAATTTGGACTGGGTAAGTAATGGGTGAAGGGGAGCAGGGGCTTTGCTAAATAAAGCTATTTATAGGGGAAGGTTATATAAAAATACACAGGGACAAACATCAGTATTGCAAGGATATTCAATAAGCCAAACAATCTAGATAATGCTTTATTTCTAATTTTCTTATCTTATAAAAAGGTGAAGGCCATTCCAGCTAATGTAGCCAATAAGCCAGCCTCCAGCCATCTGGAGCAGAGTTGGGGCCGGGTACTGCTAGGAGAAGTGTCAAGCGTCACCACCAGCATCCAAGTTAATTTATCAGTTCCTGAAAATATTCCATCTCATTGCACATTTCAAATAGTCATTGTATCTATTTTATTCATTCTTTCCAACAGTATATGTACTTGAGTGAAAAATTACTGCTGTGCAAGAGTCTAGTACAAGACATGCATGTTCACCATGAACTCCATTTTGAGGTTTTAAGTGGCACACAGGCCTCCTGCTGGGTTTCTATACAAGAGTGCTTTCTGGCCTAAGCAAGTTAAGTTTCAGCATATGAATGTGTGCCTATTATTTTATTTTATTCACATTTTTTTGGGCTAGCAACTAACTGAGCTAAAACATGCAAAAGAACACACAATTTCATAAATTGCTCTCTCATTTAATTTCACACTTAGTGTGTCCAACATAATTACTCTCATTAAATTGCCATTTGATTGATTTTTTTCTTTTTATCTAGAAATACCACTGACAACTGATGTTCTAGCAGATTAAAGTCTGGTTTAAAATGCAATGGAATTTTCCATTAAGAAATTTACTACAGGTCTAAGAGTAATCACAAAATGATGACCAATATTTTTCCCCTACCCAAAGGCATTTCAGGATGAAAATGGGTGGAAAATAAATAAATAAAATCAGGCCTCCAAGGAAGCCCTTGATTCAATCTTAATTATGCAAAATCAGAGACATAAAAGACATCCAGGATAAGCAAGGACATGGCTAAAGGGAATGGGGAAAGAAAAAAGTGGAAAAGTAACAGATTTTAGGAATAAAGATGAAAAATTAGGTGAATGAAATTCCTGGGAACACTTTTCCTACAAGCTTCTTTTAAAAAAAGCTTCCAAAAAGCCCCTTAAATAATTCCGAACATACTATAGACTAATATTGAACCAGTGGCATAGACATCACTCCAGAGGCAGACTAACAAGACGAAACAATGCTCACTTTCAAGGCAGGCAAACCCAGAACCATCCTGGTTGGGCATATTTACATCAGGTGCTTTCCTGTGCATTAGCACAGTGTACATGCTTACTGTACAGTAGAACACCTTAATCTGACTTAAGGTTTGCTACCTGCAACTGCAAGTAGCAACTTTAAATGGGATTTGTTACTGTGCAGTATCGCATGCGTAGACGTGACCTGGGAGCAAGTTTGCTCCTGGGTTTGCCCAGCCACTGGGTGTCCAGCCTCAGACCAGCCCCAGGGCTCTGGAGCCTCTCCTGCCCCAAGGCTGGGCTGCCTCTATGGCAGCTAAAGCCTGCAGACATTTTTAGCCCTGGGGTACACTCAGCAGGGAGCCTGAGGGCACTCTAGGCCACATGTGTTCCCCCCTTGGGCAAGCCACAGGCTACCTGTGCCTGCCTACCTACACCCCAGAGCTGCTGCTACTGCTTAGCACTGGGGCAGTGCCGTTGAGGCTAGAAGAATGCTACAGGCTCATGCCAGGCCTATCAGTGCCCAGGGACAGCTGCAGGTGCTGCAGTGCCACCTGCTTGCAGCACACCCCCAGCCACTTGTCCTGCACCTGCAGGTGCTGTGGGGCATTGTCTCTGCCGTACGGGCCATCAGCCCCTTGCTGTGCCCCTGAAAGCAGCTGCCCAGGGCCAACAACACAGAGACAGCTGTACAGGGGCCCAGAAAGCTGGCACAGGACCCTCCATGGCTTCCTTCCAGTTTGTGGACATGCCCATGCCAGTGCCCTCCACCCAAGGCCCCAGCTGGACCAAGGAGAAGAATGGTGACCTCCTGGCACTGTGGGGCAAGGCAGAAGTACAGTGCCAGTTTGAGCAGGGTGGCTGCTCCAACATGCACACCTATGAGACACTATCAGGCCAGATGTGGGAGCATGGGCACAACTAGTCAGCATGGCAGTGCTGCATAAATGTCAAGGTCTTACAGGCACAGTGGGTTGCTATGACTGACCACAATCGTCAGTCCAGCCATACCCGTAAAACCATGCCCTTTATGCAGCAAACGACAGCCATTCTTGCATCCCAGGATCTATGCCACAACCATTCTGTATACAGCAACATGGGCAGCCTGCCCAAACCCTGGTCCTAGCCTGGCACCTCTGGTGACAAGTCACTGGGGGAGGGTGTCTTGGGCATCCAGTCACCTGTCCCATGCAGCTTCCCAGCTGCAGTTTCCACCAGCAGCTGAGGGAGCCCTGGCCAGTGCCTGCCTCAGCTCCACAGCCCAATGGTCAGTCATGAGGCACAGCCAGCCACAATGCTACCAGCAGCGCCAGATCCTCCTTGGCAGGGGCAGCAGCCAGGTTCTTACACATGGCATCCTGCAATCTGAGGACACTGGCTGCAGCCGCACACTGTTGCTGACAGGCAGGACTGCTGAGCCGTGAGCTATGCTACTAGGTCCAGCCGTGTGGTAAGTCCCACAATAGGAGGAGGATGTGCCCCACCCCAGCCCCTTCCCCACCTTCCCTGGCCAGCCTGCCTGCACTCCCCTGGCCCTGGGTTCCCCCGCCAGAGCACACAGACAGGTGAGACACAGCACAGAAATTTTTTGACTAGCCTGTGCCCCCACAGCTACACAGGCACAGGCCTCTCGCCCACTGAGAAGCACATTGATGCTGGCAGATATGTATTCCTCAGCAGCAGGAACCAGAAACATATAGCGCAGCCACAGGTAGCCCTCCAAGTGATGGCAGAGGTTGCAGGGCAACCTAGGCTTGCCCTTCACCCCATCATAGCTTATGGTCCCATACCAGGTACACCTGGGGCACCATGAGGATTAGCATCAGCAGGGCACAGGTCAGACACACCTTGGTCCATGCAAACTGATCATCACACACTGCCCAGGGCACATGCAATAGGGGCACACTTGGGGAGTAGCACAAGCATCGCAGGAAAATGGCCCCAGGGCACATCCCTGGAGAAGCCCCCAGAGGGGAGTGCAGGGGCATGGGCAGCTCCTTGTCCCAGTTGTCTAGGAGTCCTGTGCCCCCCGAGCCCAGGTGTTGTGGCAGCAGCCCAGTAGAGCGGTTGGCCTACAGGAAAAAGGAGGGCATCAGGGTCTGGAGCAGCCTAGTGTATTCAGCCCTGGGAATGGCACAGGGGAGGCAGGCTGGCTAGAGCCAGTGCCCAGTGGCCTACTGGCCTCAGAAGAGTGCACACAGATGGGGAGCTCTGGTGGCAGCCACCTGAGCCTGGGCCTGCCCTGCTGCCTTATCATGGTCCCTGGTCACCTATGCTCACCCAACCTCTGATCTGAAGTCAGGTACCACACAGCCCCAGTATAGAGCACCGTATCTTTGAAATGTTGCAAACTCTCACAAAATGCTTATCTCATGATTCTACAGGTTGTGCAGCTGGATGTGTGGAAGAGGCCACAATTGACAGAGGATACGGCCTCAGGGCCACCACTATCCACAGCCATGGCCCTGTGGATGTGCTGACTCCACCAGAGGTGCAGAATAGATTGCACTGTTCTCCTGCAGCAACTGGCATGGTGTTGGAGGAGCGCGCGGAGATTGCATGGATCTGATGGGCAGAGGACATCTCCTGTGGGACGTGTAGGACTGGTGCAAAGAGGAACAGGACCAGGACCAGGCAGAACAAGAGTTCCCAGCACAATTCCTGGCACTAGAGCATGAGCAGCTCTAGGTGATGTGGGGGCAGAATGCCATTCTGGGCTGGGCAGTGCAGGCCACGAATGATGACCGCCAGATCCTGGATACTGTTCTGACCCTGACAGTCACCTTTGTGCTACCCGCTGCCCAGCTGTCTACCTGCATGCCTCCTGGCAGCCGCCTGCTGCCCTGCAGGAGGGCCCCATTTGGACCTGGGAGGAGGTCCTGAAGTTCCTCCAGTCACCAGAAGCCCCTGGACCAGACCCCACCCCAGGTGCCCCACCATCCAGCCCCATCACCTGGGCCCAGGCCTGCTGCTTGCCCCAGCTCCATGAAGGTGAGAAGTTAGAGCTGCTTGGAGCAGTGCCAGGACCACATACCAGCCCTGCTGGGCCTGGACTCTGTCTGCCAGGCAGGGAGCCACCTGCACAAGGGGAGCACTGCCCACCATCACTCCTGGGCAAACCCCCACCATGGCATCACATCCATGGGAGAACAGCCAGAGGCTGAGGTATTGGCTGCCTACCGCCAGGCTCTGCCCCCACCTCACCCCAGGATAGCCCACAAAGGACATTATACATTGTTTTCATGAAGAAGTTCTTTGGGGGGGGGTTTTATTGTGGGTGGGTGGGTTGGGTAGTGAAGGGACTCTGTTTATTCAGGGGAAGTAGGAAGGGGTGGGGGGCGCCCTGGCTGATGCGATTGAAATAAAAACTTGTTCTTGTGAGGTGTGTGTGCAATGAGTGTCTTGCTGGGGGAGGGCAAAGAGGATTGGGGGTCCTTGGCCAGCAGTGCTGGCAAGCTAGAGTGGGGGCAGCAACAGGAGGTGGTTAGCCAGGGCCTCCCACACCCAGTGCCCCAGTCCCCATCAGTAGGTGCACAGCTCTCCTGGGACCTCAGCCTGGGGCCAGGTGATGCTCCCACTGCCAGAGGTCCTTTGGCCACTGTGCCTCCACTACACTTGCCCTGCCCAAGCTCACAGATGTTAAGATGAGAAAGAATGATTAAATGCAGTAATTCTTTCCCTTTTCTTCATCATTAGAGTTCTAGTACTGGAACAGCCCATTGTGTCTTTTCTATTTGGCCACCGAACTAGCTTTATGGTGGCACTAAATCAGCCCTTCTTGAAAGTTAAATAAGTCTAGTAGACCACGTTTCTCTAACATGGTCCATGAGCTGCATGCAATCCTAAGGGGTTAACATTCAGACCCTGGGCTCCCACCCAGCTGGCACTGCCCCCACCACTTCACTGACTGGAGTGACCAGGTTCCCACTCCTTTCGGCTTCTGCTTCCTGTATCTTGTCTTGAGGCTGTGTAGTAGGCATATACAACAGAGGAAAATCTGGGCTGCCCATGGCACAAAAGAGGGGTCCTGTACATGACAGAGTCTGTGCCATCTGGGCTGTGTGAGCGGCAGGGGAAGACATGCTGCCCAAGCAGTGTGCACATGGTGAGAGAAAGCTGGGCTGCCAGGTCAGCAGGAGGAATGTCAGGGAACTATAGCCTGAGTGAAATATGGCCCCCACCATCAAGAAAATGAATAGCCTGTAGTAGATTATCCTTAGTCCTTATTCTCCTTAATCTGCTGCTTATCACATTCCGAGTCCCCCTGGATCTTCACTTAACCAAACAATCCTTAAATGCTTCTTAGGTTCCTTGTGTAACAAAAATAATAGCACTGAGCACTGATACAATTCTCTTTGTAGGATGAAAAAGTTTTAAATATATCCAAATCAAATCATCTTCATTTCTGCCCTGGTCTCTTAGTATTTTCACATTCTAACCATGGCTTTCTCCTTCTCTTAAGTCTTCCACTGGTATTTGCTCCCAGCGCTTTCCTTATACCCCTGACTTAATCATACCTCCTTTTTGAGGTCACCAGTATTTTCTCCCTCACCCATTTTCTTATCAATTAACATTCACATCTTCCTTGTCCCCTTAGCTCACAAACTGTGCAAGTCTCAGTTTCTTACCAATCTCTCCACAAATACAGAGTCTCCTCTGTATCCAGGGAAATGGTTTGTCCATCATTTGACTGAAAGGATAAATTCTCATTCTGAACTGTGACACTTTTCCTGAGATAGCTGGGCAACACATCTCACCTAATTTTCTTGTACAAGAAAGGAAAAAAATAAAAGCTACACATCATAATCGTATTAGTACATATAAGCCTTTCTATACCAAAAATGTTTTTACTTGGTAAATGGAAAAGTACATCAGGAAGGAATAAGAAGGAACTATATGCTGAAAGAAAACATGACTTATTTGAAAGAGAACAAACCATTTGTGATATTAAGAAAAAAAACTAATTAAAGAAATAACTACAGTGATTTAAAAATATAAAGCACTAGTGGTATGCCTAGCAAACTTGAAGTTTGCTATAAATGTTTTATTTAAAGAAGCTGCTTTCCTCAAAACACATGCATATATTACTCAATTGTGTGACCCATGAAATAAGAGGGATAGGGAGTTCTCAGAATAATTTATCATCCATAGAAAAGGACATTCCCCTTAAGCAATTAAAGAACAAATGTAAAAACTGAGCTGGCAGTGTTAATCACAACAGAATCCCTAGGACAGCACAGGCTGAATTCAAGAGACTTGGCACTGCTGTGTTGGCAGCATTATTCCTTCAGGAAAGAGAAAACCAACTCATCTGCAAGAAAACTCTTTATTGTCCCTAAAAATTCATAGGCCAGAGGACATGCATTTCAAGATGGTAATTTACAGCTAAAACCGTGATTAAAAGGGGTAATTTAGGCATATGGCGATAAAGATAGTAGTACACCCAGTTGTATCAACCAGCACCAGAAACATTTTTAGCGTCTTTTTTTGTCTTTCCTCCTTCCTCAGAAGTGTATATATTCCAGTTTAGTTTATCTCTTACGCCCAGGCAGTGGATTTAAAGTTTTGAATTGCAAAGCGGCACAGAAAATGTTTTCAGGAGCTTCTCAGGCTCACAGCCTTGGAAACTCACAATTCCGTCAATACAGATGGATTATAATTATACAAAAGTCTTGTGAACTTTCTAAGCAGCAAAGAAAACAAAGTGTTCAACTTGCCTCATAATAACTTCGCACAGCATTGCAAAATGCTTCATCTGCTACAATTTGTGTCTCCCCATTCAGGAAGAGCTGGAAACGCTCCTTTAGTATCTGTAATTGCTGCTTGTTGAGCTGTGAGGGATAAAAAAGGTAAAGGCAGTTAGCCTCAAAGTGAAAATGTTTGCCAACATTACATTACAAGAGCAACAAACTTTTTTTTTTTTTTT